>OZ010576.1:98694625-98714625 GCA_963932145.1 Acanthosepion lycidas | reverse complement strand
AGTTGTATACATGTATGTTGATACCTACTGTATATGAAATTGTTTATGTGTACGTGTAGGTAGGGAAACTTGGGTATGTCATTATGGCCACATGGGTTAGTATATATGTGTGTATATATGTTTATATTTGTGTACTGCTGTGTATATATATGTATTTATACACATATATGCGTGTATATTTGTGGGTATATATGTGTATATATGTGTACTTGATACCATGGAAATGTATACGTATGTATATGTTTATGTATGTATGTGTAGATATTTCGGTGTGTATGTATGTATGTATGTATATTTATGTATGTATGTATGTGTGTGTGTATATATATATATTATATATATATATATATATATGAGGTGGACATCGTAGTTACCGATGGGTGTTGACTTTGATGTCTGATTTTATATTTACATACACTATTTTAATATATTAAATAATATTATTTTTAATCATTTTTATCTTTGTATATTTACTCGCTTAAGTTATATTTCAATAGGTTGTTAACATTCATGCAATGACATTTTCTGTCTTAAATATTTATCGGTTGTGGTATCCGACTGTCTGGGTCAATGTCTGTGGATGTGTGTGCATGTATTTATATGTGTTTGGAAAGTGCATTCACTTTTAATTGTGTATGTATGTACATGTGTGTTGGTTTGCCTTCTCCCACTTCCCCGACTTTTTTCATGACAGACCGTGAAGATGTTCTCTGTCTTGTCTCTTTTTGTGTGTGCATATGTCTTGGTGCTTATATATTAGAATCTGACTGCGTTTGTTTTACGCGTGAGTTTAGGACCCCATTCACACCATGAGGATTAAAATGTATACATTGTAAAAAGACCAGATATTAAATATAGCTAAAGTAACTTTAATGAAGAAATAAATTGAATAACATATATACTTCTTTTCTCCTCAGTAATTTTATAGTTGTAAACTTAATAGCGAATAAATTTAAAATTTTGATTTTGTAATTAACAGTTTTAAATTTTAATATTAAATTTTATCATAAATTTAGTAATTATTCGTTGGAATAAATTCTTTTTTAATACTACCCATATTTTAAACATCTGAATAGATATAACATGACTTCATTATCAAGCTTTTTGAATTTTCCTATACTTGTGTTTTGATTGGTCCATCTAGCCTTTATAACAACGTTTTCCCCTTGCGAAGGATTGTTAATTAATTTGAAACTTTTAAAACCATTTATTTTACATTCAACGTCATCACTTGATAAGACACCGAGGGTGTTGAAACAAAATGGCTATTTTTGTAGTGATTTTGTAACATATTTATGTTATAAATTTTTTTTTAAAATAAGTAATTATATCTGCTCTACTTTGTATTGAGCACTCTTAAGAATAGTAATTGTTGGTTATTGGAATTCATTCCATATACACCAATCATATACTTTTGTATATATATATATATATATATATATATATATATAATCTTATAAATTTTGATGAAATTGTGAGCCTTAAAAATTTGTGGATGTACATTTATTAGTATTTTTCAAAATGACAAATATAAGATTAAGAAATATTTGGGTGTAAAAGAAATCAACTGATTTTAATTTTATTTTAATTTTGAAGAAGTATAAACTGGATATTTTTTAACAAGTATTTTTCTGCTTGACTAGAGTATATAATCTGTTTTTAAAACTGCCATTGAAGGTGACTCTCTCAAGAAAGAATCACAGATCCAAAGATCCTATTATTTCTAAACATGGTTGCACTTTATGAAGATGCCCTGCACTTAGTAATCAATATCCCAGAGCTACAGTCATTTTGTGCATCTCAGTCCTTGACAATCTATTTGAGAAGTCAATAAAAACAGCAGAAAACAAAATAATTCACATGGAGGGTCTCATAGTTCAACAAAGGAATCCCATAAATATCCTTGAATGTTTCTTTCATTCTTTTAAGAAATAATCTAGATGAGGTTGACAGGTATCTTTTGTTTTGAGTTGAATGGCCTGGAAAAGAAGAAGTCTTGTATGTTAAAGAGAAGAAATAAGCTAAAATAAATGTATTTGAAAGAAAACAAGGAGTATATGATGTTGTGGTTGCTTTCAAAGAAGACAATTTCCGTTTAAAGCTAATGACAAAGTTTACAAAGGATTGGATTAATTTTGATACTGTTCTTTGTCTATCCGCATGATATGACCCAGGTAAAACAATAACTGGTCACACCCTGGTTTTAAAGATAAAATCGCGCACATTCTTTATTTTTATTATTGTATGCCTTTATTATTAATATTGCGTATTACCTAACTTCTATTTTCACTAAAGCTAACAGAATAATCCCAGGAAATATAATGTAGGGAAGGATCATGTTGTCACTTGTTTAATAAATTGACTATAGATCATATGTATACACTGTTTATAAGAAGGAAGTTCTGATATATAGTTATGCAAATTTTGGTGCACAAAAAAAGCATCAGAAGGTCTGTAAAGAAATCAATCCTAACCTGGCATCTCAATTTCAGTCAAATTACCACCATCATAGCATGGAATCCCTCTGTTTCTTCTACAAATATTTTTATGGTAATTTTTCTGATAATCTTTTCTCCTTGGTGCTACTAGATTGGCAACTAGGTCCCATAGTTTTACTGTTGAACTAGCTAGATACAACCATATATTCTATTCTAATAGTTTTTCTTGGACTTCTTGCCTATGGAAATCACTTCCAGTTTACTGCTTCCCTGTTATATTCAATTTTCAAAAATTTAAATTCAATGACAATCTGTATTCCTGAACACTGTTCTATTATTGTTGTTTTGCATTAGTAATGATTTCTCAGTTTCTTTTCCCATCAAGTAACTCTTGCATTTTAGTGGCATTATCACTTTCCTTGGGGGTGAAACAATTGAAAAAACAAAAAAAAAAACCCACTGTCGAGAGAACCACTAGTGATATTTTTGTTGTTGGACATTTTATGTACATAAATTTCATTTGGTAAGTTAAAAAAAACAAGAAATAATGTAGGAAATAGATAAGATAAAACACTTTCTATCAACATAGGAAACAATATATTCTAATAGGAGTCAATATAAAATGATATGGACTCATGCAAACACATAGAATTATTTGAAGAATAACAAGTTTTCAGTGAATGGATGCCAAAGATGGGCAACTTTTTGGACTTTCTGTAATTGATTGATTTGTATTTTACAGCTTATCAGCCTTTTTCAGGTTATTTAAAGCCAGAAAATATTCTTAGATTCTAAGAAGGTTTTGGAGATAATGATTTACCAATGCAAGTCTTACTAATTAACCCATAGATGGGGGAGAAGAGATGGTTTCATAACCTTCCCAATGATATTTGTGTATAAGTGAATATAACAATCTTGTTTGGAATTGAAACCTGGTTCTCTGTTTTCCAATTCTGAGTGAAAAACTTCTCTAATATCAAAACTTTGCTTACATGTACTGTAAAAAAAATGAAAATAATATTTAAGTAATTTTGCAGTTGCAATGGTTATTTTTTTTGCATGATTACTCCAGGAATTTTACCTATCTTGTAAGAAAAAAAAAGTTTGTTTTTTTAAAATCATTCAAATAAAAATATCCACAGAAAAAACAAAATTATCAAAAATTAATGTATTAATAGCTTTATTTCTATTTACAAATGAAATGCATCCTCATATCATAATTAGGATTATTTCATTACCTAAAAAGAGAAATCAAATTGCGAGACTGATAAATGTATTTTTTAAAATCAAGTTCACACCAAGCAAGGCACTAAAGCCACTGAGACACAATGGATTACTGTGTGTGGAAGAATTAGAAAGAGAAATATTACTAAGGAGTGAGATCAAAAGAAGAGTAATCAGGAGGACAGCAGATAGTGATTGACATTGCATTTAAATTTTTGCAGATTAAAGTTGCTTTTTAGCATGATGCCAGAAGGGAGTTCCACAAGTAAGAAGTGTAAGAAAATAAACTTAGCATAGAATTTATAGTTACATCTAGCCAGATTAACTGTAAATTGGTGAGGCAACATCACCAGTCTAGTACTCAGCTTGAATTCGTAAAACCTCAACACCATAGTGAAAAGTTCCTCCAAACAATTACCATGAAAGTATTTACAGAAAAGTCAATGGGAGGCAAACAAGTGGTGGCAAAGTGACTACAGACAAGATCCTATATCAGGGGCTATAATATTGCTGATTGTTCTTTGGATTTTATCAAGGAGTTCGAGATAGATAGCAGGAGCACTGGACCATATGGGACAGCAATATTCTAACCATGGGCAAATAGTGGACTTATAGATATGAAAGATAAACTTCTGAGAGAAAAACTATCTTGCATGACACGGTGAACCAACTTTTCTGGCAGCTGACCTATCAATGGATTCAATATAGAGTGAGAACATTAGTCTCTTTATTTTGGATCACTTTAACCAACACTTTTATCACCAAGATCATCCCTGTGGACAAAAGCATTGAAGTAATCCAGTGATTTGACTGAAATTGTTTTGAGTTCAATACCTGGCCACAGTCAACAGTAAAATGGAGAGTTAACTTACTAAGGGGAATTAACTAAAACTGGAAACATCGATCCCAGAAGACTAAATAAAGGTTTCAGTTTAAAATTTCAATGTATATCATCTGATGAATGCCAGAGTGTAAAATGTCTGAAATGTCATGAATAGACAACAGTTCGAACAATGCAAATTGTGTAAAAAGAAATGTGAGTGATACTGTATATGTGTGTGTGTGTGTGTGAAAAAGTTCAGTCACTAAGGGGAAAGATATCCTCATGAACAGGAATTACTTCTATGTGAGAATTGCCTGTGAGAATTGAAAAAAAAAAAAAAAAAAAAAAAAAAAAAAAAAAGAGATAGAAAAGATATTAAGAAGCAGTTTTATTGTTGCTTAATAATGCCACCTAACAGTACCTTGGCAAAACTGCCAAAGCCATGTGGGGGTAACCCACAATAGCATAAGTTACCACTGAGTAGAATTAAAAGTCAAACACATTCGAAATAACAAAAATAACCAAATGGTGTTGGCTTTTATTAAACATTAAAAGAATTTAAATCTTAATAAATGTAAGCCTTTTATCAGATTAAATTCAACAAAAATGTTAATTTCAGAATTAAGATTCAAGGAAATGCTGTCATTATTTACTGAATTTTTTAAACCAGTATCTTCACTTTTGTTATTTTTAACACAAAGAAAAGGCAAAGAACACAGAAGACAAACTGATGTTGTAAAAAATTTGTCAGCCTAAAAGTTCAGACAATTCATAGCACATTATTTGGATTAGGACTTTAAGTGTCTGACAACAACATATTAGTTTGTGAATATGTTAGCATTTTATATGTGAATTCAATTCCTCATCTGGGTAGTACCGAGTCAAACACAGTGCAAACAGAGTAAGCAGTAACAGAGCAGTACTAAAAAGAAGGAGATAGCAAATCCCAAGTCATTGATAGCAGTATGAGAACCATTTACTTCTGTAGATGAAAATAAAGAGATCAGTTTGAAATTTTCTGAAGATGGCGTGTGGGAACAATGGCCAAAATTTTGCGATAACAACAACAAAGATGAGGACATGAGTCTGAATATAAATAACAGTTTCTCCTCCCAGAAATTCACATAAGACAAAGGAATTTTTCTTTTTCAAGGTGTGTCTGAAAATCTTCTACAACTACATTCACCATCAACGAAATTTATCAACAGAAGACATTATCAAAAAAATGGCAATTCAATCAAAATATTTATGCAATATTCCTTCAAAAGTAAACATACGAGTTGAATGTTTAATTTAATTAAGTAGCAGGTCTTCTTTAAGATGAGCACAAATATCAAGCTTTTAATGCATGCTCATATTTATGTAAACTGCAAATTTCATCTGAGCAAAGGGAATCGAGCAAATATTGAATAGAAATTAAATTATGTACATTAAATAAAAACTGTTCATTTTATTTTATTTTATTTTATTTTATTTTTCACTTCTATTTTTCTACCTTGACAATTAAGTTTCATTTTCTAAAAGAAAAAAGAAAATAAAACATCAACTTTCAAAAAATCTGCTTATAGGCTATTTATGCAATATTTTTATAGATTGCCAAGTGGACATTGTTTTTGTATTGTTAATTCCCTTTTTAAATAAATAAGGAATTTTCTCATTGAGGATTCATAATGTAAACATGAAACAAATTCAATTACTTTCATTTTATTAATAGATTAAATTAGAAAAGCAACAAATTCCTTGATACTTCTTGATTTGGAAATCCTTTTCTGTAGTTACTGTTTTTAAAAAATCTGGGGGAAATTTGGATTCTTCAAATTATTATCCTATTAGTTTCTACCACTTTTTGGCAAAGTAAAAGAGGCTTTAATCAACACAGAATTGGTTAAAAACTTCAGCCCTCTGTAGGTGACTATTGTCACAAAGAAAAATGTTAGTCCTGCCAATGCAAGGTGAATTTAAATTTCTTGGTTGTGTAGTTATATCATTCTATGGCAATACCTAAAACAATCTTGACTAAAATTCAGAGCCAGGCTACTTCTATTTCAAATCTATTGAACTAATATATAAAACACTATATTTTGAGGGAATTACAGTAAAAGAGGAAGTAATAATTATAAATGATGCAGTGTGCTAATGAACTTCTTTCGGGCAAACAATATGGCTTTCACTTCTCTAAGTCAAATTTCAAGATGTTAAATGTTATTACTGAAAGATTATGTGAAGCTTTAGATAAGAAAAGCAAAGCTTGACCTTTGGCTTTACATATCTCAAAGTTATTTGACAGGGTTTGGTATGCTGATCTTTTTCCCAAGTCAAAGGTTCTCTTCAACCAAATTTTTGACTTAATCCAATGTTTATTAACAAATTGTATAATTAAATTTGTGTTGAATAGCCGCTCTTCTAGACACTTCCACATTAATGCAACACTTCCCCAGGTCTCAATCATTGAACCTACATTATTTCCTATTTGCATCAACAACTTTCCTAATGTCATCAGTTCCCAACTAGTTATTTATACTGATGACAAGTGTTTACTACTGTCTTAATACTAAGTTTGATAGGTTTGATAAAGTATGACAGGTAAGTGATCTCCAAAATGGTCTTTTGTTCAATTGTTAGCTGAGGTAAGAAATGGCTTAACTTTAATACCTCTAAAATAAAATTGTTACATTTTAGCAATCTTAGAGAAACATTTTTGCCTTTCATCTTTATGGCTGATGCCAAACTCCAGAAGAGCAACTCGTGCCTTTACAGTATCGTGTTTTCCACTGACATCAAGTGGAATGATTACACTGAAACAATTACTTCTAGGTAAGTTGGTTCACTGTGTCATGCCAGACAATTCTTCTTGCATGTTTATAAATCTACCATTCATCTGTGCATTGAATACTGCTTCCATATTTGGCTTGGTGTCTGTACTATATATATCGTGAGATCCTCAACAAAATCCAAAGAAGGATTTGTAATGTTACTGGTCCTGACTTGACACCTTCAATCACATTCTCACTGCTGTGATGTGGTTTACCCTCAGTCTTTTTCTATAAATATTTTCATGGCAATTATTCTGATTAGTTTCCCTCCTTTCTATCTTGATTACATGGACTTAGACATAATAGTAGACTGGTAACTAGTTCTTATAATATTACTGTTGAAACAGATGTATTAATGTATATAAATAGCATCAGTCGGTCTTGAGAAATCATAGACCTGTGCCCAAAGCATGATGCTGATGGCAGCGTAGCATGTCATCTCAAGAGTGCAGGCCTGTTCAGGGATTTTTTTAAGACAGATCAGTAGTTGTCTATGCAGCACGTCTCCCCTCTCCACACCACTGAAATTATCCAAGAGAAAGGCAGAGGCCAATATAGTTTGGCACTGGCACCATCTCAAGATTTGACAGAACGAAACTGAACATGACATCTAACTGTCTTAGAGACTCTGGGTCCAGATTTATCCTCACAAACCCTTTCCCATGACTGGGTATGGGCACAAAGCAGTGGAGGTTAAAAATCATTTTTTTTTCCTTCTCTTAGATTATCCACCTGGGCTGATGGAGTTAAATGTAACTATAATATGTATTTGAATAGCTTTTCTCAGACTTGCCTTCAGAACTATCTTCGAGTTTTTTTTTACTTTGCTATCACCGACAATAATCAAAAGTTTAAATGCTACATCAATTGCCATCTCCTGTATTCCTGAATCCTGTTCTTTTGTTTTTTTTTTCTCCTCCCTCAATTTTTATTTTATTTTACACTCAACCTCTTGTCATCAGCGTCATTTTCATCTTGCTTAGGGAGAAGCAATTAAAGATATATATATAACTGGTCCAAATCAGCTGAGCTATTATTAAACATTGTCAGTTATGTAAATGTAGTTGGAAAGTTTCTGGATTTTAGTAGGACACCACAAAATAAAAAGTTGATGGCAGAACTCTGACGAAAGAGTTGCCAGTGCGAAACAGAAACTGAGACAAGCAACCGTGTCTGCTTTACATTTTTATATTATTTCATTTTCTTTTGACTTCAGGAACTAATTTGCATTTTATGATATTTCTGTGATGGTTTTGTTTTTTTATGTAATTTGTATTAACTTACTGTAAACATCTGTGTGTCTTGATTTTGAAAAGGTATTTTTTTTTGCTTTTCACCTTATTTTCTGGAAGGGGACCAATAAACCTTGTCAGAATTTAAAACTTATATAAAAGTTTTAGATGCTCATGTCCTGAGGAAAAAAAAAAAAAAAAAAAAAAGAAGGAAAATAAGGTTTTTATTTATTTTTTAAAATTCATGGTAATTATGATTTTAGACAAAAGACAGCTCCACCTCAAGAGCATCATCATAAGTTGAACCGAAGAGGATAAATTTAGTTGCCTGTTTAGTAATTAGTTCCAGCAAAAAGGTAAGGGTTTCAGCCCCCACCCTCCTAAAATGCTATAGCTGTGTTACCAATCCTAAGCTGAAATATGTCTAAATTGAACTAACTACATTTTAAAAAGAACAGGAATCACATCTTTATTTCTAAATTTCATTGCAGTCAACTGAAACTGCAGAAGGCTGTATATAAAATTAAGCACTTTCTGTAAACAAAAACATAAAGGAATCTTTTTAAAAGTCATAAAACATATCAAAAAAAGGATTTTTTTTTTTCTCTTATATTTTATTATAAGATTAAAGATATGCTGCAGCTATACACCAACATAACAACATATTGTTGATTATTTTTTGTTTTTACTCATCAACCTTTTGCCAGTAATTTATTATTTAGAGCCAGAAAATATTTTGGGGACTGGGTGAATTTTTTGGAGGGGGGATAATGGTTTACTGATACAAGTTTTACTAATTAACCCACAACTTGGTGAAGTGAATTCATACCTTTTCAAAGGTATTTGTGTGTAAGAGAATATAGGAAACCAGATTGGAATTAGAACTTGCCTCTCCGATTTCCAATTCTGTACCATTATCCATTACACCACCTGCACACCCAAGCTTACAGAACTTGATATTTCAAATCAGTCACCCATCTAGGTACTGACTAGGCTCACTGTTGCTTAACTGATCTTTCACCATATGGCTGTAATCTATGATATGCTGTTATAGACTGACATATAATGATGTACTATTATATACTAATATATAATGATATACCATTAAATAATGAGTAATAATTCATTCTAAGTTTCATGAATGTTATTTTTCTCCAAGCTACAAGCAACTGATTTATGTTTACCATCAAATGGTACGAGTGTTTTGTGAATATCTTGATAGGTTCAGGCTGTGGCGGTTATTAGCGATGAACAGTGAAAATTGAAGCAAAGGCAAATTTCACAAGGTTTCTTTGAAGTATACTCATATTGAAATCTGTTCTCTGATGTTAAGACATCTGTCTGTCCACATGTATACATGTGTGTGCACATTTCTGTGTTAATGACTGGCTATTTATGCCTATTCTGGCTGAGACAGAGTCACGTGCAAGACCACCCACATCTCAATGAGTGTTTTTAAACATTCGTTTGATTTTGTTATCTTTCTATACTTTCGTTTCTAATCTATTTATATCTGTCTACGTCAAGAACTTTTGCAAAAACCGGATTTTAACTAAAATCATAATAAAACTTCTTATCAATCAATATTAGTACATTAATACAGCAGACTCAGTTTCATGGAATCTAGATTTAATCCATTGTTTACACTTTGCTAATGATAATATTAACTGTTTCCTTATAAGGATACATTTGGCATTCACTGACCAAGCAGTAAATTAACTCATTGTTTACATTTTAGCTAATGATTATTAAGTGTTCCCTTTTAAGGAAACATTTGGCTTTTATTGACGAAGCAGACAGCTTACCCATTGTTTACACTTTACTAATTAACTGTTCTCTTATAAGAAACTAGCAGGCTTCGCCCGCTCGCTATCAAAAATTAAGATATATTGACTATTTAAAATATTTAAAATAAAAATTTTAAATGAGCATTTCATTAATAAATTGGCTTGTTATAGCTAAGGAAAGTTTTACAAATAGAAGCCAACTTGTTGAAAGCTAAGTAAAATGCAAATTTCAAACACTTTTCTGCACTATATAAGACAATATTCCTTAAGAGAACTATTTTTTATATGGAAATCAAAACACTCCTTGAATAAAAGAACACTAACGAAGGACAGTTAATTAATGAAATATACATTTTTAAAATCAATATGCAAATTATTTAAACCTGATGAGGGATATCACTTAAAAGCAGATTATATATAATACAGATATTGAGCTTTTAGCATATAAATTCCTCTTTGGAGGGATTTTAATGCAAGCTTATCATCTCTTAGTTGCGTGTCTGTCAAAGGACAGAGGGGCAACTGAGGAAAATTATATTGAAGAGGTGCCCAGCCCTGGGGAACAGCTGCCCGAGGCCACGCTCTCCCATTGCACCAGAGGGAGGAATCAGTGCTTGCACCGAGGCCAGCGCAACTGACAGTTGCAGGGGCTGACAGGAATTTTTGTCCCTGCCCAAGTGTACGCACTCGGGTCCTCACATTAATCTGACCTTGTGTCACATCTCATTCTTGTTGGGGAATGAGTAAACACTGCATGTAAATTACTATGAAGTAGATTTGGGGGTTTTTAACCACAGAATTCATTAAATAATCATTCTCCAATTTCACATTTATTCTTATAGATTCCATAATATAAGTTTTACTTAATTAGCTATTCTGTTTCTCTAACTCTTCAAATTATAAATAATTCTAATTTCTATTTTTACACTATATTAATTTTATCTTATGAATTGTTCCCTCTTGTCACCTATGAAATAAAATTAATTGTACGTAAAATAAGGATCTACATACATGAAATTGTCTTTAAATTAATTGGCAGCAGAAGAATTATCATTGAATTTTTAAAAGGTAAGCTTACACATTAATTCAATACTTAAATGCAGTGATCAGTTTTGTGTTTTTCTGTAGTTTATTGATACCGATTGCATCTCCTCCTCCCTAGCTATTGTGATAATGGCCAAACCAAGAAATTTCCACCGCATCTAGCTTAAATGCCACCTGATAGTGCAGATTTTAAGCTAGTTTATAATAAAATGTGCAGTGCAATTTTGGATACAAATGGAAAATAAGAGTTTCTCCCCTTGAACCATGAAAACAAAAATAATGCTTAGTATAATATATTAATATATATTTTTAACCTTGCATAATCTGGCAACCCTGAATCTGAGCTCAATGGATATCGTTCCCTGAGCCTAACTTTTCTAGGGCTTTTGAATGAGCTATGAATCATTGCAATCAGACCAGTCGGAATGGAGGAGTTACTTGGACATAAACACACACACAGAGACTGATCTTTACAAGATATTTGACATTCATTGACCAAGCAGTCAGTGCTAATTTCATTTGAAATTTATAAAATTTTTCTTAAAACAATTTGTCAGCAAATAGGTTTCTTACATCTGCCACACTTTCAGTATTGATGCAGGTTTCGTTCCTAACCTTCTGTTTGAATGTTGTTTATGAAAAGATTTTGAAAATCTTCAAGTCATACAGTTGCTGTTATTTACAACAGTTCTTTGTGATACTCTATTGCTATTCTTCTTTGAATTTTACTAAGGAGTTCTAGATAAATAGCAGGAGCAACAGACCCATGGTAGACTAATAGATACGTCAGAGGTTTTGGAGGTCATCAACAGCTATGATGATGGAAGGTCAGCATGGTTCTCCCACATATCTAATAGAGAGCATACATAATCAATAAATTAACAAATATTAACAAAAAAGATCCCAATCTATACAGAGATGATGGTTTATTAACCCTTAGAAACTGCAATGGCAGAACAGAAAAAATAAATAAAAACTGCCAAAACTCTTGAACTTGATCTTGATATAAAATCCAATCAAAAAATAAATTTCTTAGATATAACGTTTGATCTAAACAACGCAACCTACAAACCATACAGAAAAATCAAACTCATTAACAAAATTCTAATCAGACCCCCTAACATATTTAAACAAATACCTATATCTATAAATAGAAGAATTTCAATAAATTCTACTTGCCTAAAAATATTCAATTAAAATTTTTAAAAATATATGAATTAGCCCTAAGAAATTCAAGCTAGAATATAAAAATGAAAATAATTCAAACAAAACAGAAAAAGAAATATAATTTGTTTCACCCCAACCTCTACAATACACTAAAAACAAAAAAGGGAAAACATTCTTCAAAATAACTGACACTTTCCTAGAAGCAGAAAATTATCAACAAAAATACAATCAAAATTAGTTACACATGCATAAATAATATAGATAAAATAATAACCAAGCACAAAAGAACAAAACAAATAACAATGACGTTAACATACAGCAAAATAACATCATTAGATGTAACTGCAGAAATACAGAAAATTGTCCACTTAACAATAAATGTTAAGAAATAACATTTATTTCACCTGAAAATATGAAATTATGTACAAAATATTTGTACTTGAAATCATAAAATTGTATTTAAAATAATTAGATTTCAGCATTAAATTTCTCATGGGTCAATAGGCCACCAAATACAATCAACCAGCCATCTTTTAGTTACCTGGCAGGCTTTTTGTTTGTGTGCATGCAATAAAGCAAAATATGTCAAATTAATAAACATTTCCTATTTGTTTTTACTACAATCTATCTTATATATGCAGAGGGTGAGGTGGGTAAATTGTCACCATTTCGTATTTTTAATTTCACATATGTGCATTGTGTGTTTTTGATTTTGTTGACAGCATGGTATAGTAGGGTAAGTTAGGCACCATCTGTGAGAAAAAGAGCACCATGATGCAATTCACACCACCAGTAATTTTGAAATGTCATGCAGTACTGCTTTGGCATTCACACCAGAAGCTGCAATACAAACATTTCAGTGTGTGTGTCAGAGGACGGTGCAGAGGATTCAGAAAGATTTGAATGAATCTAATTGTGATTATGAAGGTGTTTGGTGCCATCACTAGTGATGGTGGCATTATGCCTCTATTCATCTTCCCACAGGGCCTACATCAACTGTCATGAGGAAGTAGTGTTGATCTGGGTCAAGAGAGTGGCTGCTGCAAGACCAAGTCTCTTGCAACAGGACTCTACACTATGCCACACAAGCAAGAGAACTCTCCCCTGACATCTAGCTGCCTAACTCCCCTGACTAAAAAAACCCCTTGATTATTATACATGGGGTGCAGTCGAGTGAGAAACAAACAACACTCACTGTAACACCAAAGTTAAACTGAAGGCAAGGAGATTATGGGTGGTGGTATTCAGCCACTTGAACAAGGAAAGTGTCCTGAAGAGATGCAAGAGTTTCTGAAGCCAATGGTGATTTTATTGAATAGATATTTAATTTAGTCTTTCAAGATAATTTTTGGAATTTTGGTAAATACATCTGTTAAAATGAGATGTCAGTATTTCATTTTGGGGTAATTTAGACTACAATTATCCATCGTTCCCATACATACATATACATATATATATATATATTTCTGTAGTTTAGTGCTAGCAGCAAGCAGAAATATTTCTCCTCCCGATAATGGCCATTTCGGCCCAAACTAGTCGAGGAATCTAAATGGAATAATAATAAAAAAAACGAAAGAATATTAATCTACAACCCAGTGTGTCTGAAGATTTTAATTTTTTTTATTGTTCAATATATATATATATATATATATATATATATATATATATGTGTGTGTGTGTGTGTGTATATAATTTTCCTTGCAGCTTATCAAAATTTTGTAGGTGATTTGTTTTATGTTTCTTATCTGTTTTACCCCAAATGTGGCAATAATGACACTAGTATATGGGGTTTTCAGGAATGAGATTTAAATGAGGAAAAGTTCAGGAAAACAGATGGCAATTGACATTGTATTTAAAGTTTTGAAGATTGCAGGGAAGCAAGAAATCAGAATGGAATTCTATAAAGTGGTAAGAGCAAGAAAAGAAACTGTTAGATGCAACTGCCACTTCTATCTAGTTAACAAGAAAAGGGCGAATTAGCTATTTCAGCAGTAAAAAGGGTGAGACCTAATTGTTTATCTAGTTATTAATTAAACTTTATATTGAATGAAGATATTCACACATCTCATGCCAGAAGTTTGGTTTGTTTGTTTAGCAGGATATCAACTTCTTTAAACACCAAAATTAGTCATTTTGTTTACAAAAATGCATTGCTGATAATAATTTTACTATAAAACATTACTGGTATTTTTACTATGAAAATATAATTTTACTTTCATAGTGTTTTGACCCCAGCTTGATGGGGCGCGGTTAATGATTTGCCCATAGTTGGGACCCTAACAGGTGCTACCACCCCGGGTCAGGGTGGACCTGGCAACAATAGCAACTAAGAGGTGGTTCCACACTCCTCGAAACCTCCCCATCAGAGGTCCTGCTTCCAAATGAAGTTTATTGTTATACACAGGAAACCGTGACAAATAACAGCCTGCGAGATGAGCAAGCTATACACAGTTGCACCATGTCTTCCATGGATATATTTATGTAGATTCCTATGTCCATGACAGTCATATGTAAGCTTTGATCATTTTATATTCAGATACCAAAAGAGCTTCTGACAGTGAATGCTCCATGTTCTAAGATACTGAT
Organism: Acanthosepion lycidas; assembly: GCA_963932145.1. Taxonomy (NCBI): domain Eukaryota; kingdom Metazoa; phylum Mollusca; class Cephalopoda; order Sepiida; family Sepiidae; genus Acanthosepion; species Acanthosepion lycidas. Next base: position 98,699,511 of record OZ010576.1, on the reverse strand, counting down.
ATTTTCTTGCAGTTCAAATTTTGGTCATTATAAACATAGCCAGTAGAACTTCTCATGGAAAGTTAAGTTGCAATTTGTGCATTTCATCGGCCCCCTGGCCTTTCTTGAGCACATCTTTTCTTGGTATGCAGCTTACATAACTAACTAATCAATAAGTATCACTATCTTTAGTAATATAATCCATAGACTTGTATCTACATTTAGCATGTCATCATAGATTTTCTCCAGTCAGCTTCAAATATTTGGCTATTATCAGCCAAATGAAAGAAAATTCTTTCATGCTTACAACGACCATAAAAGTCTTTCCAAGAAAACTAAAAATGAACAGCTGCATATATACATTCGCTGCACCAATCATAAATCTCAAGTGGTCGGTCAAACTATTTTATCCTCTTTTTAGCAAATGCTTCAGCATGGAAAGAAGATAATGATTGATAACCAACACTAAAACCTGTAAATGTAAAGAGTTAAGTGTGAGCTGGACATTGAGAGACAGAGAAATAAATGATAGCCTCCTAAGTAAAATTTATTTTTCTCTTTCTCTCAGCCTATTCCTTTCTCTTTCTGATACACCAGATTAAAAAAAAAAAATGAAACTGTACCTGATAGTATCAATACTAAATTCATCTGTTTTCATCAAATAAAAATTCCATGATATTTTGTTGATCTTGGGCCATAAATAGATCTATAAAGGATCAGACAGACATGTCTCAGCATTGATAATCATGTGACTAGTCCTTAAGCCCTTTGTTTTACACAGAAACAAAGAGGTTTATATTGGTGAATTTATTGGCACAATTCAACATAAATTTATTGCAGGCTTATATTCACATTTTATACACATGAATAAGAATGAACACTTCCCAGAGAATTTTACTCAAAGAAAAAAAAGGAAAAAAATATCCGAAGAGCAATATTAAAGCATGACCTGATTGTACTAATTAATGGTACAGTGTTTACTTTAGAGATCAGTGTACATGAATATGCAGACACACATCTGCAAACATACATTGTGCATATGTATATATTGAATTGAATGACAAAATGAAAAAGAATTAAAATTAACTTATTCAAAATAATGGTTTTATCCATGGAGTCAGTCTCTTTATTATACACTGATTGATAGATAGATAGGAACAAATGTACAGATAGATAGATGTGAACAGAATCGATAGATAGATAGATAGATAGATAGGAACAAATGTACAGATAGATAGATGTGAACAGAATCGATAGATAGATAGATAGATAGATAGGAACAAATGTACAGATAGATAGATGTGAACAGAATCGATAGATAGATAGATAGGAACAAATGTACAGATAGATGTGAACAGAATCGATAGATAGATAGATAGGAACAAATGTACAGATAGATAGATGTGAACAGAATCGATAGATAGATAGATAGGAACAAATGTACAGATAGATAGATGTGAACAGAATCGATAGATAGATAGATAGGAACAAATGTACAGATAGATAGATGTGAACAGAATCGATAGATAGATAGATAGGAACAAATGTACAGATAGATAGATGTGAACAGAATCGATAGATAGATAGATAGGAACAAATGTACAGATAGATAGATGTGAACAGAATCGATAGATAGATAGATAGGAACAAATGTACAGATAGATAGATGTGAACAGAATCGATAGATAGATAGGAACAAATGTACAGATAGATGGATGTGAACAGAATCGATAGATAGATAGGAACAAATGTACAGATAGATGGATGTGAACAGAATCGATAGATAGATAGGAACAAATGTACAGATAGATGGATGTGAACAGAATCGATAGATAGATAGGAACAAATGTACAGATAGATGGATGTGAACAGAATCGATAGATAGATAGGAACAAATGTACAGATAGATGGATGTGAACAGAATCGATAGATAGATAGGAACAAATGTACAGATAGATGGATGTGAACAGAATCGATAGATAGATAGGAACAAATGTACAGATAGATGGATGTGAACAGAATCGATAGATAGATAGGAACAAATGTACAGATAGATGGATGTGAACAGAATCGATAGATAGATAGGAACAAATGTACAGATAGATGGATGTGAACAGAATCGATAGATAGATAGGAACAAATGTACAGATAGATGGATGTGAACAGAATCGATAGATAGATAGGAACAAATGTACAGATAGATGGATGTGAACAGAATCGATAGATAGATAGGAACAAATGTACAGATAGATGGATGTGAACAGAATCGATAGATAGATAGGAACAAATGTACAGATAGATGGATGTGAACAGAATCGATAGATAGATAGGAACAAATGTACAGATAGATGGATGTGAACAGAATCGATAGATAGATAGGAACAGATGTACAGATAGATAGATGTGAACAGAATCGATAGATAGATGCAAATGTACTGACTTAGATATAAACAGTCTGAGATAGATAGATAGATTGATAGATAACAGATGAAAGACTTTTGGACAGCCATGGATCAGGTATAAAAACAAGCTAAAGAGTAACTTCTCAAATGTCAATGCACCTCATACAAATTTTGAGTGAGTTGCACTGGAGATATTTGTGCCAGAAATTTTGAAATCAGTTCTTAACCAGCTAAGAAATGGAAGACAATGCAAAAATCATCAGCAAATATTCCTGTTGCTATTTCTCAAGATCGTCACTCTTGCACAATATGTGAACTTGTATGCAGATCACTAGTGACGCATATGGCACAAACAAAAACTGAAGGTGAGGTTGTCAGATCCTCATACATCAAAATCAACAGCAGAGTCGATTAAAGTCAACAACCGGCAGCAACAGTCTGTTTCATGATTATGCACAATCACCAGGCATGATTGCATATAAGCATGAAACAGACTGTCACTATTGAGTATTGACTTCAATATCTACTTTCATTTTTACATATGCCCTATTACTGATATAGAGCACTTTAACCCATAAAAAATAACATACCTTAAAACAATATCATATATATATATATATATTACATGAATCATTCATACAAAAAAAAAAATATATATATATAGTGGTTAATGATTTAAATGGGGAGAATACATCTTCGCCATCAATTTCAATAAGTTACACTAACCCTGAACCTGTATATGAATGATATGATCACTGTTTATAAATTCCAGTTTCATAAGGTCTTTTTTTAGTTTTTACAAGCTTTCCTCTGTTCCTACAGACATCCTCAGGTATGGAAATAGATTTGTTCTTGTTTTTTACTTCTCGGTAATTATTGAACAATATAGTTCATGCCACATTGACGGAAAACCTACCAGTACAAAAGAATTCTCTTATTACTATATTTGTACAAAAACACACAACCTTAAAATTTAAAATTCAAACACAGCGTTGTGACCGCACGTTCCAAAATAACACATTTCTCATCGCATTTTTTCGGATTACATCTATATTTTCATTGTCCTCTTATTACTGAGAAGTAAAAAGTAATTATAAGTTGAGCAGCACCTATAATCGAAATAAATTATATATATATATATATATATATATGTGCATGTGTGTATTACTCAGGTTTTTAACTTGCCCACTGTTGTACAAAAAAAATTATGGCATCAACTTTGGTGTGTCTGGTATAGGTAAAAGTTATGTTCTCTTGAATAATTCTCCATTTGTAGAAGTCAATCTGCACATTAATGGCATCACATCCAAATTTTCATGGCTGTAGTGCCAATTTTCATGAGAACAGTAATGATCTGTCATCAAAACGAATCGTAGGTGGTATGACATTTTTCTTCATTGAAAGGCTTTATTGGTGTTCACAGATGCGAGAGCTCTGTTTGGATTTGTGGCTGCACATTTTATCTATGCCTACCATTATTAATGCTGTCAGAAATGAGGATCTATTTAATACTGGACATAAATTTGCAATAAAATGATATAGAACTTTGTGCACTTTCAATATATTTTTCACCTTAAATTACTCAATAACAAATTAAAACTTTAAATCAAAATGATGGCTAGATGCATTGTTTTGTAAAAGATCCCATTCATTTTCAAATATTTTACTTAAATTTCCAGATGTTTCCCCAAATGTATTTCTTGTTTTGTTCTTTTTTACATGTAAATTTTTGCATCATATCAAAGCATTCCGTTATTTAATATCTTAAATCTTTCCCAATTCATCATTCAACTACCTAATATTAGTCTATGATAATAATTATTAGTCTATGATTATAATACCTATTAGCCTGATATATAGATTTATAGTGTATGCTGAGTAGACCTTTTACATTAGATTTTCTTGAAGAGAATGCACAATCAGGTATTATCAATTGTTGAACAAAACCAATAAACTCAAACCCTCACTAATGATGACTTTAGATTTTGCGTTTGCACAAACATCGACTTCAAAATTTCATCCACTCAGTTTCGCTCCCAGGTTTTGGTAAGGTTTTCAGACATTTCCCAACCATGCTGCATGTTGAGATTGTTTCCGCAGTTTGATACTACCTTCCTGATAAATCGAACATGGTTAGATTCCAAGCTGAGTCTATCGACCGGAATGCGACACTCATACTCAGATATGTATGCATGGACTAGTGCATATGCATTGTAAAGTCATGTTGTTTCCTGTGAGTATGTGAGAATGCAAAAATATCTTGTCAATGTAGTCAGAGGGATTGAGAGCAAGAAAAAGAATGACAGTAATAGAATTTCAACTCATAATTACTGATTGGACAATTGTAAATGTGCACTTTTCAAAAAGTTTTCAAAATTAATCCTACTGAAGAACTGAAACCTATCTCAATTCAAAAAAACACTTCTTACCATTTTGATATTGTCAAGGATAAACTCTTTAACTGTGTAATTCTTATTTATAAAAAATTTTTATATTTTGGAAAAA
>OZ010576.1:98589625-98689625 GCA_963932145.1 Acanthosepion lycidas | reverse complement strand
GGCAAATATCAACCAAAAGAAATCATCCACTATGACCTCGATCAGCGACCTCTGTTCCATAGAACAGGCCTACTAACCCTAGCCATCACCTTGGCCTACCTCAACTTGTTTACAAGGCATTCTCTTTGCAATAAATACGGTGACCTTCTTTCCATGGGACAGGCCTACAAACCACACCACTCCGACATCACCCCAGTTCAACACAACAGGTCTACCAATCAACTAAACAACCTACCACTGTGACTGCAATCAACCAAACATGACCCGACCATATCCTTTGACCTTGGCCTGGTTAAAACAAGAAATAGGTCAACTTGTACTACACTTACACTAGATTCTTACTCTGTCAATTGCCCACTGAAACTAATACTTCACCTAGCTTCAATATAGCTGTATGATATAGATACGACACTCTACCAGAACTTCAATCAAACAATACAGGCACCAATTATACCCGATGACCTCACACCAAAACCACACAAGAAAACCTGGTGGTTATCCTTACACCTGATGACCATTATTCAATATCTCTGTACTCTCTACTGACAATAAGCGTTGTTCGAATTTTAATCTTCATTATTCCTTTCTCTTGCTCCCAAACACTTAATATAACAGACTCCATTGGGCTATGAAACTGATCACATAATGTGGGTCATATTCAATTATTTTAATCTAACTTTATGTAAGATATATCATTGATAGAAATATGATATACCTGTAATAAAACAGTGTGTCAAAAGTGTTGAGGCGTTCTCCTCTTTTTACACAAATGGAATCACCCAGGGTATACATATACTACTGCTAGTGAATACCAGGAAGAAGAACAAGAATGAGCACGAATGTAATGAGCAAGAGTCATGGTGAGCAAGTACGTAGACTCGGTAATAGCGGTGTTGCGAGCCAAAGACGAAATCAGTAAAGTGTTATACAATACAGTAAAGGAACTACCTGTGACCTTGCTAGAGATAAGAAGAGAAACGGAAAAAGATGAATTTATTAAGAGGACGAAGAAAAAAAAATAAAAGAAAAGGAAAGGGTTGAGAGTTTCCGTGTGCGTGTATTGAAATAAGGACACACAAATATGTAGGGAAAAATACTGGTATATTCGAAGAGGTATTTACAACAGAGAGATTAGTAGTCAAACGAATGCAGGTTAGTCAGTCACAATAAGGAAGAGTATAAAGTCCAACGGTATCTTCCGGTAGAGAGACGGAAGTGTGATGGTCACCTGATCTCTCAGAACTCTATAGAACTGTCCTATTAGTAGTAGAGAGATCAACCCATTCTGATGAGAAGGTGGGTGCGCCCCAACAGAAAGGAATCTAGTCGACAGTTTTTCAATTTGTGATCACATATTGTATAATGAAAGGGTGATCATACCAAAATCGTTACAAAGGTGGATTTTTAAAGACTTTCACTTAGAACATCCAGGAAAAACCCGTAGGAAAGCACTTATGAGAAGTTTTGTTTACTGGCCAAATATGGATGATGATATTACACAAATGGTGGAAAGATGTAAAGGCTGTGCTGCTGCATCAAAGGCACCACCTATTATACAAAAACCATGGCCTAAGGCGGACAGACCTTGGTCTAGAATCCATGCGGACTATGCAGGACCCATAGACGGGTACTACTACTTAATAACTGTAGATAGTTTTAGCAAGTGGCCAAAAGTTTTCAGATTCAAAAACCCGACGACGAAAAATACTATAAATTGTCTACATGAATTATTCGCAAGATTCGGCATCGTAGATTGCCTGGTAACTGATAATGGTACACAATTCACCTCCAGCAACTTCCAAGAATTCTGTACTATGTATCAAGTAAAAGATATTAAGATAACTCCGTACCATCTGCAATCTAATGGGCAAGCCAAAAGATTTGTAGACATGCTAAAGAGAGCTTTGAAAAAAGCAGAGAACGTACCGACAGAAAGAGCTATACGACAGTTTCTCCAAGTATACAGAATAACCCTGAACAGGAACACACCATCAGGTCTTTCACCAGTGGAAATGATATTTGCCTGCAAAATACAGTGTGTTTGGTAAGTTATTGCCTAACAAAAATAAAAACCAGCATACACCTATAGTACTCGAGATCATTCAAACCAGGTGAACGGGTCTATTTCAGGATGTTTAGGAACAATATGGCTTAATGGGAACCAAGTACAATAATTAACAGACTAGGAAATGTGATGTACACAATACAAGGTGAAAATTTTACCTACAGAAATACTGACCAAATACAAAAAAGAAGGGTTGAGGAGCCAAGCTCGTACACCTGCAGAAAATGACGATTCGATGGAAGCGATCTTTGAAGCATTTGAGATTCAAAGACCATAAGAAGACACAGAAATTAGGACGAGCAGGAAAAGGAAATTTACAGAACCTCTAATTATCGACCATAAGAGGAAAAAATATTAACTTCCCCAAAAAGGAATCTAGGGATGGGGGGTGTTGAGGGGTTCTCCCCTTTTTACACAAATGGACTCACCCAGGGTATACATATACTACTGCTAGTGAATACCCGGAAGAAGAACGAGAACAAGTGAGGAATGAGCATGAAAGTAACGATCAAGAGTCACAGTGAGCGAGCACGTAGACTGAGTAAGAAGTCATACAGTGATACATCGATACCAAAGATTGTGTATATATATATATATATATATATATATTTTGCTACTAACACGCATTCCTGGAACTACTAACCTGCATTACCAGTTTGTATTATTACATTAATACATTTATTTTCCTATATTCCTTCTTGGCGTTTGTTATTTATTGGTACCGAATTTCATCCCGGAATCCACAACAAAAAGGACAATTTTTCCCTTGACAGCACTACTATTTTGTACTACTTTCACTCCAGCAAAGTTTGTTTTAAAAGGCAATGATTAAAATTCTAATAAAACCCAAACACAGGAAAATATATTTATACAGTTTTTTTTGTTCAAGAATTTACAACAAAAATATTTAAATACTATTTATTAGATACTTTATTTACAAGAAAATGTTACATTTACAAAATCCTAAAATTGCAAACCAACTAATAGAAAACAATATTTCTCATTTACCAATTCATAAAGAAATATGAAAACAAATTTTGTATTCATAAATTTATAGAAAGTTACTAAATTATAAAAATATGTGAACCAACTGTAATGAAATCTTTAGTATTTACTATTTTATAAAGTTTGAATGATTAATATATTGCATTGTAGTTGGTTTACTTGTTTTGAAAATTATGAAAGTTTATAAGTTTTTGAATAAAAATATTTCTTCATAAGATGGTAAATAATAAATACTGTATTGTTTTTGGTTCATATATCTTTATAATCTTGTAAAGAAACATGGCAGAAGAAGTCTTCATAGCTTAAATTAATAGGTGTCAACAGAAAAATTGTCCTTTTAAAACACCATTTTTTGTAGGCATGTAAGTTAAACACTGCTAAATATTTTATATGTCAGAAAGAAATTAAGAATAAGTTACACATTAAAGTTGGGTTGGGAAAAGTTTGGAATAAATTTACAGAATGATTAATGTGGCTGAGATCTAATTTGAATTAACCAATCAAGACTTTTTGCTTGGTTAATTAATCAGACAAATTAGAGATACCAAAATCAAACAAATACAGAAGTTGAAATATCTAGGGAGCGTTTTAAAAGTGGACCGAAAAGTAACACTGAAATATGAAGGCACATTGGAACAGAAAAAGTGCCTTCTAAAAACTAAGCGAAGTATTAAGAAACAGAAAAATCTTGTCAGAAACAAAGAAAAGAGTACTGGACTCTTCGTATTGGTCTTCTGAAATGGCAATGAATCCTAGACAATCTCCTCACAGATGAAGACTTGAAGAAACAAAAATATGATTCTATGGAATGATGCTGAAAATACCAAGGACTGAACATTTGAGCAAATAAAGTTTTAGAGAAAATGGAAGTTAAAAGGACACTTATACTTAATATCAAAAATAGATAGTTGACATTTGTAAGACACATAATCAGAAAAGAGGTCTTAGATTGATAGGATATATTAAACGGCATGAAGAACAGAGGAAACCTACCTAATGAGCTTTGTATAAATGGCTGACAGAAAAGGGATTAGGAAAGATAGTGAAAAGACCAACTTTATTAAAAGCTACAAAGGATAGTAACTTAGGGAGAAGCAGAATTCCCCACATCCTGAAGAAACATGGCATGTAAGTTCTTCCTGGTTAGATTAATGATACTATTTCTAGTATTTTACTGTGTTTTCTTTTTCCTGGATGATTTTTCAAATTTTTCTACAGTATTTCCCCAAAGTAATTCTCTAACAAAACCTCTCTTCATTTCGAGCTCTAGAGGTCATAGTGAAGGAATTAAATTTACCATTCATCCATGCTTAGAATATTACTGCCACATATGGTCCAGTGCTCTTGATATCTATCTTGAGAACCTTGAGAAAATCCAATGGAGAATCAGCAATATTATTAGCCTTGATCTAGTGTCTCAGCCTCAATCACTTTATCATTTCTGTAAGACTGCCTCCTGCCTTTTCTATAAATATTTTCATGGTAATTTTTAGGATGAGATTTTTTCTATTGTGCCTAGATTCTACAAATTTAAGCACGGTACCAAAGTCATGATGTCTCACCAATTTACTGTTGAGGTGTCTAGATGTAATCATAATTTCTAGGCTAACAGTTTCTTTTCTCACACTTATTGCTTGCGGAACTCTTCTGGTACCATGCTTTCAATTAAACTTTAATTTTCAAAAGTTTAAATGCAATATCAATCACTATCTACTGTCCTTCTGATTACTCTTTTCTTCACTCCTTAGTAATGTCTGTTTTCTAATTCTTCCACATGCAGTAACCCCTTGTGTCTTAGTAGTTTTACTGCCTTGCTTGGGGTGAACTTGATTTATATATTACAAATAATAAAGAAAAAAATAATAAAACTAAAACTCTTCAAAACCCTAGGATTTAAAATAGATATAGAAAACCAACCAAAAGAAGTAAATTTCTTAGATATAACATTCAGCATAAACAGAACATACAAACCATACAGAAAATCAAACAGCCCAATATACATTAAAAAATTCCACACGCAACATATCAAATAAATATCCATAAATAGAATTTCAACAACTTGTACTAGCCTAAAAATATTCAATGAAAACAAAAACATAAATCAGCACTAAAAACAAATAAAATAAAAAAAACAAGTCAAACAAAAACAGAAAAAGAAACAATTTGGTTCAATCCCCACTATAAGAATAGAAAAAAAAAAAATAGTGAAAATATACTTCCAAATAATAAACAAACATTTCCCTAAAAACAGCAAATTATCAAAAATTATCAAAGAAAATACAGTCAAAATTAGTTACAGCTGGATAACATGGAAAAAATAATTACTAAGCACAATAAAAAATACTCAACAAAACCAGAAACAATCGCGACAATAAGAATAACATGCAGAAATATAACACCATTAAATGTAACTGCAGAAATAAAGAAAATTGTTGATTTAACAATAAATGTTTAACCTATTAGCATAATATAAAAAGCTACCATAACTAACATGAACACAGATGAAAAAATTTACATAGGGACTAGAGGAAAAAACTTTTAAAAGATATAACCACAAAATTTCATTTGAAAGAAAAAAAAACTACACAAATGATACAACCCTATAAAAATACATATGGAGCCAAAATTTTAAAAAATATGCACCAAAATCAAATGGGAAATTAAAATAAGAGCAACTTCATAGAATGTTAACAGAAAAAATTGTAAACTATGCTTAGAGGAAAATTAACAGGAATTAGTTTAAAAACCAAAATAAACACTTAAACAAGAAAACTGAAATAATGTGTAAATGGAGGCATATAAATAAATACTTAGTTTGCTGTCTAAGCACTAATTAAAAATAAACCAATAAATAAAATAAATATATCAACTTTAAATAAACATAAACTTAAAAATTTTATATTATTAATAAATAAACAAACAAATATTAAATATACACACCTATATGATTGGCTTTGCATATGCATATAAACACAAACTACATACATAAATGAATGCACACATTTCTATGCACGAGCATATAAATACAGGCATATGCATATAGATTCAGTCATAAGAATTTAATTATAAACCTAATATCCTACTATTAATACCACCAAACCAAATAAGAAAACAAAATAATAGTCATTGCAGACATAAAAACATTTATCATTTAAGTATTAATAAATAATGTAAAAGCAAAGTACAAGAAAATACATAGAACACTCAAAATTTAAAACAATAACTTGTCTAGAGAAAAAAAAAATAGGCAGCTAAAAATGACAAAAGAAAGAAAAGAGAAAAAGGAAAAACATAAAACACTAAGGAATATGTGTAAAGTAAAAAAAACAAAAACAAATAATCATAATACCCGCCATGAATGCCAATTCATGCATGAATACAAACAATAAAGAAAAAATTACACCAAGAAGTGCATAAAAATGCATACTTGATAAATATATGCAATCAATTGCTGATACTACCTGAAGACTGGATAGATAGGTCCATCTATGAAACTCTGGACTCAAAATGCTGAAGGCAACATCAATCTGCTAATTGACAAATATGTGTGTGTGTGTGTGTTTTGTTAAAGAGAGACGAGGTACTGCGATTAAGCTTTTTATTTCATTTTTCTTGAGTTTGAACAAGTGTTTTCTTTTCTGGACACTGAGCGTGTTCAAACGAACCAAATGTTCTCTAATTGCAAGCACTTTCGGACAAACTTTTAGCCATTGTCAAGGACGATTTTATTTTTGATTTTCAACTGGGTGTATGGTGTGTGTGTGTTTAAATGGGTTCAGATGGAGTTGCCGTTGGATAGGGTGTAACATTAAGCCATATCTGGATAGTAATGTAGTAGTGTTACTGATGTAATTATTTACGAATTTGGTTTCATCAGGAACACAGTTCTTTAAGGAGGGGGGCATCTGAACTTAAATAAAACTTCCCATTTGTAAAACTCCCTTCCTGATCTATGCTTTCCAGCCAACTTCCATCTGAAATATCTAAATGCAATGTCAATCATTATCTTCTGTTGGCCAGATTACTCTTCTTCAATTCTTGCTGCTTAGCAATTTTCCTGTTTTAAACTCTTCCACATGCAGTAACCCTCTTGTATCTTTGTGGGGTTTACTGCTTTGCCTGGGGTGATCTCAAAAAAAGAAAAAAAGAAAAAAACTAACATCCTTATTAAGAGTACTTTCTGACCTTTTGTGCTTCAGGAAATAAAAAAAAAAATGACACATATGACCATCTTTTAACTATATTTTTATTAACTAGGCTAAAAAAGATAATTTCTACAAAAGTAGTGTCAGTTGGTATTGTTTGTATCGGTTTTTGTTTTTACAAATTTTTAATACATGAAAGCTCTGTTATAGTCACAGGCAAAAAAATATGCAGTGTTCTACCACAACATATGATTAGTTCAATCTGAATATTGCCTAAATATAACCATATGAAAGCACTATTGGATTTTATAGGAATTAAGGACTTACTCATGCTGTCAGAAAAACAGTAAGCACAAACTAAAACTTGGAAGTGTTTTTGGTTGCATGTCAAAAACAGCTTTCGGAAACAATATGTTTAGTTATGAAGTATCTAAGTTTGGAAAGATAGTCTCCACAAAAGAAGATAAGACTTACAAACATTTTTTTTAGTTAGTATTCTATTCACTTACAGTTGATTGCATACATCAAAATATCTTTCAGTAGAAAAAAAACATTCAGAGGTTCACTATTTCATCAGTAATATTTTTTTTAAAGTTTCTGAGAAAGAAAATGAATAAATAAGTGAAGAAATGAATAAAAAAACAATAAATCATATTGTAGTTCCTTCACTACTCTGTTCATATGATCATGGGTAGACATTATATATCTTCATGACCTTGACTTTCTTCATCGTGTTACCCCACTACCTTCAATTTAATATAGCAAGTTTATTCAGATTCATAATAAACATTATGTCTTTTTAACTGTTTCACTATTACAAATGGAGTACAAATACTCTTTGTGAACATTTTTATACATTTTATATTTTGTAGCAACTCTGAATTTATCTTCTTTAAATATTAAGAAGGTATGCAGGTCCAGTTAATATTTATACTTACTATATAATCTGGCAAATTCTTGCCAAACGAGGAGAAAGTGAAATACAGGCACTTTAGTCTTTGTAATCGGTAAGCCTGGAAGGGTTATGCATTGGGTTACATTCCCATTTATTTTTTGTCTGCCAACTGGATTCAAGTTGGGCTTTCCTATCCACTCTCATTCTGACACTCTTGCTCTTTGTTATTTCCAACTAACACAAACTGAGTTCCGACACTCCTAGCCTTTATTACTTCCAGCTATCTTCGACCCTTATCTTCTGGTATACTTGACCTTCATTAATTCTGGCCCTTATTTCAACCTAACTCAATTGTGTAAATGGACCAGCTTACAACAACCATGAACTTCTGGCTATTCATAGGTCCCTGCTTCTGTCTTTTCTGTCAACCTAACTCAGCTGGTCGAGAAAATGGCTGCATGACTGTCTTTTTTACAAATACTATCATGGTAATTGCTCTGATGAGCTGCTTTCACTGGTTACCAGACTTAGCGAATTCAAGCATCTAACAAGGCTGGCATCCCACTCTCACCCTTTCACTTTTGAAGCTGTTAAATGTAGCCGCCTCTTCTACTCCAATAGCTTCATATCTCACATCTCTCGCCTGTGGAACTCACTTCCCTATCCCTGTTTCCCTGATAGCTATAATCTCTAAATTTTCCAAAGTAATATCAATCGACATCTCCAGTTGCCTTGATCTATCCACTATCCTTCTACCCATCCTTTCCTCTTTCATTCCTACCTGCTCCCACTCCAAATCCTCTATGACCGCTTGCATGCTAGTAGCTTCCCGCCTTGCTAGGGATCAAATGCTTAAAAGAAAAAAAAATGCATACTATCCAAACTCAAACTATTCTATACACTTCAGTTAAAATACTACAGAAGGTTCATCATTTGACTTAATCAGCAACTACTTCACTGGAAATTTGAACTGAAATTTTGAAGAGTGTACTTTTAAGCTGTGGTTTTACATATCAAATTAACTGACATGGGCACTACATTTAACATTTAGTCAGTTATATGATTTAAATATCTAGCTGGTCAGTATCCCCGCATTTGCTTACTTCTGGCTCCATTATTTGATTCATGGTATGTTAATGTTCCTTAAAACCAAACTTATGTATGTGATGTAAATAAATATATTAATTATAAGTTTGTCGTCCACTTGTTGATCTGTTAAATTTCACGTCTTTTACATGTAGAAAGTTAGTGGCACTTCATATATGACTCATTATTTGGGGTGCACAGACCATAATTCAGTTAATGATAGTGCATTCTTGTCAGTCCTATCTTGATGATTGAAATTATATCTGCTGTGGTTTTTAACATATAAAAATTTTTGAATGGTTTAATTTAAAAGAACAGGTAAGATAATGTAGATTTTAAAATAAGAAATTATACACAAAAAAGAATGTTAAAAATATAATACAGAAATCTACATATAAAAAAAGTATTAGGTAAATTGAAGTAGTCAAAAAATATCAAAGAAAGTTTCTCCTTCTAGTGGGTGTGTCACTACAGGATATGTATTCTCCATTTGCTATTTCTCCCAAATCCTGTTCTTGCTTAAGTCTGGTAGGTATTGTTTTCGGTGGTCTATCTTCTCAACCTATCAGCCAGGAGAGAATGTGCTTTAACAAACCCATATTTAACATTATCTGTCCCATAAATTTCAGCTGCAACTACCTGATGTTAAGGATAACTATAGTTGTGCAGATGTAGTGAATAGTAGCATATTTTGTAGGAAAATAACACACACGCCTACAGTAAAAACATCGAGAATACCATCAAACATATGTTGCACTAAAGAAGGAAAGATATATATACACACAAATATATCGATATTATATATATATATATATACGCACACACACGCAAAAACTAACAGACATATATATATTTATACACACACAGGCATGTTTATATATATATCTCCACACACATATATATATATATATATATCTCCACACACACATATATATATATATATATCTCCACACACACACACACACACATATATATATATATATATATATATATATATCTCCACACACACATACATATATATATACATATATATATCTCCACACACACACACACATATATATATATATACATATATATATATATATCTCCACACACACATATATATATATGTGTGTGTATATATATATATATATATATATATATATATCCACTAATTGCATTATTTGGACTATTGTCACCATATTTATTACAATGTTTCAGCCATTGTATGGTCCAGTCTTTATCAGGTGGTTGGAATGTTGAACTGAACCCTTTATTACACTCACTGGGGTAGACTATTCTAATTCCACATGCCATGTCTAATGGATGTCAGTTATCAGTAATCTCCTGTTAATTCCCCTCTCCAAGTTCTCCACCACCATAGCAAGGTATTGAAGTCACACTCATGAACTGAAGGATACATAGCACAATGGATAAGGGTGTTAGCTAGATCCAGTTACAGGATCCAATGAGTATGAATTCCATACCTGTTTAAGGCAGTGGATATATATATATATATATATATATATATATATGTGTGTACTTATACACATACATATGTAAATACATTCATGCAAAAATGTATACATGCATACTTATTTATATATATATATATATATATATATATCCCTACACATTACATGTGATAAATGTGTTTGTACATAATCCAAGTGTATCTTCATATTATGGAATATTTAACCCGATTCAGAAAAAGAGTTCAATTCTTTTTTTTGTTCACAGAAATTATGTATTACATAGAGAATTCGAAAACTACCTCATGTTTATTGACCAGTCAATCCGTTAGCATTTTTCGATTCAGTTGGACATTTTTCATTCAAAATTTAGATATATATATTAAAATAAAATCAGCAATTGAATAATTGATTCTGAGCTAACCTATAACAAATGCCTATGTGGTGTCAAAGGGAACATGGATGTTGTCTGTCTTAAATGGAAAGGCCCACAAATTCCATTCAGATATTAGTTGGGGTCATGAAAAACATTAAAAAAAACAATTATTGGTTATATTCAACAAAAATAGTGTAATTTGTTACCATTAAAAATTGCCAAAATATGCTTGCAAATAAAATAAAAGTTTAATAATTCATCTTGTTAAGTTGTTTATCTTGAAAAAAATAAGAAATACATTTAAGAAAATTAAAATATTTAAAAATATATATAAAAAATAAAATATATAATTAATATATAATTAAAATATACATGCACACATATATAATAATATGTGTTTAAAAAGAACATACAATGAATGTCTATAATGTTTGATCATAAGCCATTCTTACCTCTGCATATTTGCTCTAATTTCAGGAGATAAAAATTCAAAAATTCTCCAACATTTGGAGATTTTTGTATTATGCTCTTCCTCAATCCAATCTTTCAGCTCACATTAGCAATCTTTAGAGTGGTTATACGGACATTACAACGGAGATATTCATCATAAAATATGATATTCTCTTATGCTGATAGAGAAGATTGCTAAATTGATTGCTAGATTGATAACGGTCGCAGAATCATAGACACAGGTATTAAGTTCATGATGCAGTTCTATGACATGTTACCACTTGAGTGAATGAGATTAACAGAACCATATGACCAGATGCAATGTAATCTATTTTGACTAGTTTGAAATGTCATTTTGTTGAGTACGAGTTGCTTTGTTTTAATCTTTTTACAGTGTATATTTGAGTATTATTGTGTTAATATCTGTCTAATATTATGTACATAGCAATGTTTTTCTAAGAAATGTTATTTAATAGAACTAAGATCAGAAATGTGAATGGTAAGTCTATGTGGAGAGTGTAGTTGTAGTAAGACCAATATATATCGTGGTTTTATTATTGGTATCAGTGATACAATAGCTGAACAGACATGGAACTGATATACTACATTGTTTTTTTTGTTTTGTTTTTGTGTGAGATTGTTGGGTTGTTACAGACTATGAGGTAATTTTTTTAACTTATTAATGGGTTTGACATTTCTACAGCATCTGTCTATATTTCTGAGATGAGGTATTATGTACACTACATTATTTGGACTATTGTCCTCATCTTTGTCACCATATTTATTACAATGCCCTGGAATTGGTTGGAATGTTGAACTGAATCATTTATTTTGCTCACTGTTCTAGTTCGACATGCCATGTTTAATGGTCAGTTATCAGTTATCTCCTGTTAATTCCCCTCTGAAAGTTCTCCACTGCCTTAACCATGTATTGAACTCACACTCTTTGGGTCCTGTCACTGTGTATGAATTTCTGGGTATTATAAACCTAATATCTTCAGCAACCATTCTTTACCAGTGTTCATATTGCAATTTTTTGCTGTTATCATTCCATGTTTTTACCAGAGTTCATATTGCAATTTTTGTTGTTGCTATCGCTTTTCTCTGGCACTCCTTATTACTGGTTTCCATATTGTATTCATTTCAGTGCTTGGTTGGCTCAGGAGATTTACCCCAGTGAGCAAAATAAAGGGTTCAGTTCAACATTCCAACCATCTGAAGAAGGCCTGAGCGTACAACAGCTGAAATGTTATAATAAATATGGCGACAAAGATGAGAACAATAGTCCTACTTATGTTTTTGAGTGTTGTTTGATCATGTTTGTAATTATTATGCATTTGCTTACAATAGCGTACGTTAATAGTATTATGTTTATTTTGACATCAAGTATTATTGTTAATATTAATTTTGTTAGAGGTATTAAGTTTGAGATACATATATATATAATTACAATGTATCTCAAATTTAATACCTCTAACAAAATTATTATAATTTATTTATATATATATATATATATATATATATATATAAAACCATAATTTCGTTTTATCAAGTGTTTTATTTTGTAAATTAAGTACAATTATAATTGATTCTATTATATTTCCCATTATTTGAAATTACTTTTTATTTATCATATAGCTCTTAAATACATTTTGGGTGAAAAACTGCAAATTTTTTTTTTTTTTTTTTTTTTTTTCAATGTAAATTTTTTCGATTAACTCTTGTGACTGGCTTTTATGAGAAAATTCACCCCCCCCTAAAGTGTTTTGCAAAGTTCATAAAAGTAATCAGTTGGTGCAAGAACATGTGAATATGGCTGTATGGGTAGAACTGACCAATCGAATTCCAAAATCTTTTACTGTTATTCTTGTAGCCATAAGTTTCCATGTAGGAGAAGAATAATTTTTAAATTTAGTACCGGATACTTTGACGAAACTTTTATGGGCACGTTGCAGCTACTGAACATATGTGCAATTGGTGTTTCAATGCATTTTAAATTAAATTGAACAGTCTAAATTAATATAGTGGCAATCCCATCACATGCACAACATTAGCTTTCTTTAATATCTTTTGTGGTTAGTTTTGGTTATTTATACTTAGTAATCCACTGTCTTCTGCGTTGAAGTGCTATGTTAATGTACTTCAAATTGATTCTTAATTACAACATGATTAGTAGTTAGGATAAGACGTACGTCATCACAATTCGTTCCCAAAAAAAAAAAAAAAAAAAAAAAAAAAAAAAAAATTGAGATTACTCATCATTCAACACAAAGCAAACGACAACAAATTTGGCCGACTAAGTCAGTACAATTATCTTCTGGTATAATTTCCGTTTTTTCTAATCAATGTAAGCAACCGACAGTCTGGAGATCAAACCTGGTAGGGGTTAATTCCACTTTCACCTGAGCTGAGAAATTCTTGTGAACATATTCTTAATCACGGATCCACTGCCTCAAAGACTCCATTGCAGAAATTCGAAACACACTGGCGACAAGTATGACCGAGATGGTTTACATGAGTGACAGAGAAAGGATTAAACATCTACCGCAGAAACGCGGAAAACATGGTTGTTAGCAAATGGTTGAACCCAAAGTGTGAATCGCAAATCCGAAATACCAAAATCAAAGAAAGGCGGAAATGTGAATGCTTGGGAATGTTTTTTTTTTTTTTTTTTTTTTTTTTTTATAGCAGAGAACGGAAAGTGACACCGAAATCCGAAAGCGTATTGGGATAGCCAAAGATGTGTTCCAAAAGCTAAACATCACTAAAAAAAATAGAAAAAACTAAACTGTTACGTGATCTCTGTCCTCCTGCATGGCAGTGAGTGCTAAACAAAGATGAAGAGACTGGAAACAGAAATGTGGTTTTACAGAAGAATGCTGAGCATGGACGGAATAGTAGCATCCATGTAGTTTTAGAGAAAATGGAAACAAAAATAAAATTTATACTTAACATCAGGAAGAG
Source organism: Acanthosepion lycidas (assembly GCA_963932145.1). Lineage (NCBI taxonomy): Eukaryota > Metazoa > Mollusca > Cephalopoda > Sepiida > Sepiidae > Acanthosepion > Acanthosepion lycidas. The sequence goes on along the minus strand of OZ010576.1, from coordinate 98,675,188 downwards.
ACAGATGGAGTTCCTATGACACCTAATGAGGAAGGAAGGTATGGAACATTTGATACTCACGAGACAGGTTGAAGACAAGAGAGAAAGGAAGACAATGCATAACATATCTAGTGAGCTGGAGTAAATTGATGGCAGAACAGGGTTTAGGAGATATAACTGAAAGACAAAATTTAAGAGCTGCAGGTGACAGAAAGTTGTGGAGAGCCATGACCGCCTACGTTCTGAAGAAGTTCTTACTTGGGTGAAAATTGTTTCTAATCAAAATTAGAGCAGATTCGGATCTAATAAACATGCTAACATTAGTCATTTTAAGACTACATTTAACGAAGTATTCAGTGGTTGAAATAACACCAGTTGGGATATTGGGTTGAGGGAACTCTCTAAAGGAATTTAATACAAAGCTACTTTTAAAAATGAATCCTACACGTGCATTGAATCACCAACATTTTTCGTTTGAATGCCAGTGTCTTTTTGAACTTTGTCTTAAGGTCTGTCTTTCTCAAAATTTTAATCACCTTGAGAGGCGCTATTAATGGCAAAAAGTTATTTTTATAGCTCGGTATATACATCAGTTAGAACAAATAGTATAGAATAGGTTGCACTAAGAGGAGTTTCAACCTATTCTTAAATACCCTCGTCAGAACGAGACTTACATATGAATGCCATACATGGCGACAAAGTAGTTCAGAAATATCTAAATTGTCAGCTGTATACATCTGCTTTCTCAGACCAATGATTAAAATGATTTCCAGCGAGTGAAGACAGCATATCTTAGCGAGGACCATCCTTCTTCAACTGGCGCTACATAATCACAAAAACTATCCCAAAATAAAAGAAATCGCATCACTTGAAGATTTTCAACAAGGCAACAACGAAAATGTCACATCTACCTCGAAAAAAAATAAAATAACGACATCATGGAGATGCTGACGTTACACACTACTTCATACAAAAAGATGGGAATGAAACGTCCATCAGTATGGAAAAATGCAATCTCAATGACTTTCAGAAACCGTTTTGCAGGTAAATTTTTGTATATAAAGTTTTTATAAGGTTCAAGTGACGGTTTGCATTAGCTGCTCGAACGTTTCCTGAGAAAATGGCTAATATTAGCATTACCATTTGATGATTTCATCAAAGAGTTTTCATCTATTGAGTATGGAAGAAGCATCAAAACATTTTGTCAGCACGTATACTGACTGAAATCGAATTCAATAGTCTTTTTGTTCAGACGATAGACTCATGCAAGTGTTTTGCAATTTCTAGTCGTGTTTTTATTTCATTAAACGCGAAGTATTTTTACCATTTCATCATTTCTCGAAATTACATTGGCGCCCATGTTGCTCAAAGTCTAAAATGGCGGGGCAGAACTGATAGAACGAAAATGGCTACGTGAGAAATATTAATTCATTTGCCACAGCAGAAATCTGTCACTCGCAGCTGAGTCACAAAACTGCAATTTCGAAAGTTTTCATCATTCGCATTTAGTTTGTGAATGTGCACAAAAAAAAAAAAAAAACTGACATTACAGGGTTATGCGCGAACTTGCGAACGTTTTATTCCAATTTCATTAAATCCATGCACTCAGTCAATGGATATTATTTCAAGAAACTCGATTTGCATCTAATGTTGGAACGCACTTATTATTTACCAGTAAAATTCTAACGTGAAATTAAAAATAATTTTATTTAACTCCCGACTGACAGATACTCTCGTTCAGTCTGGAGGATGAGGCCCCACATCCTCTTTGGACACGTGATGGCTCAGAGAAACTGCCTAAATCCCGTCTATGTGGTTGTTTATATAACCGCGTATATTACAAAATAATAAAACAGGATGTATGTGCAAGGCCAAGTACTTCTTTTGGCGGTCGTGAGTGAAGAGAGGTAAAGCCTTTAGCGTGCGTGTTTTATATATATATATATATATATATATATATATATATATATTGGATTTAGGAATCGGAGAGCCGAGTTCGAGTTCCAGTCGAATCCATTACATTCACTTACGTACTAATACCCTTGGGAAAGGTATGAATCTTCTCCTCCCCCGTCTATGGGTAAATAGCAGGACAGACCGGTTCCTATAGTCTCGGGTGGCGGTTGGTCTCGGACAAGGACAACTCTGAATTCAAAACCTGCGGAGGGTCATTTCGGGACCTTGTTGCACATTGTGCACCAGGTCTCTGTATTCGGCCCTTCAAAAAGTGTGGTTGGTTCTTCACAAAACCTTCACCACTATCATCAAAGCGAGAGTATTGGATTGCCCCGTGATATTTACCCTCTTGTATGGCAAGGTGTGCTGGGCAATCTCCCCACGTATGAGGAGAAAAATGGAGGCAACAGAAATGTTGTTATACAGAAAAGTACTGAAAATTCGATGGATGGAGCTAGTAAGCAACGAGGATTTCTTAAAGACAATGGAAATAAGAACACAGCATCAAAAAGAGGCAGCTGAAATTATTTGGATACAATGAGGAAGCTGGAGTGGGGATTCACCCTCACGAGCCATATATTGATGGCAAGAGATATGGGAAGTCAGCAAGTCACCTGGTGAGATTGTATGAATGGGTGCCGGAGCAGGGTTCTTAGAAAAGACGAGAAAAACTGCTAAGACCCACACGGGATAGGTTAACGAAGCATTTCACAACTTTCTATGTCCAGAAGGGACACGGCACATCGAAGAAGAGATGCAAATTCAGCAACAGTTATTTCGTAAGTGTATCTGTAAAACAAACATGCCGTATATAATGTTAGTTTCCATAGATAGATAGGCAAGCAGTTCGATATTGTAAAAATATCTTTGCTTTCTTTGATGAATTCCTTTCTCGTCAATGACTATGAAGGCAGTTACTCTGGTCAATGGCACAACGAAAGCAAGAAGCCATTCCTTCGGTTTGTAAACTCGATTTTACTAAACCAACTCACAGACAGTGGTCATGTGTAATTTTAGATACATGTCTTCAACGAGGGGTGGAAACAAACTGAACCCAATTATGCATGGCTGATGGAGAAAGGAGGTGGGGAGGCAAAAGCCACAGTTCTTTATCGAAATTTCTTTGATGTCAGGTATCGATTCTCACTTATTTGCGCAAAATTAATTCTTCCAGAATTAGATTGGCTTGCCCTCTTCAAACAGCTGACAATAGTGCTCCTATAATAAAACCATTGGATTTCTATTCAATCTTGAAATAAAAAAATATGAAAGAAAATAGGATAAAACTACAACTGGCAATAGCTTTGTAAATGGATGAATGAATAGTACAGATCTTCATCCGCAACATATTGGCGTCGGTTTTTCGTTTCGTTTACTTCTGTGCCTATTTTGCAGATTCGTTTAAATTGGTTATCCTTACTTACATCCCTATGAAAAAAAAAGAGAGGATTAAAGCATTACTGAGTTATTTAGTTGGAAATGTGTGTTCAGCAGTTATAAACCTCTTGGAAAATGAGGCATGGGTTTGTTGAGGTTGATGGAAACACAACCCTAGTAAGTGTCCAGATCGACTCTAAACCAATGACATCTCATGATTTACCGTTCCACGGTTTTTTGCCATGCAGAGGCAGACTGCGACAGCATTCGGTCCTATATGACGAAAGCTCTTTTCCAAACCTCTTCAAACATGCTGACCCCAAAACTACTGCCCTAATCTCCGAGTGGATCCTTTCTGAAAAGATGGAGTGTTTTATGTTCCACAAAAATTCCAACAAAAACAAGTTAGACTTGGTTCACCCCTGAATGAGATGCAGCCATAGCTTATCAAAACAGCTCCTTCAAAATCTATCACATGGAGCTCTGTAGTCTGGCCCTTCTTTCAGAACCGTCCGCAATCGCTGTAAGAGTCCTGGAAAAGGCAAAGTGCAGCTACACGCGATCTGCTAAGGCTGAAAATAAACGAGTTGGATATCACGAATTCTAGGATATCACCAACCAAAATATGAACAGAGGCAAAGCGGCTGTGCCCAGTATTATAAATGTAACCTCGGACATATCCTCGACGGATTTCGCCTCGATCTTTGCCTCAAACTCAGCGTTAGATGACAAAGGCCATCCCCTGCCTAACTTCCCACTGAGCACAATCTCAGTAAAATACTCAGTTCAGCAAGAGAAGTCTCAAGACTTATCAAAGATATCAACCACCAAAAAGGCACTGGCCCAGACACAAATCCAGTGGTCGTTCTTCCGAGTATCAGCCTAGAATTATTGCTGATTCTATCCAAGTTATTTAACCGCTTCTTAAAGGAGCAAACTTTCCCAAACATTTGGAAGGTGGTAAGTGTATGCCCGGTCTTCAAGAATACTGGCAACCAATCCACCTCCTTCCAGTATAGACCCATTAGTCTCCTCAGTAAGCTTTTTGAGGCTTTAATCAATAAGAAGGTCGTCAAACACCTAGATAGGAACAATCTCTTGGCCGACAAGCAGTATGAGTTTCGACTAACCCGATCCACTGCTAAAAGTCCTAACTACCACTGCACACAAAATTAGTGATCCCTTTGACATCACACTTAACGCAAGGGCCATAGTATTAGATATCTCGAAGGCCTTCAATAAGGTGCGACACAAGTTTTTGCTATACACGCTCTCCAACTATGGAATCACTGGAAGGATTTTCGCTATTATAAAATCCTTCCTAACAGGTAGCTCCCTGAAGGTAGTTATTAAACCCTGGCGGTCAACGCAGGCGTTCCCCAAGTGTCACTTCTCGGACTTACCCTCTTTTTGGTTTACATAAATGATCTACCTAACATTATAGTCCGATCATACGTAAACGATTATGCCGATGATGCAACGATATACGGGCGCACCTCTAAAATTCTTGATCCGAGTTTGGCAGCTGATCTCACTTCCCATGTATCACTAGCTTCCCAGTAGGGAAAAACTGTCTAGTTACATTCAAGACCTCTAAAACCAAACTGGTTACATTCCACCACCGCTGATCAGACTTCAAGCTACCGCCAGTCACGATGAACGGATGTCCCTTCAATGAGGCCTCGTGACTAGAGAGGATATTATGCCTCAAACTCATATCCGACCTTAAGTTGAATTCCTATATACGATCCATAGCTAAAGATGCAGGTAAAGTGATCGGCTCCTTGTACCGCTCTAGTAAGTACCAGACTCACCCATCGCTTTTATTGACAGGGAACAATTGAAAAAGAGCCGAATATTGACAAGTTGCAGTGAGGCCCGTATCTGGACATGCCAAACTGCTTCTGACAGGGAAAAACTTGAGAGAGAGCCCCGCAGCGGCTCGGAGCCACTTTTGCGTCTGTACTGATACGCGTTCGTCACAAAACGGTATTATAACTTGTCAATACTAAATCTACGAGTGACTTTAGTTTGAAGACCAAAATGTAATTTGCCAAGTAAAACTAATAAGTTAATACGAAAAACAATATTTTACATTATTTTCCATATTTTTTTGTTTTTGTTTCAAAATAAGGCATCTGTAAAACGCCTAGATTCTTCTATGCGCCGTGTCCCTTATGGGCGTTGGCGATTCTGGATCCCGTCCTTTGTACCTCTTAGTAAAGTTAGTCTTTTGCTCTCTCTCTCCTAATCCTCGTTCTGTCAACCATTTACACAATGTCTCAATGAAATCACCGGCAACGGGAAATCACTACTATCAATCCCAAATAAATTTTATAACCCCTACAGTAATGTTAAAAAGGGTTAATTTCGTTAGAAACAAAAAGTGATGAAATGCTATCTGATACTAATCATCCTCTATAGTAATTCTAACATTTTGCTCAAAATATAAAGAGGCAACATAAAACTGAGAGATGCTGTGAATGCCATAGACAGAATATGTAAGCAACGAGGAAGTTTTAAGGAAAAACAAACAAAAAGGAGACTTGTAATTAAAATCAGAACTAAACGGTGTAAATTTGTGATACATAAGAGAGAGAGGCTTGAAGAATACTTACACGATATATTGAATAGGTAGCAAAACAGCGAGTGGTTTCAATAGTAAAAAGACAAACACTGCTAAAAGTTTTACTAAAACAAGAAAGATGTAGACAGCCATGATCACACGATCTGAAGGGACACAGTACATATAAGAAAGGGAATTAAATTTATATCTTCGATAAATAAATTTCAAAATATTGTAGAAGTTAAATGAACTTTAATAAAATAAAGCTTTAATTTAAATTGACTTGTTATTTTATTAAAATCTAGTAAACTTAAAATTAGTTGAATTTTGGTAGACTTTCCAAGTAGCAGTGATAATTTTTTAATTCAAGATTTTTTTTTTTAATACATTTTTTTTTATTTTTGTAAAGATGTTTTTTGTAAACTAGTTTTCAGATAAACATTTTCACAACATATTTCCGGGTCGATAGAAAGTACAGTCTTTTTTAAATGACACCTAATTTAGGGGAATAAAATGTTGACACATTTAGGCTCCCCTCCCCTTAAATGCCAATTTCCCGACAAAAAAAAATACATGCTCGTAAATTGATTCACTGTCGTCTTTTTTTCTGTGCGTGTGTTAAATTCTCTAAATCCTCTTTCCTCATTATGTACCCTACAAATTTCCACTACCTCTTTTTGATGTTAAGTATTTGCCCTTTTGTTTGCATTTCCTCTAAAACTTCTTTCTTCACATGTATTCTCAGCATCCTTCTGTAAAACCACATTTCTGTTGTCTCTTCTGATTATCTAGCGTTCGCTGCTATATAACAGTTCAGTACTTATTGTTTTTCATAAAATTTTCATGTTTCTTAATACTTTGCTTAACTTTTGAAAGGTATATTATCCTATTTCTATACGCCCTCGGATTTCGCTGTCGCATTCCCTCTCAGATATTTAAAATTTTGTACTCGTTTCCTTTTGTCATCTCAAATTTGTAATTCGCACGTTGTACCGTTTCTCTTGCCGACAACCATACATTCTATTATATCATACAATTAATATTTAGTCATTCCTTCAGTTTCCATTACTAACTTCTGTACGAGTTCCCGTGGCTTTCTTTCTGTCCCTATTATCAATAACGTGTCATCTCATGTTAAGAATGTGGCCACCAGTAATGAATCCTGGTTGGACTTCTGATTCTGTTAGGATTTATTCACTGTAAAAGGTGAACAAATTTTTGTAATAAAAGGTTGAATAATGTTCTATAATTTTTAATGAATTCATTCTTCTTTATTAATAAATCACTTGGTATCTAGGTTTTCTGTGATGTGACGTGTTGGGTCGGTTGATTAAACACATCAACTTTTGTTTGGTTATTTAAATGTAGAATTTTGTGCGGCGCCTAGTCAAAAACGGACTCAGGACTCATTAGTAATGATCAACTCGACTCGCAAACCATCACCCAAAGTCAAAGTGCCTGGGTTTTCTAGTCACTTGATTTTGCTGACCAATAATATGCTCATTCCTAAGAATTCCCTCAAATAGCATCTCCCTGTTCTATGAATGAGGTATAAATTTTGATACACCCTGATGACTACTGGAAAAAAAAACTTACGACATGATATTTTTAAAGCTTCCTACATAAAAAAAAAAAAAAAAAAAAAAAAAAAAAAACTCATTTTACTCTAAAGAGAAACAAATAAGATTGTCTTATAATTGGTGACTTTCCATTACTTACGAGTTCGTATACTTTCCTTTCTGTGTCCGCTGTCAATACAGTATCGTTTGCATACCGAATGCTGTTAGGATTGTGGCCGCTAATAATGAATCCTTATAGGATTTCTCATTCTTTCAGGATTCTTTGACTGTAAAGTTTATAATTGCAATTTAATGACAATTCAATATAGACGAGATATCTGTACATTATGTTGGTTGTTATACTTAAAGTGAAAGACAAAATGGAAAGAATTTATGTATCACTTTTCGTTCCAAGAAAGAAATTCCTTAGACTAATACTGGATTATTGATGGAATTAGTTTTATATTTAAAATGAGGAGGAAAATGGCCCCTTAGACACTGGTACTCACTCGGGGCTCCACGGAGCAGCGATGCTGAATTAAATCAGTTTATTATTTTTAAACGATAGTAATTGGTATGTGACAGATTATCATTTAAGAATGTTATACGTTCAGTGTAAATGAACAGTTGAATTAGAATTTTACAAGGAAACAGAATTGGGTTCGCCTTCCTTAAGAACGTGTGTGTGTGTGCGCGCGCGCGTCCGATCTGGTTTCCTCACATCCAGAGAGCCTGGTGTTATATCGCTCTCCCAGACCCAGACCCATGATGACTATTGGCTAATACCTGCCTAGTATCATTCATATGCAATGAGTGTGCGCCGCCTACTGTAACGTCTTTTTTCAACAGCCGAACGTTAAAGCGGGATGCAACTCCTGGTGCTCTCAGCACCACATACAACCATCTCGGAGACTTATTGGGCCGACCAGATTCTCTGTTGCCCTCCCACCACGCACATATTTTAAAGTACAATCTACGTATAATTTAAAAAAAAAAAAATCATCGGGCCTCAAAACGCGCGACAATATCGCATTTTGCTGAACAGTTGGCAGCCCTAACTATTAGGTTGGTGCAAAAATAATGTCGTTTTCTCAGATAGTAACATATGTGAGAAAACGACATTATTTTTGCACCAACCTAATATAAGCATGATAATGTTTAAAAAAAAAAAAAAAAAAAAAAAAAAAAGGAGAATATAAAGGTTTGGGAAAGCTATACCGCGTTTGCTCCTAGAGAAAAAAAATGTTCATTTGAATCTGAGATAATTTTCTTAAAAGTGCGAATTTTTAAAAAAATAATTATGCTTATTTTGTGGTACTTGTAATAACAAGAGTGCGCATGTGTAGGCTTTAAGAAATCTTTATTCAACTGAGGGTATTTATTTCTGAACAACCAGAAAATGTGACACAAAGCCGAAATGGGAAAGGAAGGGGAAAAAGGACGGACTTCTGTCTTAACTTTAAACTTAGCTAGCCACAAACGCTGACTCAATCATACAAACAATATTCCTTGCACCAAACAACACATTCTTACGTACCTTTCTCACCACATCTCCCATAATGCCTTAACGTCTCCATGAAAATACTAACTAATCCCCATATGTACAATTTATCTTCTGTGGGAGGAGGGCAATAAAACAATTTAAAAAATTTAAAAATAAACCCCAATACAAGGTTCGCGTATAGTGTCCTTTTATAGAACCAGTAAACAAAAATAGCTCCCTCAAAGAGGAGATTAACGAAAGAAGGGTAGACTACTCTTCCGGATTATGATCTTTTTATATGGTGTGGCACTGAAAGAGACCGAGGTTTAACAAGATTGAGTTGGTGATTAACTCGGCGCAGTTTAAATACGTCGTAGATATAAAGTACCCATTGAAATTTGAACTCAATAGTCAGTCGTTAGTGAACGAGCGAGACAAGGTTTTATCCATTCCATCATGTCGAAGTACCTATCTCGATTGAATTAACGACGAATACGGGTCATAAGTAAGAGATCTTCATTATTCCTGAATAAAAGAATTACGGGGCATATAGCAGGGACCTTATAGTAAAGTGTGGATAATGTTGAAGGGGCGTAATCGTTCGAAATAAAATAAACACGAGTACACTGGCTACAAATTCTAATTTTGTCTGTCCCGCAACGTTGTAATAGTTTCTGCAATTCTTAGTTTAACTCATTTTATGCTCGATTCGTTTACCTGACTGAATTTTTTTCGATAACTTTCCTTTGACAAGATTATTAATTCGGATTAATTTAACCGACCCTATTATATCCACATCGCGCCTTTAAAAACTTAAACATTTTGTCAGTTCGGATTTCTTTCGCATATAATTTTGAGAAAACGGTATTAATTTTTCATGTGAATTTATGTATGCCAACTTAGGTTGAATGTGTCTAGTTAACTTAGATTTCACCAGTATGACAGCCAGAATTTTCTGAACCAAGAATTTTTTAAATATTTGTTCCCCTGTATATAAGCGAATAATTATTGATATGAGAAAGTTGATGCGAGAATTTAAAAATGTCTCTTTCGAAGCGAATGAAAATATTTTAATATTAGAATGTTAAGCAATAAAAAAAATAATTTGAGTGACAAGAAAAAACTGAACTGAGCTTAAAAATATGTTAAGATTAATTCAGCATAAAAAGTAAAGTTTGCTCGCAATAAGCTGACATAACGTTACTTCATAAAATAACGTTATATTATTTTTTTTCTTGATTTAACTTGTGGTATTATGACTTACTTTCGTCACCCTGTCGACGAGGTTTTTTAAATTTTTTTTCCTCAGAATTTAATTTACTCATTTGTTAACCAGTTGTTCTTGATTCCTGATCATGACAGAACACACCAAATGCAAAAAGTCAGATTTAACTAGTGCAAAAATGGTGTCTCGGCGTAAAGTAATGTTTAGACCATTATTAATGAGTAGTGTTCGATCCTCACTTGGCACGCCATACGTTTTGCCTTGTGCCAGACAGTCAAATGAGCACTTTGATTTCAGGTAATGGTTAACAAGCAAGATTGGCTGATCGTAAGGAGAGTTCGATTCTCCCTGGGTCTGCCATACTTGTTGCCTTGTGCCAGACTAAATCAAACTTAATAAAACGGATGTCTTGGTTCGAGTTAATGGTTAGCGAGCTAGCATGATTTTTTCGTGTTCGATACTCACTAGGGGCCCAATACTTGCCTTTAGTCAAACTAAGCTAGCTTAGTAAAGAGGTTTTGGTGTGGCATAATGGTTAGCGAGCTACTATAGCTGATCATGTCTACTGAAGCGCGAGTTCGATCCTCACTGGGTAACTCATAGACGTTCCTTTGCGTCAAACTAAAGTCAGTACGTAAGAACTGGTGAAAAATTGCTATAGAAAAATCTTTCCTGCTTAATGTTTATTTAAAGTCGTAACACATTTAGGTTGTAAGAATGAACTTGTTTTTTCATGAGTGAAAATCGCATTAACTACATGTTTTTTTTTTTTTTTAAACAACAATTATTTTCTTTCACGAGTTCAATTATTTCACTCAATGCTGGGGGTGGACAAAGATTAATATTTTCCCCAAGGGTATTTGCGCGTAATTGAATATTACGAAACCAATTGGAATTCGAACTCAGATCTCCGACTTCACATCTCGAGCCTCAATCCATTACATCACTTTCTCTCTCACACACACGGAAATGATCGGGTTAGACGGTAATGCTAATGCTAAGATTAACTGTTTCAATACAGGAAACGTTCGGCATTCATTTACAGACTACATGATTTGCGCAACTTTATCACACTGACGTTTCAAAATTTAACACGACAGTAGTTATTTACTTCAAAGTTCGCTTGCTTAGTAAAGAAAATGCAAACTTTTAGACGAAGAAAAGTTTTAAAAGTCTTTAGTCGTGTTTTCGAAATGGCTGAGAAATGGGTAGTTGCTGCCATGACATTCAGTTTGAACAAAGAATTGCTGAAGAAAATCAAAAGTTCTGGACTGGAAATAAGTTAAGGATAATGGAAGCAAAAAGGGAAACGGATATAAAATCAGTAAGCGACGGTTTAAATTTCAAACACACATAATGAAGGGTGTTTAAAGATTTGATGCTCACGATGCAACAGTAAGTAACAAACAGAACGGAGATTGGGAGGGATAACGAAAAAACAAATCTTACCAATAGCAACAAAAGATAGGAAGTTGTGGATAGCAATGTTCGGCTAAGTTCTCAAGGGATAAGGCATATACGACGGTCAGCTGAAAAGTTCATAATGTGATGAATATATCAATGTAAGTAGACACACTAATTGGTAGGCTAAGACATACAACAGCTCGCCGACGAGCTGCTGTATTCCGGTACACTTCAAAGTCTTTTAGCGTGCCACTTGGTGTGTATTTGCATTTGTATCAGCCTATTAACTTTTCAGCCGACTCTCGTAAAAGAAAATTTGAAAAATGTGATTTTGAGTTATGAAACAAAAAATTTTCTGTATATTTTTCAATATTGAAATATTATAAACTTCTCGAAGACCGTTACGAATACTATCGAATATGTTTTTGTTAGATTTTAGTTTTATATATAATATATATATATATATATATATATATATATAATTAAGAATGAATCACTACGTTTGGCTAGTCTAACTTCTAGCTTTCATCCGTGTGCTTGCTGATCCGGGTAACCTTCTAGGAATTTTGAAGTAGACTGTTCTCATTTTCCTGACCATCGCAAGGAATATCCCGTTTAGTTTTGTTATTTGATACTGCTCGGTCAAGTGTCACTCTGTTCCCCCGACACACCAACCTGACTCGCTCTACAGATGTCTCTTTGATGGGCTTTTATGTCCAGTGGTGGAAATTTGTGTAACATGAATCAGAAGAAGATCTGGTTTAGGAAGATTATAGATCAACTATAAATTATAAAAAACAAAAGGCCAGTAAAACAATAAAAGAAGCCAAAAGTACTGTGGGCAGAAATGTCAGCAATCTAAATTCTTTTACAAACCAAAATCAGTTTTGGAAATGAGGACAAAATATCTGTCAATACCAGTAGGATCATAATAATCATCTGAATTAACAGCACAAAAAAAAAACAAAAAAAAACTAACAAATACATTGACAAAAACTAACAAATACATTGGTCCAAATATTCTCCTTTTCCAGAACTGAAATTGTAAACGAAAATCCCATACTATAAAACAAAATGCAGAAAAATACAAATTAAGCTTCAAAACAAAGAAGCTGGAAGAATACACAAACCATTCTCTCGGAAAGAACTAGAAGACTTCATTAAACGCTCATATAATTCAGCCTCGGATCGGACGATGTCCACGAGCTCTTCTAATAACTCCCAAAAGAGTCATTAAATAGACAAAGGGGAAATTCTCGGAACAATGGCGACAAAGAACTCTCCTACCGATTTCAAAACTAGGAAAAGACTATTTGGACTATATAGACCGATTTCTCTGACAAATTATTTACATAAAAAATGTAGAGAATGGTGAATAATTGGTTAATTTAATACTTGCAATTTAACGACTTCATGACGGACTTAAAATGTGACTTTCGGAAAAACAGAAGTAAAATGGACCACCTGGTTCGGATAGAAAGTTTTATAAGGGAAGCGTTCATGAGAAAAGACTTGGAAAAGGCTTACGAAATTTATCTGGAAATATGGGATCATGCGAGATCTACATGACTGAAAAGTAGGCTACTAGAATGTATCAGTAACTTTTTTTCGAATAGTAATTCTCGTGTTCGCATTGGCTCTATTCTGCCCGATCCATAAAACGAAGAAGGAGTGCCGCAAGGGTGTATACTGTCATTCACTCTGTTCAGGTATTAAAACAAATAAAATTGCAAAGAACTCAAAGTTATAAGTGGGTATTTCTACGTGGATGATCATACTTACCGATTCAAGAATATAGATGGGTATTAACGGTTTCAGATTTTCTAAAATTAAAACAAACATGTGCATTTTAGTAATAAAAATAAACTGCATAATGATCCAAGCTTGAAACTCGAAAGGACAGAAATATTAAGGGTAGTCTAGTAAAATTTCTTGGGAATAATTCTCTAGAAACTAACGTTCATACCACACCTAAAATATCTTAGAACAAAATAAAAACATTACAACTCTTGAGGGTGGAGGCAGCAGACCGACAGACGCTGCTCAAATAGCGCTTTTGCTGGATCTTAAGCCAAATAGGAATTAGAGGAACTGACCAATCAGATTCAACTACAGTGTACGTCCCAAAATGAATCACCTGATAATTTCAAGATCCCTTGAAAAGTAAAAGAAAAAAATTAATTCAACAAAAATGGAAGAGCTGGACCCACAACATAAAATAAACGACGCACAATCAAAATCAATTCTAATGAATGGAAACAAATGTCTAGAAAAGGAAGAAAAGACGACGTAACTCAAGCTCTAGACATAGACCACACATACCGCACCCATTCATACTTGAAGAATGAAAATCAACCAACTTGGACAATAAGCCAAGCTGCACTCACAGTGAAATATTTTAACGCAATGTACTCCCTTGGCCCCCTGTAAGACATTAATACAAGCAAAACCTGAAAAAAAAAAAAAAAACTATGAAAATACTGAAAAGTCCAACATAATTTCCTACCTTAAAGAAATAGTTTTATGCCAAAACAATGGAAAAAAACAAAAAAAAATAACACTTTTACACGGAAAGTATTAAATTATGTACAGAATATCTGAAGATGAAGCCATAAAATTGTGTAGAGAATATTTAATTTGGGCATTAAAACAACCGATAGTAGTTGATTTGTCGCTAAAAGAAAAAAAAAATTCACTAGTCCAATGATAAGTTCTTTTTTCTCGCTTTCTTATATGATCCTGTGTTGGAGATCTTGTAGCTTTCCATCCGAGTCGGCTATCAACACAGTGTCATCTGCGTTATATTTAGATTACGTCCAGCGATGAAACCTGGTATGGTCTTAAGATCATTTAGGATAGCGTCGCTTTAGAGGCCTAATAAATCTAGGGAAAGACCTTGATTCACGTCCCTTTTTATTTTTCTGTCGCTAAGCGTCCTCGAATGTAAAATTTTTAACTTTTTCTTTCAACAGGATCAACTCTTTCAGAACGCATTTTGAACACATTAAGGATTTCTTTAAAGATTTAAATATTTTCTTTGTCATTTCTGTATTATCTGTCAATTACTGTGGATCTCTTAGAAAGAGAGTACTTTCCGCTGTTGATCTCATTTTGGAAGCCAGAGTAATATTTTACATTGGCTGCCAACCAAATCTAAGAGCCTACTATGGACAGCGGTGGTGATAGAAGAGATCAACAGTTGCTTTGTTTCAGGTCATGAGTGCAAAAGCGAACGGGAGAGACTAGGATAGAATTTGAACTCGCTTTACCATCTAACACACCGGTAACCTTGACATGCAAATATAAAGGACATTAATCCAAATAATCATTACTATTCATATGAAAGTAAGCTCTAGTCCTGGATATAACGATAGACTACATCAGGCAGCAAGGCGTTTGATCTGAAGTACTGTGTAAAGAGTAATATTTTCCAAATTTATCTTTTTTTTACGTCCTCTCAACTTGTACGCTCCTGGTAATTTTGCGCTCGGTGCTACCGCTCTGGTAGTCCCACCAACTCTACGCCATTGAATCCAGTGTTGCTATATCTTTATAAAGAGCAAACTGAAAACGACAAAAATAAACTAAATTTCCACTAAAGGAAAGCAAAAAACTTGGAAATATTTTAATGTCGTTTGAAAGTTACTTAAACGTGGAGAGTTACCATCTAATTTTATTTCGCATATAACCTTCATCCTTAAACTGTAATGGCTAAATATGACAGACATCGCCGTAAACGAGACTCGAGGGATGGTTGTAATGATTTGACAATTGGTCATCTGGAGAGAGAGAAGAGAAAGTCCTAACTCCATTGCAGAACATATGGTACTGAAAGACACGCCATTTGGGATTAGGTTATCTGTCTTCTTAGAAATCTGCGCAGAATACCCTTTGTCACAGAGTGCAACATAGTGCCAAGAAACGGTCCTGTTATTACTTTCAATTTAATATCTACGTCGTGTAATGAATGGCGTTCAGCATTCCAATCGCTTTAGAAGAAATCGCAGGTGAAAGTTGCCGGCAACAAGATAGACATTTGTTAATTCTTTTTACTTTTACCTTTAGGTTTCTTTGTTTGGATTATCTTATTTGTTTACCATAGAACATCGCTCTGACGTCCAGGAATCCGTCTTTTCAGGGAACAAGTACTTGAAACCTTCGCACTGGGACATTTTCTCCCGCCAGTTTCACAGTTTAAGAATAGGTTAAACTCAATTTTTTTTTTTTTTTAATTTGATGCAATGATAAATTTATCTGATCATAAGGCAAATGTTTAATTTTCAAACAATGGAATAATTTTATCTGTAATTTACTCGACACGAACATTAAAGTACATGTTAATTGGGTGATGAAACGTTCTCGAAAATATTGAGAACATTTTTTTTAAATTCTAATATTCCACCATTTATCAGATATCGGGAAGTAAATCAAACAAGTTTTCGGCACTCTTACACCCCGTATATACTTGTGTATAGGGTGACTTTATGTATAGTACAAACCCTGAAATTATTTTGCCTGAATTTTAACCCCTTCAGAACAGCAGTACCTGAATATAGTGCGACCCGCATATTTTTGCATAAAAAACTGACCCTAAAATCTCTATATTCAAGTATATACGAATCAAATGCAGTATCGCGCCTCAATTTCACTCCGAGTGATAATGGCTGTAACACGAGTCTTTGAGGTATATCTATATACACGTTTCATGACTGAACATGACTATTTTTTAGCGCTGATTTTAACTAAAAAAATAAAACATTACACAGTATATACTCGTGTAAAAGCCGACTTCATATATAGAGAAAGCGATCCCTTAATTTTTTGCAGGAATTTGAACCCCTCCAGAAATAAAATAAGTGTGACGGGTCATTAAAAATTAATAATTTCTTTAACATCTGTGGTGAACAATTCCGTAGAAGTAAGCGAGTCAGAGTAGATCTGGTGCAAGTTCCTTACCTCAATACACGACGTGTAGCAGGAACGTTTTGTTCCTTTGAAAATGGCATGAACATCCTCGCCTTTTAGATTATGTATTTTGTAAAAAAAATAACCACAATCATAACCCATTCATTCATTCATTACAATTACACATTCACTACAAGAACTCATCCATTAGATTTCAATCCTGCACACACCACAATACCACATATACACAAGGGTCCTACAAAACACCCCGAATTTTAGATTGTTCCGGAAGTGTATTACTCTTTAATGTTAGCTTTTATACAGCTTATCGTGGTTCGACCAATCTCACTTTGCATGCTGATTAGTCGGACTGGAGGATGACATTTGACTGAGATTGAAGACGAAGCGAAGAACCCTGACTGGTCAATCGGCAGCGGTTTTGACATAATAAAAAAGGGCTGAAGTAAAAAAGGGCGTAGTGATTTTCTATTGACACACGGACATGAATTTTATTGAAAGATTCCGTGGATATTATGTGATGTGTGATTTTTGTTTGCCACAGTCTTTTGTCTATATTGTCGTCTTGTTCGTCTAAATTCCGTGTATTGTTTACATGGTTTTGAATTGTGTGCGGTGACGAGGGTACGCCATCATCATGGCGGAACCCGAATCTCCTAATACTTCACTTACTGAAGTGACTCCTTCGGCATGGACAAGGATAGGCCCCCACGAGAAGGGCCAAAATATTATTAAAAAAACATAAGACAAGTTTAAACCATTTGTTAATGGAAAGGAGTTGTTACCAGTGCCGTTTTTATTGGATACGGTGAATACACGGAAAATCTCTTTAGTAACTCTGAAGCTAAGTATTGTTGATAGAGATGTGATAGCGGAGGCCCAGAAAAGCCTTCAAATTGCAGCAAAAATTCTAGAAAAAAAGTATAAAATGTGGGACATTTTATTATCTATAGAAGAGAAAGCTAAATCGCTAGCAAACTGTATTCTGACTACTTCTACAGTCAGGCTTCAGACCGAATACATGGGAACTAGAAGAGCGAAGGTTAACTCTACATAGTCCCACTATTCCTATCTGAAGACCATCTTGGCTTTTTCTTTTCCAACTATTGTCCTATTAAAACTAAGGCAAGAAAAGCCACGGGAAATATTTAAATCGAAATCACTTTAAACACAAAGCAGTTTACCGAAATATCCAATACGTTAATGTGTGAAGGTAGACTAATTTATGTCGTTGCGGAGAGTCGGCGACCACTTTTTGAGCTTGTGGGGCTGGGGTATATTTGTCAAAGGATTGCCCGGGACAAAATCCTGAACCACAACCCAAAAAGAGAAATAAAGAACATCGCAGACAACAAAATCTGGAAAGAAAACGAGAGAGTAGACGGAAGTCGTTAAGACGGGATCCAAAAATATCACCACTTCCCTCCAGCAGCAGAATGAGAAGCCCTACTTAGAACAAGAGGACCAGCGAGTGGACCAAAATGGACGGGAAGTAGAAATGCAGGAGATGCCCCCCTCCCCTCTCGGTCGTCTTCACTGAAAAGAGGGAGAAAGGTAGTAGAAGAAAGGGGGAAATAAATAAGATAAGCGAGCTGAAGCAAAAACAGATTCTACCAAAACCAAGTCTCAATCTGTCTCGGTTTCGCCAGTCAAGAAGCAGTGTTTCCTCGTATGCCGATGTCATCCATTTCGTGTCGTGCCGCAGCGACATTGAGGTGGTACAGAAGGCGCTTGAGCGATACGAAAAGGCTACAGGGGAACAAGATTAACCGTAGCAAGTCTTCCGTGTGTCACTATCGTCTTTCCTCTCATCCTTTACCGCTTGGCTCTACTTCTTTACAATGACCATAGGAAGGCGATCGAGCGCTTGTTGTCCACCCTCTTGTGGGGTGGGCGCAAGCAGAAGGTCCGTAAAGAAACTTGTGTCCAGCGTTTATGTCATGAGGGACTGGGATTGCCACACTTGGGGAGTCATCGACTCGCCCCTAGGTTGGTTTTTCCTGCGCCTCGTTGTGCTAGGGACGCCTTCCCTAGCCTACTATAACTCCTCCTGTTTCCTGGGCTAAGCGCCGTCCGAAGTCCGGGAAAGTATCGAATTTCCTCAGCGAGTTGAGGGCTTTTCTTCGGCCCAGTGACCTTTCACGGCCTCGAAATGTCTTATATCGTGAATTAGTTTATCATTGTCCTTAGGTACGCCCCTTCTGGGACTATGTCGGCGTGTTGACAGCCTGTGCTCATCGATATCACATACGTGTGTGAAAACGTCTCGCCTCCGTATTCTGGAGTGAAGCGAATGGTGTTCCTAACATTGCTAACCGTGTCAAGAATGGTGATCTGGATGACGGGAAAGGAGGAAGTCTTGCGACATGAATGCTATTCTCATCATGTTCTGATCGGATACTTTCAGCATCAGCTGAAAGTGAAGATCAGAAATGATAGAAAGCGTTTTTCTCGACAGATTTCGACGAAAGGTGGGTGAAAGTAGTGAGCTTGGTTCGTGTGAATGGGGTTATCTTTGAGTTCCTTTTTTAAGTCCTCTTCGTCACAACGGGGTGGTTTCCTGTAAACCATCCCTGGTTAAGTTACTTTCTTTTGTGTACCTAGTTAATCTCAGTGAATGCCGTTTCCGGCCTGTTCCCGACTTTTTACTTCTGTTTTGAGCCAAATTGAGATTCCCAAACTTTCCAGTTTGCTTTTGGCCCCTTTTTCATCTCGACTCGTTCAGTCTTTGATTTCTAATCGCCCGTATTTATTTTATCCTTCCCATTCTGTTAGAGAGTTATTAGGTTGGTGCAAAAATAATGTCGTTTTTTTTACTTATTTTTTAATATCAAAAAACGACATTTTTGCACCAACCTAATAGCTTCTTGATTCTGTCTGATGACAGAATACAGAGACAGCCTTTTTTTTTTTTTGGTGGGGTGGACGGGTCCTACTAACATTTTATTTTTCGTTTTACATTTGTTATATTTTGTTTGGGATTGCGACAGACCCCTCCCCCTTTCTTTCATCTCATCTTCGTATATTATAGCAAATTTGTACATAAGATATTTAAGTCATAGGGTATATTTCAGTTTCCTTTTGTGTATGTCGTATTGTGGTATAAGTAGGAGTAAAAGGTGAAGGATGTCTTCTTTTGGTATATGTGTTATTTGTATTGAACGAATGGGTCGTGAATAGGATTAGCTAGGTATAGGACAGTTAATGATGACCAGCCTCAAACTACTCCCCACTTTTTGGCCATGTGCCGCACTTATTGTATTTACAATAATAAATATTCTTTTCTCACACACGCAAAAATGTTGGTGACGTGTACATAAATTCGAGAACGGTATCTTGAAATGACCATTCCGTGGTGAATGAGTAGCGTCGGGGGATTAGAACCTTAACAACACCTGAAAAAATTACCTGTGTATAGTGTGTCCCCCCCGCCGACAACTATTTCTTCTGTAAACTGATTATAAAATTGGCACAATAATTAAAATATACGTTATTTGAATAAAAGTAATTTTTTTGTAAGTTTGTTAATTTAAAAGGAATTTTATATGTTCATTTTCACTCCATATGAATTAATAACACAGGGAATACTAATGCTGTGCTATTTTATTATCAAAAAATATAAGAACAAAACACAATCTTCAAAGAAACCGGAAAGTGTGAAGACACGATATTTGACAGATGAAACATATCCCCTGAAAGCTACAATACATACATATAGCCACAGCACTATCAACAAAAACTTTGATGGCTTATGAAAACCAGAACGACTCAAACACCATAAAATTTATATTTTCGGCGAAAACCAGAAAAATGGCCCAAATATAAAGAAAAGAAAATCCTTTCATCATACCTACGAAATTTATCTGCTCCAAAAGCCATTAACGTGAAGAATCCTGGGAAGATAGAACTCGTTACCAGACCAAATGCAACACCCTTCATACGAAGGGTATACAGAGTTATTTGTGTAACATTATTTGATGGCTTAGCAACCTTTCAGGGTAATTTAAAGGCGAGACCTTTTTAGGTTGTAATGTCTGTCTCTCTCTCTATATATATATATTATCTTATATTATATATGTATATCACTTTTTTGAGTAAATACTGTATGTATATTTTTTCCATATACAAATTCTACTATTTAACTAATAGCTAAAGGACGAGATGAATTCATACCTTTTCTCAAGGGTACTTTCGCGCAAGTAATTGTAACTAACCCGACCGAAATTCGAACTTGTCTCTCCGATTTCTCATTCCCAGCCGTTATCCATTACACCATACGTACATCCATCCGTCCTTTAGTTGTACGGACTCGTGTATTGTGTTCAAATTTCAACCTACGCTTCTTAGAAAATCGCCACTGCAATCCTCGTATCTCCAATCAGCATCCCTATTAACGGTTTTAATTCGTAATGCAATTCAGTGTGGGTGGAAGTAGTCAGCTTATCAGCAAGAAACCTTTTTACTCCCACTCCTGTCAGTGGGGATTTCAGTCCACACATGTCCATGATCTTGTCTTTGTGCCTGAACTCCTCGTATCAGCATGGAGTAATAATGCTAAGTTATTTGTAGTTAGACAACACACGATCACTTCAAGTGATATTCCTGTTTTTCTGCCTATTC
Source organism: Acanthosepion lycidas (assembly GCA_963932145.1). Classification (NCBI taxonomy): domain Eukaryota; kingdom Metazoa; phylum Mollusca; class Cephalopoda; order Sepiida; family Sepiidae; genus Acanthosepion; species Acanthosepion lycidas. The sequence continues at coordinate 98,654,096 of OZ010576.1, read as the reverse complement.
TTGGATTGTCGACCCCTTCATTAGGAATTCTTGAGGTAAACATTTTAATCAGCTGGGGTCAAGAATCGATTTAACTATTAAAAATTCTATCAGTTTTTTTTTTTTTTTTTTTTTTTTTACAGCAATATTCACCCTGTATAAGGCTCAGGGGTCACTCGAGATAGAGGATTAGGCTAAGGGGTAGTTTATATGGATAGAAAAGGAAGGTAACCTGTTCAAGTGTCTAGAGTTAACCGTTAAGTTTGTAATGATCGAAGAAACATCCTCTTGGGAGTCTGTTCCACAGAGAAGTGGTTCGGGGGAAGACGCTGTTTGAAAGGAACTTATTTCACGTCGATTAAATACGGAGGAAATATTAGTGTGTTGCTATAATGTAAGTGGCATGGCAGATCCTAGACGTGAATGTTAGACCTGCCGGAACCAAGGAGTGTGGTTTTGAACTCAATAAAGACTGGTATGTTAATTTATTGCTATTTTGTGAATGGGTTCTGAACCATGCGCTAATTTCCGGTGGGGACTTTGTAACGAGGAATTTTTACAGTTACGGCTAATCGAATCCAGATAGTTCAGTCTTTCTCACATACAACCTTAGGCTCTTCGATGTGTTATAATGGTTAGAAAGCTTGTCTCGCTAGAACAATTACAACTCAGTAGTGAATTCTATCCCCACTGGGTGCTTCTTACTTTCACATTTGTGGCTCATCTAAGCTACGCTTAGAAAAATCACCATACTACATCGATTTTTCACGTTTACATATCAAAACCTGAACAAGACTAAAACGAATCGTCAAATTAAAGCCAGTTCTTCCCTTACAAAAATAAGGCACAAATGTTTTATCTCCTACACCAATATAAGGAAGCCGTCTTGTCTTTTCATAAATTGAACTACATTGTCAAGAGGTAACATCTAATCTCATGTTACGGTTTGAAACGCGTCTATAGTAAGACGATAAACTGCGTCCGACAACAAGGCCTTTGATCAGAAGGTTTTGAGGAGCATGAAACCACATCTTAATTGCTGGTGTTCCCAGATCCACACTGACCAAGCGTGGTAGCACATGTCATGGCCCCAGCTTTGGGCAAATACTTAACTCCCACCCAAAAACGGGGTCCAACCTATGAAAGTATAAAAATAGGTTTTATATAAATCATGTATAGTTTATTTATGTGTGTGTGTTACATTTACATAAACTGCAATATTGCTGAATTAAATGAGTACTTTAATAGCAAAAACAGCTGAAACTTTCACTCAAGAAAAACTAAAACCTTATCAGCGTCTGATTTTCATTCGTAAGTGATTAAAAAAAAATATTTGACTAATTCCAGAAGAGGAAATGTTTGCCCTGATAAAACTTGTCAACTGCTATGCATTTGTTACGTAATGATGTGTTGCAGAAACAGATGCGATCGGACCGAGGTCAGTTAATGCAAAGATCAGCAAGTGTCATGCATTATGAAAATATGATTTCTATTGCATATTCAATCTCCGTAAAAGGTGCTTCTTGGTTGAGTCAATCATGATGACAAATTCCATCAGTTCCTTCATTGTTGCATCTCTGAGTTAACATCGTATAAGCCACTTCGAAAGTTCATTTTTTCAGTTGTTAATCTTCGAATGTAAAATATCCGTTCACCTTGATGAAACAGCACGAACATCTATCATACAAACACCGACGGATCGATTGATTACTAACAGTCTGATCTGAAATCTTCAGCACTATTTTGTAATTATTCCACTAAGTTATCATCTGGGGACGGAGATCTCATTATGGATATAAATGCCAAATTCAAGAATGATTTCTTCTGTGCCGTGACCCTTCTGAAGATGGCTCTCCTGTGACTCTTAACAGTTTTTCTCCGTTGATTAAGGCTCCCATACCTCTATTACACCCTCTGTTCACACAATCTCGTCAGGCAGGTGGATCGCTGCCTTACCCTATCTTTTTTTTTGTATATACCCCGTGAGACTTAAGTTTTCCAAGACCTCCTTCCTCATAAGGTGTCCAAAGAATTTCATCTCTCTCTTGATTCGGTGTACATTTTGTTTCCGTTTTCTTTAATAAATCCTCGTTCCTTATTCGCCCTCTTCATGGAATTCTCAATATCCTTCTGTAGAACCACGTTTCGCCAGTTTCCTTATCTCTGGAGGGATTGACCCGTATTCATAGCCAGATAAGAGTAGCGATAGCACAAAGCAATCTCAACATTTCTTTTTGTCCATAACATTTTTCTTTCTCTAATTTTTTTAGCTTTTGAAAGGCATCTTTCGCTCGTCCAATGCGCGGACAAAAAAATCTATCTTTTAAAAATCGTTTTGAATTTGTATTCAAACAATCCATTTCTGCAAATATCAAATCATATTTATCTTCCAGATGACTCTCCTTGAAATATTTTTTAATGCCATACGTCTTTAGAACTTAGATGACCTGCATACATTGTTTCTTTATCTTTGAATTCCCAATGGAAAGATAATGGAATTGTCTCCCGTTGCATTCTCTACTGTGCTAATTTTGGTTTGATAAGATTCGTACTTTTTTCGCAAGGGCATTTGCGAGAAAATTAATGTAAAGACTAGGATGGAATTTGACTTAGAGCGATGTAACTTGAAAGCTATTCTACAATTTCACAACGCTTATCTTAACTTTTCAAATCCTTCAAGAACAAAATTTGATTTTTGTCAGAAATACTACGTTGGTGCTGTCATCTGAGAATCATTCGGAAAATGCACCTTTTTCAAACTCCTTTTAAGTTTTTTCTTTGTACTAAAGTTCATCCAAGAAGCACCAAAGAAAAGGTTGTTGAATAGGTTGTGTCGTATAAACCTAGCACCTCGGCTTCAATCACTTTCTGTAGCGATGACTTACCTAGGCGACTCAAAAGGACCAGAGTCGCATGTATGTTTTGCAAGGCAATGTGGAAACGGCGAATCGGCGAACTCCTGGCGGACGGTGAATTGGGAAGCACTTCGTGCTGATGGAAGTGGTGTTATCGCTTGTAGCCATTTTTATTGGCTGCTTCTGGGCACTCATTAGCTGAACGATGGCTGCGTTAGGTGCATAAAAGCATGGTATGCTCATTCAAGAGCAGTTTGGCTTTCGCTTCGGACTGTGAAGGAATTTTTCTTTACAGTGTGAATTTTTCCTTGCCATTGGATGTTGACTGCCATTTTTACTTTTCTTCGAAGTAAGTGTTAAATTTGGTCCATGTTTTCTTGTATTTTGGTGTATTACGTAAATTTCTGCTAGTCGTATTTTCATTTTTGTGTTTAACGGTGTCGTGGGAACGCCAACACGATGGCACAATCCCAGCTACAAGAGCCGACACCTACACCAGCAAGCCCTTCGGTGTGGGCAGGTGATAAACAAGCCCTAAAAGGACCTGAATATTACAAAAGCCTCACGGAGATATTTGAGAATTTTTTCAAAGAAAACGAATTGTTACCGGTGCCATCTCTGCTCGACTCGGTGAACACCAGAACTATTTCCTTGTTGCCTACAGACGTCAACACTCGTCAACTGATTGGCATCAGCAGGGAGTTCATGGAGAAAGCAATTAAGAGCCTCAACACTGGGGCCAAAGTTTTGACCAGAAGAAGTAGAGCTATTTGTGATATCTTGCTGGCATCAGAGGACGCGACAAAGTCACAAGCGGGTATAATCAGGACATCGAAGTCGATGAGGCTCCAAACGGAGTATCTTGGAACCAGAAAGACGAAAGTAATCCTGCATGGAGTGCCATTCTATATTTTACTCGACCATTTGGGGTTTTTCTTTTCCAAATTCGGTGAGGTTGCCATTGTCTCGTCTGTCAAGAATAAGGCCGGGATAGCCACTGAAGACGTGGAAGTGATTTTGTATTAATGTGTGAAGGACGTCCTATCTACGTGGTTGTTGAAGACCGAACGAACTGCTCTGTTAGGCCTGTGGGGCTGCCGGTCATCTGTCCAAAATGTGCCCTGGGAAGAGGCCGGAATCACAACCTGAATAGACATCTGTCAAGGAAAGCACTGATACGAGTGGAAAAGTAACTAGTAAATGTCCTGGAGAATGGACGGAAGTAGTGAAGAGGAGAACGAAGGTTACATCCTCCTTCCCACCAGCATGATGTCCCAAAGAAAGAGTCGAAGAAATCCAAAGAGCCCCTGCAGAAGCAGAAATGCGACCAACGTCAGTAGCAACAAAAGGACGACCAGAAGAAGCCCCAATTTGAGGAGGAGTGCCAGCGGGGGCAAGAAGCATCAGAGAAAGGTACAGGGAACCTAACAGAAGGACCAACTGGAGCAGCAACAAGATTTGAAAATGGGGGGAGAGAGGAGGAAGAGGAAAAAGTGAGCAAGAAAGAAAAACAGACTGATCGAAGTATGGCGGAGAAGGCCTTGGACAAAACCAAGTCCCACTTCGTCCCTTCGTCCCCAGTCAAAAAATCGGATGACAATGCAGCAAGGAGTCTTTCTTGTTCCCCCTGTTAAGGCTCCACTCTCCAACACGCCTCCAGCCAAAACTGCCACCATAAACCCCCTTCCCAACACTCCATCTTTCAACACTTCTGACTACCCCTACCATTTCCAGCACCACACCCCCCAAAAAAAAGATGTGGCCATTCTCTAGAGGGTAAAAATATGTCAAGTAGACAGGCAGGTTTTAGAGCGGAGCCTTTCCTCGCAGAAAAAAAAAAAAAAAAAAGCATTACTAAGGCTACCTCTTAAAAATGACTTCGGTCGGTGGGGTGTCTGTAGAAAACCCTAGAAGTGTCATAACATTGATTAGGGACGTGGGCAGGGGGTTAACCTTTGTAAGGCTCCGGAGGCCTTCTCCAATGGTGGAGGTCGGATGACCTGATTTGAGGAAATTGCAGAAGTTTTGAACAGGGAGGGTCCCTGTTATTCTCCATCCCACATTATACAGGGCTCTAAAGTTAACATCGGGGGCATTGTCCCAGATGGTTGCATGACGTCAGTGATGGCGACTGGGACAATCCGTCGGGGTCCTTACTGCCACAGATTTCCGTCCAGTCTGTGATTAAGAGAACCAAACTTGAAAAATGTTTCTCAAGTTAGCTAGTTTCAATGTAAGGAGCTTGAGGGATCAGAGTAAGGCTGCCAACCTGCTTCATAATCTCCTGTCCTTTGCGTAGATGTAGCTGCGATCCAGGAGACACATTTTGTTTGCGAAGTTAATGTGCGTGTGCTGTTATACGACTTTGTTGTCTATTCAGCATACGGGGACCAACAGGCCAAAAGTGTTTCCCTGCTGGTTAAACCTATCCTCGGTGCGAGGGTGGAACTTGTCCGCGTCGATGCGGTGGGGTGGGGGGCGATTGATCGTGGCTGATATTGCCGTGAACAATAGTTCGTTTCGGGTTGTTGCGGTCCCACTAGCTCTCTGCCCCCTGTCTATATCGGGGTCCAGGATGGCATTCTAGTCCCCCACTAAGAATAATTCACCAGGAACGGCCCTAACTGCCGATAAAACGAGCAATGCTCCGTCTGGGCGTTGGGCGCATAAACCGAAACGACCCGAAACGAACTAGTTGATCTGATTGAATAGTTTGGTCTTGTCAATAGATACTGGGTCGATAATCCTAGGGAGATGTGGACGTGGGCACGTAAGTGGCCGTCTACCCGGGTAGCCAACTAGATAGAAAGTTAGTGAGAAAAGCCGATATAGACTTATTAGACTGTCCCAAGTTCCACTGGTTAGGCTATTTGGACCGTAGATCCATCTGTGCCCGGATGGCGTTAAGTTCTAGGCCTAGAATGGCTGGACATTGGAAGTTCAATTTGTCTTTAATGGAAAGGCGGGTCTTCCAGCACCAGCTAATTAAACTAGGGCAACGGGAACTAGTGAGAGCGGTTATTGGGAATAGGTGGTGGGAGAGGTTTAAGGATAGGATTAGGTCCATCACCACCGAATATAGCCAGCGGCTCGCACTAGATAAGGCTAATGAAGTGGAGACACTTAAAGATAGTCTGTCCTGGGCAGAGGCTAGGCAGGCCCTTGAGCGACTGACACATACACACACGCATATATATATATATATGTATAATGTATTTTCTTCTGCATGGAGCCTCAATCGGTTACAGATGTACAACATAAAAGCAGCATCCTACTAATCGTTACTGTTATATATTTCTCTCTTAGACTGTTAAATTTCTATTTCATGTGAGTGTACAGGAAGTAAGCTTGATAAAAAGTATGGAAGTGGAATATGTTTAGGCTGGAGGCACTTTACATTGATTCACAGTAATTTTTTCTTTCTCAGCACTTGCATTTCGGAGGTTTCTAAATACGTCGAAATTGGATTTCTTTTTCTGTTCGGTATTATTTCTACCTATTTTTAAAATCATTGTTTAGTGATCGTTTTGTTTTTTCTATCGTGAGTTCTATTGTCTTTTGTTTCATTTCCTCCTGTAATAAACTTGTCAGCTGAATCTTGTTTGGGTGATATTTTAAAAGAAACTGCTTTGAGGTTTTCATATCCATTAATTAAAGGAAGCGTTAACTGATGGTTCTATTTTTTTCCAAGAGCGTCATGGCTTTTGGATTCAAGCGTTGGTTAAAACGTAACCAGTTTACGTTTTATTTTGTTTTACAGCATATTAAACTCAGTTATTCAATGCCGACAAGATTTTTAGGATAGGTTCGTATGAACAAAATATGTATTGCTTGTAAGAAATCATTTTGTAGATCAGGTTCCATTCACGTATTTTTGTGGAGAGGTATTTTGTCGAAAATCAAATGTATTTCTGATGATACTTTTTTCCAAAAATGCATTGCTGTTATTTTTACTATAAAATATGTTATAATTTCATAGTGTTTTGACTCCAGTTTGGAGGTTAAATATTTGCCGATAACTTGGGACCCTAACAGGTGCTACAAACCAGAATCAGAGTGGACCTGGGAACAAAAGCAATTAAGAGGTGATTCATCCCGATCAGAGGCCTTGCTGTCGGATGTAATTTATCCTCATACCCAGGACACAAAACAGAACTGGTTCGAGGATAGTTTAGCCTGGTTAAATTGCTTAACTGTAACATACTGTGCTTCAGTAGCAAAAACGGATAGACGATACAAAATTGAATAAGACTGGCGAGTATTAATTGATAGAAGTAATCTTCTCGTGGAAATCGTAATACGTACAATCTAACACCTTGAACTGAATAAAGAGTTCGGGTCGAAATTCCAATGTTACCAAGTATGACAAAGATAACTGAAGAAAACCGTATGGCACGACTGAAACGATGTGAATATAACAACCAAAATGAGCATGCTGGTCCAAATAGAAAAAATATAATAATGTTGCTTCTGCCATTTGAATATTCTACGTAAGCTGAAGACAGTATCGTATTTAACTGTTGTGTCAAATCTATCAAAAATATATAGTTTGAGATTCGTAATTTTATTAAATCAAATTTACCCCAAGCAAGGCAGTAAATCCACTGACACAATGGGTTACTGATTGTGAAAGAATTAGAAAATGGAAGCATTATGAAGGAGCGAGCGCAAGAGAAGAGTAATCAGAATGGCAGTAGGCAACGTTTGACATTGCATTTAAATTGTAGACGATCAAAGATGGAAAGCATGAAACCGAAAGAGTTTCACAAGCGAGATGTGTGAGAAAAGGAACATATAGCTTACGGTTACATCTAGCCAACTCAACTGTAAAGGGATGAGATTTCGTTGTGAAACTAGTACTGCACTTAAATTAATAAATATCTAGGTACCATAAAGAGCTCATCCGAACAATTAACAGGAAAGGCAACTTTCCGGCGGTGCAAAAAAAAAAAAAAAAAAAAAAAAAAAACTAAAGCCGAGACGCCAGGTCAGGATCAATAACATTGCCGATTATTCTTTTGATTTTATCAAGAATCTCTAAATATAGAGCCGGAGCACCGGACCATATGTGACAGCAATACTCCAAGTATAGTTGAATGGCCAACTTATAGATATGCAAGAGAGATTATGGAAAGAAAAACTGTTTAGCACGTTCCAGTGAACCAACTTTTTTAGCAGCTGGCTTCAATTTAGCCTTCCCATTTCATGTCAGAGAAAGCGCAAGGAATTATTCTCCTGAGGGTTAGCTTCTGATGATTAATAGAGCAGTTTTATTTTAGAGGCGTTAAAATTAACAAGCCATATTTTGTCGCAATTAATAACAGGTCGATTTTGAGGTCAGCTACCCAGTTGACCTTATCGGACTGATCAAAGTTAATATCGAGACAGGAGTAAATGGTTTTGTCATCAGCATAGATAAAAAGTTGAGATCTGATGTTAGCAGGAAGGTCGTTAATAAAAAGTTACAAACCGAGCAGAATCAAGGATAGAACCCTGGCGGGGTACCCGCATTAGTACGGAAGGATCTCGTACAGTGCTCGTCCAGGAAAGCTCTTAAAGATTCGCTTCCTTAAAAATAGTTGTCACTCTAAATCAAACCCTGCCCACACCCGTGTGCACGATTAAATTATGACGTGTTTAATTCAGATACAAATAACAGTTGATTAAATTCACGGAGCTTTCCACCTCGCCTGTTATCATTCCAAATGTTTAGTATAAATTAGACAGTGAAATATTGCTTTATCAGGTTGAAGGACGTTACCTGAAAACACAGCGCTTTGCATTTTATCAAAATTGGATAGTTTCATGTTCTTTTTATCTACGAGCATCAGTGGCTTTGAAACGTACGAGGACGTGCTATTTTGTTATAAAATAGCGCTCTCCGGCAAATTTGTATTTTAGTTTCCAAAACTGAACAGGCTTAATGCATATTGTTATCGTTTCAAGATGGGAAACAATTTGCTGAGCATGAACTTAAATATACGAAACTATAAAAAACATTCTCGGCTTGACACACTTCTCTAGATCTGACCAAATTATAAAACATCAGGATTTTTAAGGGTGTGGGTATTACCCAATCCTGGTCTGCTAAGACACCAGCTAGGTTGCGCTATTTTAAAAAAACGGTTATTAACGCTTTTTCCTTCAATCTCTATTTGCTTATCCCTGCCGAGAAGAAAATATTTTCCCTGAGCCGCCGCCGACAAATTTTAACCTCTCTCTCTCACACACACATACACACTTCCTAATAGCAAATCTTTAACCTTTACCGAACTGGAAGCAAACATGGTCGCAGTATAAATCTCTCCCTGTGCAGCTGTGGGTGCATTCTGTAACCTTGAGAAGGTTGCTGAAAATAGCCTCGTACCACTTTGGAACGAGACTAAATTTCCGTTTTCAACGCCATTTGGAATTCTTTACTCTAGACATGTGTAACAGCGAGTAAACCCGCATTAATTTTGTAACTTTTTGTTAAACTCTTGACTTCCTTTTCTCTCACAAATATATTTTCTTCCTTTTGCTAATCCTGTTATACACATAAAAATATATCCACTTCCTGAAAACTATTCCTTCTAAAAATGTTGATTTCAATTTTTACGAGGTTCCACACAAACCCACAAGGGCTTCTTGGTCAAACAAAGCTTTTCAACATCACTTCATATAAAAACGTTATGACTAATATTTTCCTCCCAAATCTCACGAGAAGTGAAGGTTTTCGCGTTAAAAATAACATTTAGGATTATTTTTTAATCATTGGGTAATTTTAATTTACCATTTTATCACAAATCGAAGACAATGGATATAAACCTAATTGAGAGAATAAGTCTGATTTTATTACAAATTTTATTATGACTCCCCACAGTTTTGATTAGATCATTGAAGTATTAGGTTGTCATTAACATGGAATGAAGCATTTTTTGGTTGCTTGTTGATCCGGTCATCTAACGAAGTTACTTCCTTCGTATACATATAAAAATCTTGACTTGTTCCTGACTTTCTTTCCAGATAATTTACTTTCCATATATTGTTACTCTTAAGTCCACTGAAAATGATGACAATGAAACAGCGTCTAGTCATCTTACTGTATGAATACAAACTGAGAAAAAGAACCAATTTTTTTTTAAATCAAATCATTACATGCGGTGAGAAATGAATACCGTTTGACAAGAGTAAAAGAGTAGGCCAGTGGTTACATGTAAATGAATCATCAAGACAATATCCAAAACCTCCACTGCACCCTAAAAAGTTAACGGTTACTGTATGGTGGTCTTTCAAAGGGGTTATTCATTATTCATTCTTGTCTCAAGGGTAAACAATAACAGCAACCTGGTATTGTGAAGAAACTGAGTATATGCGCAAAAATCTGAAAAAGAGACATGGCCCAATTTTGCTGCACGGCCGCATGCAATCAACTATCAAAAAGATGCATAGCCTAAATTCGGAAATTTTGCCTCATCCTCCATATTCCCCTGATACCTCTCCTACTGATTGTCACTTATTCCAGCATTTTGAGCTTTTCATTTGCAATAAAACCTTCTCCAATAAGTAGAGGTAATCGAAATGTTTGAACTGTATCACATCAAAGGATGTGAACGTTTTTTTTTTAAATATGGGTTCAAGAATTTAGTGATACTTTGGAGAAAATTCAAGATGGTGCCTGTTTCAATTAAATAAATTAGTTATTTAACATTTCATATTAAACAACCGATGAAGAAAAGGTAAATCCGTTGATATTTTTATCTTTAGATAGCACCTGAAATAATTTTCATGTTCACCCTGTACATTCCCCAAGAGCCACTCGATTATAAGGATGTGAGGATATTTCAATTATTTTGAGGGAAGTCCTCACGTCTTAATCTCTAATGTCTCAGTTGTCGCCATTTTCTTTTACTTTTCGTTCGGTTTTCTCTTTTGTTGTTTGCCATCAAACTCTTTCATGTAATTCATATTTTTTGAAATCCGGTTTACCAAGGAGCCTTGTCTCCGTGATAAGGATTTTCGCAGCTATCTGGCTGACTTTCCTCGGCTTTCACCGACAGAAGCGGCTAGATGCGGAGATCACGGAGGGAGAAGTCTACGCGGCATTGAAGAAGGTTGGCAGAGGAAAGTCACCCGGTCTTGATGATTTGTCCTATGAATTGTACATGAGGCTGTCGCACACCTTTGTCCTGATTTTGACTGTGGTGTTCAACAACTGGTCCGGCAGGGGTCCATCTTCAACCGGTTCACCGTGGGAGGGGTGATCATGGTGTTGAAAAAGGGCAAGGGTATTGGGCGGGGTTTAGAGGATTATAGGCCCATAACTCTGCTAAACACAGAGTTAAAGATTTTGGACAAGATCCTGAAGGAGCATTTGTAGTCAGTTGCCGAGTCTCTGTTGGGTCCTGAGTAGACTTGCACTGTGAGGGGCAACCTGCATCAGATCCGCACGATCTTAGAGGGTGTAAAAGACGACGATGAGACCGCGCTGATCAATTTAGATCAGTCCAAGGCATTTGATAGGGTTGACCATCGCTACTTTGCGGCTGTCCTGCAGGCAGCCGGGTTCGAACCAGACTTCTGCCGCTGGATTAGCCTCCTGTATCGCTCCCCCAGTACTGTGGTACAGGTGAACGGGATGCTGTCGGGTGCTTTTGCGCTGTCTTGGTCGGTTCGTCAGGGCTGTCCACTGTCGCCCCTACTCTGCGTTGGAGCCTCTCCTTCGCCGCCTTAGGGACAGGGCGTGCAGTCCGGCCCTACGGGGAATGCTCCGTTCCTGGAGGGGCTCGAGCCAGGGTTTCCGCGATGACGTATCTGCTTTCGTGTCGTCCCGCAGCAACATTTTGGCTGTACTGAAGGCGCTTGATCGCCACGAAAAGGTGGCAGGGACCAAGATTAACCGCGACAAGTTGTTCGGCTTGCGGTTAGGTGCCTGGAAAGGGGGTGACCTTCCGGGTCCCTTCGGTTGGACGGACGGTCCTGTCCGCATTCTTGGAGTATGGTTTGGATCCAACCTCCAGCTGGAGAAAAATTGGTATGAAGTACGAGCAAAGGTCGACGCGGCCGGTCAAACTTGGCGAAGACGGAGGTTGTCCGTGAAAGGCAGGGCGGAGGCGGGTGCTACTTACGTTTTCTCTCTTGTCCTTTATCGATTGTCCGTACTTCCTCTGTAAAGACCATAGGAAGCCGCTTTTATGGAGGAGACGCAAGCATCAAGTCGATAGACGAATCTGTACAACGTCCGTGTCATGGGAGCCTGGGAATGCCTCGAGGTTGGCTTTCCTACGCCGCGCATTGACAGGAGATTCGATTATGGCGAGGATTGTTAAGGACGCCTTCCTTTACCTTACTGTCAATCCCCTCCCCCATCTCGCAGGTTGAGCACAATCGTAAACCCCGAGATCAATCGGATTTCCTTCGCTAGTGTCGGTCGGCCTTGTTGGCTGTTCCTCGGTCCATTGACTTTCTAAGCCTAGGAAGGTCTTCTATCGTCATCTAGTGGAGGGGGTCGTGAAGGATCCTCTACGTGAGCGGCTCTACTTGTCGAAGGAGTTTCGCTCTTTCTGGTCTTGGGCGCCAGCGGTGGATTATCTCAGTAACACTTAGTTTTCGCTTAACCCCCGATTAGCTCGGAATCGGCTGCCTCTCAATGACAAGGCCTTCATATGGGACTTGGCAGATTTGCCAGACTGTGAACTGTGTGGCCTTGGTCTAGAGGAAACGGCTTCGCGCACCTACCATTTCCCCCGTTTCCGGTCCTTATGGGACCATGTCAGTTGACGGCTCGTCTCGCTCCCGAAAAGCTCGTGCTCATCGATCGCGCATTCGCGTTTGACAATGTGCCGCCTCCGTATTTTGGTGTGAAACGAATGATGTTTCTGACGCTGCTAGCCACGAATGGTGATTTGGATGACGCGAGAGGAGGAAGTCTTGCGAGGCAACCATCTTTCTCATCATGATCTGATCCGATTCTTTGAGCAACAGCTCAAGATGAAGATCAGAACCGATAGAAAACGCTTGAATTCGACAGTCTTTAGCGAAAGCTGAGTGACTGAGACGAGCTTGGTTCGTTTTAGGTCAACCTACGTCCCATCGGAGTGGTTTCCTGTGGATCCCTCCTTTAGTTAGGTTAGACAAGCCTTGTATACGTAGTTAATGTGAGTAACTGTTGTTCCTGGTATGTCCCCGACCACATCTTTGGTTATAATCCAGGTTGAAATTCCCAACCTTCCCAGTTTGTTTTGGCTCCCTTTTATCTCGATTGTGTCAGCTTTTTATTTTCCCATATCTGTATAATTTTCATCCTTTTCCTTTAGCGAGGGAGCCTCTTGATTTTGTCTAATTGGCAGAATACAGCGGCCTCTCCTTTTTGAGGGTTGGACGGTCCCTACTAACATCAGTTATGTTGAGTTTACTTTGTGTCGATTTTTAGTTTATTATTGGGTTCATCTCCCTCCCCTCTCATTCTTCATTATTGGATTTTTTTGTATAATCAATAAATTTTTATGGCATGTGGCGCGTTTTGTAAGTGCCCCTTGAGAGGATGCGGTATTGTGATGTATGGAGGATTTACTGGTGACGAACGAGTTTTTATGGAGAATGTGGAAATTGTAATGAGTGAATGGGTCGTGAATCGGATTAGCTAGGTATAGGATAGTTAATGTCGACCAGATTCAACAGCTCCCCCTATTTAGGCCATGTGCCACAATTGTATAATTCATACAATAAATATTCAGAACAAAACACGTTGTTGGTGTTACGGCATACCCGTGTACAAACGAGAGAATAAGGAAGAGGTCAATAGCGACAGCTCAGTTGGTAGAGCGGAGAAGCGAGAAGAAAGCAAGCACTTTAATCCATTTCAGTCAGCGCTAAAGAAGGGTGAACTGAATTACTCACAAGCTTTTTCGGCTGTATGACAATAATGGACTGGTTCGATTTAAAATTAATACCGGAATTTGATGGCTCCCCCACTGCTCCATCTATTGTTGCGTAGTTTGAGAAGGCGGAACGTGTCTGCAAACTGTTCAAAATCAAGGATCCCGCATTAGTCATCCCGTTGAGGATAACAGAAGGCGCTTACAGTCTACCAGCAATTCAAGGACGAAGCGGACTTGGATGAAATCAAGTATGCCCTTTAAACAGCATTTGGCACGGATGAGACTATTGCTTGGAGGCAATTTATTGGGCAGTGACACCTCCCTGGGGAGACAGTTGGCGTATACCTGGCCGATCTAAGAAAGTTGTTGGTACCATTTGGGTGCGTTAACGACCGGATACTGGCGTGTGCATTTTTGGAAGGTCTACCCGTTGATGTCAGCCGGCTTCTGCGAGCATCAAAGCTGGGGGAGATGGGTATCGACGAGCTACTGACTAGAGCCCAGACCATTTTGAAGGAGTCAGAGCCCGTCGCAGCAGAAAATCATGTTGGGCGTCTCGTGTAGCTCTATTGAGAGTTTTGTGGATAAAATCGCTTCTTTACATAGGAAACTTCCTAAAATTGCATTATAAATTCTAAAACTACCATACTTTTCGTAACCTTAGTTTTCATAAGAAAACTCGACCTTTTATGTATTAGCAATTTTTACTTTCACTAAAGAGAATTACTTTATAATTGCTAATATCATTTTATGATTCCATTAATACAGAGTTTAAGATTTCTACAATACTTAAATTTTATGAACCTTCTAGACAAATGGTAAAGAAAATGTTAAAATATGTAACTAGATATTTTATACGTCGATTATTTTCTCATATTCCAAGATTTTTTGATGGAGTATAACTTTTTGCTAAGCAAGTTGGCAGAATTTCATCTATTTACTTATTGATTTCTTGCTACCAATTAGAATTTTTCTGTATATTTCTCGCACAACGGAAAATAGAGTATTTAGTTTAAGACTCACTATTTTGTAGACCGTATCAGAGTTATCCAATCTTGTTTGATGCCGTTCCAATTAATACTACATAATAAAAGTACAAACACACTGACGCTCTGTTTCTACGCCGAGATGTAGTAGCGCCAACACAGCGCTGAGGAGAGTTGGGATTTAATCCCTCAGACAAACCGACTACTTAATTTCAAACAACTACATAGCTGCATTGTGCGTAAGTGTTTTTGTTTTTTAAGTATCTGTAATTCGTCCACTTTTGGAAATTCTGATCCTTTTCGTCACTTTTCTTTAACAACCGTATCCGTAAACAAATAGCACCTCCCGCTTCAAACCTGTTGACCAACAGCAAGCTCATGCATTTCAAATATGTAGTACTCCATTCATCACGCCTACTTGTGGTAAACCAATGGTATGCCAAATAGTCTTGCTGGTTATTTAGTAGTATAACGAGTTCCAATCTCAGTGTGTCGTCTACTAATTTGGCTTAATACCTAGCCAAGTAACTATCCATTGCTCTAATATTTAGCCTTCACGAATTGTTCTAGTCAATAGATGAAATAAGTATGTTAAAATTCTACTGAAAGATTTGAAACAAGATGCTTTCATATAAACATCAATTACGACTTTGTGTCAGTTTCTGAAATCAATACATGATATAAACATCGCACATTAACCTTTGCTTCTACAATTTCTGTTATGAATTTACAACGGAGCGTTGAGACATTCTTGTACCGATCATCTGACCAAACATCTTAGTCAGACAGAGAATTTTTCTGCACTCACTGATATACGAGATCTCATCGGAAAATATCTAACCATCTAAGCGAAACATGTGACTAATGCAAGGAAATACCAGATGGTCTAAATCGAATTTAATGTTAGTAAGTGAACTAAGTCTTAGAGAGGTTAATCTGTGATTATCCAAAAATGTACTGGGCTCACCCCAGATACTACCGTAATGTATTTTACACTAGAGCATCAGAAAAGTTAAGTCTGTCAGCAGCTTGACCTACTTGGTGTCCTTATAGCCACCAGGTGCAGATTTGCGCCTCCCAAGAAGTGGGTGACGGCTCCTACATGTTAACAGATGATTGCCTCAGCTTTACTGAAGATGTGCACACGTGGGATCAGAGGATATATAAGCACCTTTCGAGAGAATGGAAAAGATCCTATTTCACATCATTCGCTTTGTCATATTCGTTTCATTGCTTGGACAAAATATAATCAAATTCACTTTGTGTAAATATGTATATAAAGTGCTTTTTCTCATGCATGCATAATGTATTTGTTTATCAAATAGCAGGTACGGTCGTCCTTATATTAGGATAATTAGATATATTTCTTTCCACCAGTCGTTCCAATACTTGTTTTTCTGTCGTCTTTCGAAATGATTAGCAAAATCCCCTTTCAG
Organism: Acanthosepion lycidas; assembly: GCA_963932145.1. Classification (NCBI taxonomy): domain Eukaryota; kingdom Metazoa; phylum Mollusca; class Cephalopoda; order Sepiida; family Sepiidae; genus Acanthosepion; species Acanthosepion lycidas. The sequence continues at coordinate 98,637,981 of OZ010576.1, read as the reverse complement.
AAGATACCATAGTCTATGGGTGCATCTCCAAAATTTAAGATCACCACAGGCTCGCTGATTATCTCCCCTTTAACCAACTCAACAGGGGTGGGGATGGGAACTGGCTTCTATCTTTCAAAACCTTCAAAACCAAGTTCGTAATGTTTCATTATTGTTCGCCTTAAGGTAGAAAAATGACTTATATGAGATTTTATTTATTCAGCTTTTAAGCGGTCAAAGACGACACGAAACAAGGTAACCTTAACTGTTTTATTCACACTGTCGCTGGTTCTGTTTTACTCCCAGCATTCCCTAGTGGGACCCTAAAGTACCTACAATCGTCATAATAATCAACATTATTGATGTTCTTATAAAAAATCATAACCAAGAAGACTGAATTTTCTCATACATCAAATGAAACATGTATATACACAATACATTACTGAAGATGTTAGAAAAATGATCGCTTTAATTTTAGCGCTCTAGAAAGTACCCGACTCCACCTGCTACGCTTTATATTTACAACAGTCAGATCAGACCGGAAATGGTGTATTGTTGTTATAATCAAGATCACAGGCTACATATGGGCTACAGCTACTCAATCCACATTTTCCAGCGTTGACATTTCAAAATCATTTACACAGTCCTTAGGGGAAATAATTTCTTTTCCACCTTAAAGCCACTTTCCCCACAACATTGTAAGCCAATCTCTCCTCTATTTCCAAATGTTCAGACGAGTTTCACTTGTAAGAAGGAAATTCCAACCGAAGAACTTCTACCCAAGAATGACTGCTTTGTGGAACGGACACCCGTGTGTATGCTTGCCAGAACACCTCTTCAAGACAAGTACCAATCGTTATCTATCCTCTATAGCCTGATAATATTTATTTCCACTTACGTCCATACCACACACCTCATCCGATAATCCTCTAGATCGAGTGGCTCTCGGGTCTTGTTTCGAGTGAAAATTACTTTTAAATATATCCTTATCGCTTTCCGCTTAATCTCGTCGAAGATGATTTTAACAAAAATAAAGTCGTGTCACAGGGAGTCAAATATAAGCTGTTAGGGAGGTTTTTTGCAAAAAGATCTGTAACGGTCTACTAAATCGGTCACTATGCACGCGGTGGTAGCATTCTACAACTCATTGATGATAGAAACAATGCTACGAGACAGTTCGTTTATGCATACACTCTAAAGTACACTGATTATTTTTTAGTAACACGAAGACTGCACAACCGGTTCTCGATATAAGGTGTTTTGGTCTGGTTAACAGCATATTAACTCCTTATGGATAATTTACTGCCGAAATTTAATTTCCTTGAGACCTTTGGTCATTTTTGTTTTTACTATTAAAATGTATTTCTGGAAATTTTTAGTATAAGAATTTATTTTATAACATCATAGTGTTTTACTATTATAGTGGGTTTACTTTTTGCCCATAGCCAGGACCCTAATCTGGTACTATCTTCTCGGGTAAGGATGGACATAGGAACACCAGCAATTAAGAGATTGTTTCATTCTCCTCAATAGCTTCTAATTAGAGGCCTTGCTGCTGGATATAGTTTATCGTCATACCCGGGAGGCGCTTCTTGATATAGTCGAAGTTAACAAGCATTGTATATGAAAGATCATGTTTTCATGGCTAGTGAAATCAAATATTAGATTTATCAGGCTGTTTGATGAAGACATTTTTGGTATATATATTATAGAGAGCTACGTGTCATGTTAAACTTAAGACATTAATCCACACTTTTTTTTTTATTTTAGGAAGATAAAAAAAATAAAAGCAAATATCAGTGACGAGTCAGTATCATCCATTCATTCATTCTTTCTTTAAAAGGAGTGGTTCTCACAATGACAGCCTCTCACTAAACTTTTTTGTTCAGACTCTTTCTTTAAAAGATGATTGAGTACTTTTCCATCCCAACCGTGCTTCTAACAGAACTATAAAACAAAAAAGCATCCCATTTTATCACGGTTCTGTAATCTATAAATTTACCTATGGCCATTGTGTTCTTTTACAAATATCTGTTTTTATTACTGAAGGTCATAGAGTCCAGTAAAGTACGACAGTACCATAACAAGTAATTTAGTCAAAGCTCAAAAGCCTGTACTTAAAAACAACTTGCGATCCCGGATCGAGTCGCCAAACTGTCCGGGGTTTGGTGGTGGAAGGAAAGCATGACTTTTCTTTTGTTTTATTTATTTGGTTCTTTTGTTTTAATTTATTCTTTAAGTACATATCCATCTAAGCCAGTTTGCCATAACAAATAAGTTTGACACTTTCTGAATGGACAATATGGTAAATACAATGGGTGTGTTTCATAAAAATAGAAATGTTCAGAGACCGGTTTTTAAGTCTGACTCGTTTGTGCCAAGATTCTGGGAGCCTGTCCTCGAAGTGTAAAAACAGCAAAACGTTCTATTTGCTCCGTACAGAGAAATGTACAAGTACAAGTGGTAAATTTAAAAAAAAAAAGAGACAAGATTTTATTTTTTCTCCCTTCTTTGGCCAAAATCTAGGGGCATTTAAGTTTCCTGGATTTAAGCAGAGGTTATGGAAAAATCAGATTACGCGTGTAGAGAACAAAAACAATGCGTATTAATAAAAGAAAAACCCTAGCTCCAATGAAGATAATTTAGATTTCATCGACATGCGAAAAGAAGGAGTTAACATTGGGCTAAAGTACAGAGATACAGCATAAGCCTGCTGGCCGAAAGTCTTAAGGTTTCATTGGGAATACACATTTTAAAAATTCACAAACCCTTTCATATCCCTACGACTTTGTTGCAGTGAAATGGAAAACCTATTTAGAAAGCGTGTAATAAAAATGATTTTATAATAACCAGCAAGGCAACTGAACGTTACGAAAGCTAAGATAATGTTTTGCCTCATTTAATTAGATGGTATGTCTATTACCATACACAATTAAATAAAATTAACTCCCATGACTTACACTTGCGATGCTGTTAAAACTAATGATGGGCATTTATTCGAATGCCCACTCGAACTCAGTTAAAAAAGTAGACGCAGTCGGAGTAGAAGAGTTCCAAATAAGGATTTTACAAGTACTTTCAGTACTGCTTGCGAAGAAGAATAACATCAAGTGAAATTTGCAGAGAAACAAACTTAATGAGAAAATATTTTTCATGATTGTAGACATTAAAACACAGGCCTTGCATAAAATTTACCTCGTGCGCCTTTAAGGTTGGTTAACAGTTCTTTGAAAATACAAATTTGTTTTCTTTTAGAACAACAGTTCATGTAAAACAAATATTTTCCTTAACAACAAAGGCATTTTAAGAAGTTTTTGTTTAGAACACCAGTTCATATTTGTAGAGGATCGTGTGGGTTTGAGTTTTGTTGAATTAGAAAAACGTGCTGTTTATTTCCTCCTGGAAGGACCTTCTACAAGAACAATGGCGGACGCAAGTTGTCGAACCGAAAATATAAAGAAAACAAACAAGACTGAAATATATGTCAACAAATATATGTATCAAACAAATTTACAAGTGACAAAGACATTAACATTTGTGTGTGAACTTAAAGTGTTTGTATACTGGAAGTTCGTACTTACATGTGTGTATAATGTTCAAGGCGTCTCCTACGAGAGATCACATTTTTAAATGTGTCCGCTGAAATGCCAAGTAGAAAAGAATATTTCTGTAGAAAAGGAGAACGAGGCAAGAAGTCACCCAGTATTGGGAGAGCGCCCCCTAGTGAACAATTAGGGAATTAAGGAGGAGCTAATTCCGACATATTAACCAATTTCTTAACACAAAAGTAATTTACTTCGAAAACTTCAGAATTCAAAATGTCGAAGGTTAGAATGTTGAAAATGAAGTTCGAGGCGGGAATAAAGAACTCTTGGCCTACTCAGGCGAAATATCTTTTATCGAGCCTTTTGACAAATATTCAAATATTGGGAACAGATCTATCACGAGTTTATATAAAAAAAAAAACCTTCGTATATAAGATAAAACTACTATGCTTAGTAAAGACATGTGCGTATCAAATTTAGAATATTCTTTCCTTCTCTTTCTTTTTTTCTACTACTTCAACAACAACAGTCTTTAATCAAGCCAGATCAACGCTTTCTCGCCCGGGTAGTAGAATCCTTTCTACCTTTACACACCTGATGTGTTTAATCTTTTCACTAGCAGCAGCGGACTCTGCACAAATTTTTTTTTTTTATAGTCAATCCTTTCTTCACCTAAGTAATGTGTCCCTTACCGACTCTGCAATCAAATCTTTTTCTGCAGCATAAACAAATGACTCCAACTCTATCGATACTAAAGTCCTTTTATTATATAATTTGTTTAAAAATTCGAGAGTCACTAATTAAGCCACACACGTTTTCAATTGAAATTTTCATTCATGTTATTTTTGTATAGATATTATGACTTGCTTTTGGTTGTTTCTTTTTCAAAGAACTGTTAGTAACATTGAAACTTTCTTAATTAGTTTTCCATACAATTCAGTATTATCTGTTTTATTCAAAGTAATTTTATATCAAAATTTTACACATCTTAGATTTTTAGTATTTTTTATTTTTTTATTAAAATGGTTTCTGTATTCATTTTTACACAAGTCTAACATTTCAATTATATTTTTTCTCATACAAGTTTATTATTATCACTTATTTTTATTATTAAACTTTTATTAAATTTCATGGATTAGATTACATATATAGGGTGAAGAATTCAAAAGATTGGTAACGGTATTATTAACATAAGAAAACTTTGGCGTTCATTATTCTAACAACCAGTGCTACTGTCGTTTGAACCTATGAGAATATTCTATTAAAACATTTTTTCATAAAAGGTTTCTCAAATTGAATAACTTACCCTCTTTCCAGTATTGATGAAAGTTTTTCGTTCCTAATCTTATTTAAGATTAGTGTGTAAAGTCAGCATCGTGATTACGCAATTATTTTCTCTTCGAATCACATGTGTTATACATTTTAGTTGTTCGACCTCAAGTGATGTAGTTTGTAGTTTCTGTTATTTGGTACAGATGGCCATTCTACAATGTTCGAAGAATGATAGTTCTCACAAAGATCTACAGGCTTCATTCATCTAAAGCTAATTATAATTATTGATCTGGGAAGGTGATAGTTAACAACTGACAGTTAAAGTATTTCTGAACGAGTTTGGTGCTATGCATGACATTCGTATGAATGTATTAATCGCACGTGGCTACTTAACTTCAGTTCTTAGGTTAATATTTTGGATTTGTACTAATTAGCGGTGTTTGGCAAAGCTACTCCTATCCCAGCCTATTCTAGGTTTTTCCTTATATCCAATTCTAAGTTGGTTATAACTGCTCCAAACACAAATGTATTTATAGTGTTTAGTATTTACTAATTCTACATACTGAACTTTTATGATAGATTCGTGATTTAATTCCAGTTTCATATTAAAGATTTTAAAGTAGAATTTTCACGCATACAACGAATCAGAGCAATACCATATCCAGATTATGATAAAATGGGGTAATTGCCATGGGCAATACTTGTTGGGGGTCTATGCTTCCATTGAACAAGGAATTTGTGTTTATTAATTAGTCACGAAAATGAATTAAATTTTTTGGCAACATTGAACGTCAACAGTATTTTGTTGATCTCAATGCTAAGTGCTTGTGGTTGACAAATTTGCTTCAGTGAAAGCAAGGAAGGTACAGTTTTAGATTGAACCGACCTCTTAGTTCCTACCTTCTACTTCTCTTGTAGTACTAGTGCAATTATTCATTAAGCTTTATCTTGTATTTTCGTAATTCTTCAATGAATCATTTAAAAAATTAGAAAAATATTCCTTTGTTAAGTATTTTATTGATATTGAAGTGGTAAACATAGCTACCTCAACGAAATCGCTAAAAAAAAAAAAAAAAAAAAAAAAAAAAAAATAGCATAGCATGATATGAAAGACGCCAAACTTGACGAAAACAAAGTTTTATCGTCTAAATGTTAATGTTATTATAAAGAAGAAAGACCAAAGTATTTTTTTATTGTTTTTTAAATTTTTTCTTTTTAGAACATTCTAAATTTTGATTAAAAAAAAAAAAAAACTTGTTTCTCTTTGTATCAGTGGAACTAGTAAATAACAGACAATTTTTAGCACGTTTTTTTTTTGGGGGGGGGTATGACACATTAATTTGGAAAATCTTACAAAAATATAAATGATTGTCGGATGTTAATGAAACTTTCAGGAATTATTCACAGATGAGCGAAATTATTACAAATAAGTTTTATTAAAGTCATGGCAGAAATATTTTTTATATTTATTAACCCCCCCCCCGCCCCAACTAATTTTATGAAAACGCTAGAAATTCGATCGAGTCTAGGTTAATGATTACAATAGTTAAAAGCACAAGACTTTGAGGAATGCAAATCATGTTTTTTTTTAGTTTTTAATTGGATCCCCCTACCTGAAAATCAGCTCTGAATTGTAACATACAAAACTCAATAAATCAAATATATTATTTAATTTCAAATTTTTTTATTTGCTTTTAGTTTTTTTTTATGAAAATGGACAATCTTTTCTGAAAGCAAAACATTTTTTCGATGAAAAATGAATTTTTAATACAATTATTTGTTATTTCTTTAATTAACAGATTTTTACATTTAAGTTGTTAAAATATTATAAAATTACTTAAAAGCCGCATCACGTTTCCTAAGTGTCCTTATGAGATTGATCTTTTTAGCGCGTTGTAAATTGTATCGTTTTGACGAATCAGAAGATCCGCAGTAATTAAGAAATGTAATTTTGTGTTCATAAAAACCGTGAAAATGTAACTAAAATGTACGGAAGGTCACAAGCAATAAAACGTCACGTGGTTTGAGTGTAAGCGTTCTCCACTGAACGTCGATTACATTATTGCAAATTCTTCGTGCGAAACATGCTGAGCATTTTCAATTAGTGTTTTTTACTCATTAAAAAAAATTTGAACATCATCCCAAGCCATTTTCACCATCAAAATTACTACATTTCTAAAAGTAACATTTATTTCATTTTTACATATTTCATTGCAATTTCAATTTTTTGAAGTTGTTTTACAGTTTTCAGTGAGTCGTCTTTATTTCAAACAAAAAGTTTGCGGTTCGATCCTTAAGTGTTGTTGTCATCACCGTGAAGGTGTTAAAAAAAACAAAAATACATCAAGCCATTGTTCAAAAAGATTAAAAAAAAAATTTTTTTTAAATGAGATTTTTTTTTTACAAGATGATGCCAGCTTGGTATTGTTGGCTGGCTGGCTGGCCTTTGACCCGGCAATGTCAATTTTGGCTTAATTTCAACACGGTTTTCCTTAACGCTGATTTTTAAAAAATAATAAAATAAAATAATCAGAGTTTCCAGTGTTCAGGAATAACAATTTTAACTATTTTTTCATATTTTATCCCCAGAAAAATTTTTCATAATCATTTAGACGAACCAATTTCACTTGAAATAAAAGAGCATTCTTTGCTTTCAGGAAAAACCTAGTTTCATGGGGTGCAGATCAAAAGTTTTTGATATTTTGTTCAGGTGATCACAAAAGTCATTTTTCAATTTTTTAATCAGTTCAAATTGGCTGTAGCGTAACAATAACTTTTGATATGTTTGTGATGATTTTTACTTGGGATAGAAATGTTTTATCATAGCAGATCTGTATTGACTTAAGGTGGCTATAGTTGCCCTCAAAAAGCTGTAAAACACTTGTATTTTAATTTATATTAGGTTGGTGCAAAAATAATGACGTAATAATGTCGTTTTTTTACCTATTTTTAACGTAAAAAAAACGACATTATTACGTCATTATTCTTGCACCAACCTAATAGTATTTATGATTTCTACAGATAGTATCAACAATCTTATGGTGTAAGCTACAGTAATAAAAATAAATAAAAAATAAATAAAAAATTGGAATGCTGAAAGGTTTGTTTTTTTTTTTACTTAAAAAATTACCAGGTACTACATAAGCTGGTTCATGTAAAAGAAAAAACAAAACGTTACGTTAATTATGTCCTTCCGTATGATAACTCGAATCTCACGTTAGCTGTCGATATGTGATGACAGCAATCATTTATCACTTGTCAATAGCCAACGATGTTAAGATCGCCTCTTTTTTATTTTAAACAACTATCTTCGAAGAAAGTAAGCAAAAGTTTTTTGCTTTTTTTTTTTTTTTTTCAAAATATATTAAATCTTTAAATTTGCTAATTTTCGTCAAATAAATTTTGAAAAACGTATAACTGATTTTTGGAAGATTTTTAAACTACGATTTTAACTTAGTATACAAAATTTTAAAAAAGTTTCTTAGTAATTTCGATGACAAAAAAAAGAAAAAAAAAAAGATTTTTAACTAAAATTTTGGACATGCTAAGAATGAGTAAAAAATTTTAAAAAATAATTAAAAAACACTTTGGTACTTAATAATGATATATATACTTAAGCAGAAGAAAATTTTTTCGTCAAATTTAGGGCCGTTCTTGTCATGCTATGCTCTTTTTATTGATTTTCATGGAGGTACATATGCTAAACATGATTTTGTAATGTAATGTAAACATGATTTTGTATGTAAGATTGTCTTTTGATACGATTATATATTTTATTATATTTTAATTTAAAAATGTAATTTAATGTTTTTACGGCTTAGCAAACCTTTGGGATTTACTTAGAGCTGAAAAATATTTCAGGTTTTAGGAAGTTGCTTGCAATATCTGTCATCCCCAAGTTGTCTCCTATCCAAGTATGAACTTGCTCAACACTGACTTGTCGGCTGGGACATCAGTATACGCTGACTACACCTTGGCAGTGGAGGTAAAAAAAACGACAAGACTACCGGTTTTGGGGACGGGATCCTTGTGGTTGAGAAATTAAGTCAGGGTTAGATACTTCTGATTACCAACACACCACTTCAGCCCTTACTTAGACTAGACGGACGGTCGGAGATGCCCGATCCAATCAATCGGCGGATCATGCCAAGCCTTAGCGCCTACAACTATATCCATTTATGGAATACTTTATAACTAAATACAATGCCCCAAATATACACGGCGTTAAAATACCATCTATCCAATTTATAGGTGTTTGAAGAAGATGGTTGATGGTCAATCGGTTTGAATAGATCTAGACTTAGACATGGCTGTAAACATAACAGTTTGAATACTTAAGATTCGCCAAGTGGAACAAATGGTTTGATGGGTATCTGAGTTTCTCTCGAATGTGTAGCCCTAACATGTCAAAACGATTAGGTTTCCCCCTTGACACATCCCAATGATGGGCCGTAACTTTCGAAGATTTCTCGTACTCGTGTTCCTAGATGAAATGCCTCCAGCAAAATTTCCCCCTTTCTTGATTGAAAAAAAGTGCTGTCTGGTATAATTAACCTCAGACAGTGAAGAAATTTAGAAACGGCAATTTGCTAATAGATGCGGAAAACAGGAAACATTTCGAAAGTTTAATCAAGATGAAGACATTTCATGACATCAAAACAAAAACCTCCCTCCATAAAAGACTGAACACTTCTAAATGAGTTATTAGAAGTATAGAGTTATTTCTGGTCACACCTGAGGAAATTACATCTGCCTTAACAAGGTAGGAGGTCAGTAATTAGCATAGAATTAAGATAAAAAGGAAAGGAGAAACCCTAACAACAGACGCGTATATCCTTACTTTTGTCACACCTCAAATCCTTAGGATACGTCAGGTACAATATTGAGACAGCAGAACAATATGTCCCTGCTCCACTAAGGTGCTTCAATTGCCAAACATTCTGAATTCTGGAAAAGGGAAAAGTAGATAGTCGAGGTGTTAAATATATACGAATTGACCCCCTTTATGAGAGGAAGGCGAATAGAAATCTACATGAAAGGCCCTTCCTATGGGAAAAATAAGGAAAAATAATGACCATAACGAATGCCAGTCAAACCGGAAAAATACAGAGCACTCATTGAGAAGCTCGTACACTTAGGGGCAAATAACTGGCAATAAATTTCAAAACTACCAGAATGGCATACTCCAAGGGAATAGTACAAACAGAACCACAAAAGAACGTCAATGAAAGAAATTTTAAAAAAGTGCTGTTAAAATGACCTTACACAGAATAAGCATCTACACTGTATATATCCCACTAATCAGTAAATGAAACTAAAATTCATTAAATCATAGGAATAACCCTGTACTTTTTATAATGCTCGAGGACTAACTGCAACAGCACCATATGGGGTTGTAAAGACAAATCAAAAGGGAAAGCCCTTAAAAACAATAATTAATAACAACGATTTAATGATAAAATACAGACTTAGGTAAATCCATTTACTGGCAGCTATTTGGTAATAGACTTATCCCTGTGTGACCCATCAATTTATATGGATTTCTCTTGGGAGGTACAGCCAGACACATGCGGTAGCGATCACTTGCTCATTGTCCCACAACTCAGAACCTAATGACAAAAATCTCTCTGCGTTAGACATTAGGCGGAGCTAACTGGGAAGAATTTAAAATGCAATGTTCTGAGAAACTAGTTAAAGAAAAAAAGCATCGAGGACTTATAACATTTCCCGGAAATCTTCCACTCTATAGGTAGAAAATGCATTCTCAACAAAAAAGAAAAAAAAAAAAAAACAAAGAAAAAAGCAACAGTCCTTGGCTCAATGATAAATGTAAAAAAGCCATCAGGTTAAGAAAAGCAGCTTTGAGAGAATTCAACAAACAACTTAAAACCTTTAACTTGCTGCAATTTAAGCGACTCCGAGCAAACGAACGGATAATGAAAGAAGCCAAAAAAAAAAAAAAAAAAAGAATGCTGGGAAAACTACGTCAACAGACTCAGTTCTGCTACAAAAACAATTTGTCTAATTTGATAAATAGCAGGCAAATACCAAACACGGTGAAACACCTCAATAAATAATTCTAAAATAACCAGCAAAAAGGATATCGCTGATCAACTACCTAAAACAAGGTAAAAATTAATCTGCCAAGAACGGTAGCCACATTATTTGACTTAGTTTTTTTCCCCTTTTATGATTGAGCTTTAGAAACCTACTATTCGCTCTAGAGAAACTAAATTAATTTTTAAAGAAATCCCACAATACAGCTGTGGACCCAGATGATATTCACTACGAATTCTGAAAACATTTAACCAAAATAAATGATTACAACTGTTATTAAGAAAATCGCAACTTCCTCGAAATGTTGAGACAGGCATTCATCATCCCTATTCCCATACCTGGAAAGATGACACATACCCTGAAAACTAGACAGATAGCATTAACTATAGAGAATGGTCAACATTTTGACTTGATGTATGAAAACTAAAGGCTTAATTAGTGACTTCAATGTGCTTTTAGGTAAAAAGAAGAACCATTGACCACTTCATATGCCTATAAACCTTTGTAAAGGAAAGCTTTCATTAAAATCTCCCGACAGTCTTTTTTGGTTTATAAAAGACGTACGACATAAGACGGAAATTTGGTATCTTGAAAGACCTGCACGAATTGGAAGACCAAAGTTTTCCAGTTCCTACTGGAACTACCCTATCAGAACTTCAAAATCAAGAAGAGGTTCCACAAGGGAACATCCTTTCAGTGACACTATTCTGCGTAAATTTCACTCCATAGTTAAATCCTTAAGCCCAGGAGTGAGATGCTCTCTGTAAGTCGAGGACTTTCTAATATACAAAATTCGACATATGCATACCATAGAAAGACAACTCCAACAATGCCGAAATAAAACACACAAACGGGCCACTGAAAATGTTTAACTTTTCCAAAACGAGAACTAAATGCCTACATTTCTGGAAATTAAGAAAATTGCACAACGACTTTGGTCGAAATCTGGAAAACATTTAATTGTTCCTGAAGATTTTCGCTGACTTTAAATTGGTCGCTTGTTCACTTACATTTTTACAATAAACTTTTATCGGTAGGTACCGAAGTTCAAACAGTTCCAGTCAGTACCCGAGTAAATTCGTAGTATTTTTAATACATAGTCTTTAGTTTTTACAGACTTAGGACATTACAAAAAAAAAAAAAAAATTCTCACCAGAAACAAACTTTTTTTTTTTGAAGTCCTTTTAAATAAGGATTTCCAAACTACTGCCATGGGATTTCACTGATTGAAATATCACTACCAGTGTCCAGTATCATTTTCACACCCACAATTTCAAATTAGCAAATTTCACTATTTTCTGTAACTTTTTTTCGTCGCAATGCTGTGAACGAATTTCTTGCTGTGAGAATTTTTTTTCTTGATTCGGTTTTGCAGTGTGACTTTATATGTCCTCGTTCACCATACTTGTAAAATTCTGCAGTTTTAAATAGTCTTTTCCAAGATACAATTTACCACATCTGAAACAAGGATTTACTCTTTTTTTTTATACATTTGTCCTTTGATTGTATCAATGTCTTTTTCTTTTCTCCAAGTGAAATAGTGTTTTTCTTTTTTTTTTCCAATTTTCGTTAAAACTTTCACTCATATTTCACCATCATTTTTAGCTGTTAAACCTTGAACGAAAATTACCCCTTTGATCATATCTCGAGTCCTTTTCTCTATTCTAAACTTTTCACATTCTTTGTTGATGATGCCAACATACGTGACAAAAATTTTCCTCTTTTTTGTTAGATTCATGAACCTCCAACGAGCATTAAACAGAATACTCTTGTCAGTAAAGATTTTCCTCAGAATGTGTACTGTGTCTTCAAATCATATTTCCCCCAGGTTTTTTCGGTAATACGTAGTTCTAGTATTTTCATACTATCAATGCTATTTCCCTCAACGACAATCTTATTTTTCTCTCATCTTCCCAGCCGCTGCATTCTTGACTGAATATTTGTTCATATCTACGAAAATTCGCAGAAAAAGTCGGTCCCTCATCAAGATTGCATACAAATTCTGATATGGTGCTTTGGACAGCGTCTAGCGTAAGATACGTTCAATTTATTTTTCAGAATTATATCCAACTCCTGTTGCTTTTTATTTGTAGTCCTAACAACTGTTGAATTTGTTGCTGAATTTGAACTACCGAAGTAAAAATTTGCTCCATATTCGCAAAAATGTTTTCTATCCTATACCCAAGAGGAAAAAATCTACACAATACAAAAATTTAAACCAACTTGGTTAAAATTCTTGTCACCTGTATCCTTGTTCCCAAAGTAACAAGTATATTTTCCCTTATTTGTTCATTCAGTAGGAGTTTACAAAATCCTCGAACTGTTTATAAGTCGTAAGAGTTCCGAATCCTCGTCATGATGAGAAGAAATTGCTTCAGTTCCGAATCCCATGTCGCCACTGCTATGACACATTTCGTAGTGATTATAATTTCAATAATGCTTCGACAAATTGTCATGCCGCTTCTTGATTAGCCTGAAAATACTCTAAACGTCTTTTTACCTATAACCTGGAGCTCTTTATAGTTATGTACTACAATATCTATATAAACCAGTGCCTTGCTATGGACCCACATTTCCCTACATACACCTCTGGAATAGGATCCCAAAACAGTCCAGTTCCATGGTATTTCTTCTTTTTGGCTTAACTCAAAGACATCACCTCCTCCCAATCAGTAATGTTTGTCTAGTGAAAGGTCCCCGATCTCTCGTACCGAGGTTAGTTAATTTTGTGCTTCAGAAGTAAATGACTAAGAAACAATAATGAAAAAGTGTTATACACACGGATCTGTATTTAAACTATTGCATGTACTAATTTTGTGACATCTTAATCGACTACGTTTAAATGAGATATACACATACGAGAAAAAACATTGTATAAAATGTGTGATGCAAGGAAGGGTAAAAAATTAGGCATACGCTTTAACTTTGTGGCTTGTATAAGTGACGGTATTTAGAAAAACACATTCCTTCCTCCTACTAATGAAAAAAGAGAAAAAATGTGGCAGCTAAAAACTAAAGTTGTTCCTATCGTGATTGGAGCTTTGGGTTTGATAAAGAAAGGAAGTCAACAAATCAACAAAATCCCTAGTTCCTTTATCTCTCCAGGAAATAAAAAAAAATATTTCTTACAAGCATAGTCCATAACCTGTGAAGAGCTTTGTCCATTCAAAATTCTTTTTCAATAGTTTTTTTTTTTTTAAATTAAATGGAAGCATTAAAATTTTCATGCTTCGCTTGCACTAGGTCACTGATTATGACCCAACAGATGCAGATCAAGAAAAAAATTTATAATAGTAATAATTATTATTTAATAACTATTATTTAATAATAATATTTATTATTATTTAATAATAATATTTATTATTATTTAATAATAATATTTATTATTATTTAATAATAATATTTATTATTATTTAATAATAATATTTATTATTATTTAATAATAATATTTATTATTATTTAATAATAATATTTATTATTATTTAATAATAATATTTATTATTTAATAAGATTTTTCTGGTCACTAGTGTCACTCATGGTAAACTGGCGATTGTTAGTCCCTAATTGTAAGTTACTATCAAGTCTTCCAGATCTGATCATCTCCATTTCACTTTCTCCGAGGAACAATGCTAGCACGACTGTCGCTCATATAATAAATCTTACTACATGCCTAAATCTCATGTCATTAAGGCTTTTCATCGCTATCTTGAGACTATGCCTGAAGACCAACCCAGCCAACAGACATCATCCCAAGGTTGACTCATGTCTTGAACATTCCACCTCTGGAATCAATGTCGACAACTTGTTTGCGCTGGAAACTGATGATACTGGCGACTAGTCTACGAGGTCATCATCCACAGAGATCGCTAGTAAGACTATCGAACGGCCTGCCATCACCACCCACCAGCCCTACAACACTCCTCACAACATTGAGGATCGCCGTGCTCTTCGTCACTGCAATGACATCCTCACAGACTGAACATAGCACGGTACATCTCTTTCAAGGCCAACAGTAAGCCATACTTTGGCAACTAGGCTGCAAAACTGGAATACCAAACCCCTCCGCAATGATCAGAGCCTGATCTGCCTTCTGCGCAGTGCCTGCAGTGGCCCTCGGAAGAAGGTCACCCACATATGGCCCAGAGACGGTGCCATCGTAGCTGCCTTGCCCACTGGAGTGAGCACTTCCAGTAACCCTTCCAACGTCTCCGCTCAACCCCACCGTCTGCAACAATGCCGTATCGACCGTATAAGAAAGCGAGATAAAAAAAAAAGGTAAACTGCCTGTCATGGATGCAGTTGGAATCTATTGAATTGAAATCAGAGACGACGAAGAAAAGTGAAAGAAGCTTTAAGTTATTGGAATGCAAATACCATCTCTCTTATTTGCAGCACCAATCAAAAATCTCGCAGATTCTGCCTCCAATGATTTCAGCGGTCGAATGTAACCTTATCTGATCTGCCAAACAATTTGTAAGGTCGAAAAACATTTCATTCCATTTTTGTAAGTGCTTCTTTTAGCCAGAAATGACAGTCTGATGACTTCGCGTTACCTCAAATGTGCCCTCGTAACAGGATGTCTCGCGAGGCTTCATGCCAAATTTAGATCAAATTCCCTTGTCATTTGCCCGTGAACGGGACATTGCTACACAGAGAAGCAGCTGGTCTTAGTATACACGTATTGTGTATTTTATCTCGGTATGTCCGAAGACTTTAATGTATTAAATATCTTCTACAATTTGTAATTTACATTACCCTGAGAAGACACCCAAGCTGTTCAACTCAGAGGGACATGTATTGGTTTATGACGATTGCAGACGAGAGTAAAAACAACTAAAAACTACGATCTGGCAATATCTATATGGTTCCCTATCAATGCCTCTCCCCACGCACCAGCTAACTGGAAAAGAAAAACTAGCATTTTAAAGTTATGTTATCAATTATGCGAAGACTTTAAAAAAATTAGCAAAAACCAAAATTAGAAATGACACTGAGGTCGAAGTATTGTTGTCGCAAGTTTCACTGATGAATTCTTTTTTAACAGTACTACTTGGGGTGGGGGATAGAAACGATTTTTTGTTTTGCTGGGAATCTCTGTAAATAAGGGAATCAGATACGAATATTTCTTTGGAAAACGAAAAATGTATTAAAGTTTTTCCAATGAAGGATATAACAAATTGGCAGGAGGTTGAATATTTATTTCCTCTGTTTGAATCCTCAATGAAAGTGATTTGCGCGCTTGTAAATGCGCTCAGTCAGTCGGGAGAAAAACAGAATTATTCCTATCTTAATTTGAAATAAGCAAAAGTTTTCCTTAAAAAATTATTTTCTATTTACACTAATTTACATTCGGATTATTGTTATTGTTGTTATCGCAACGTTTCGGCCGTTGTGCTCTCCGGTGTATATCGATCTGAGTAACCTACAAGTTATTCTGAACTGAACTCTTTATTTAATCTACAGGATTAGACTATTCTCGTTTCACTTCCAGGAGAGAACTCTTCTGGCTCTCATTCTTAGTAGTTCTCATTCAATGCTCGCCCGTTTCCACTGGGTTCACACTACCAAGCTCAGGTATTGAAAAGTCTGCCCGCATAATTAAAGGTTTCTTAATTCCTTGTAGATTATCCAAGGCAATATATACCTGATGAAGGCCGGAGGGAATAACGGCTGAAAAGTTGTGATAAAGATGAGGACAATAGTCCAAATGTAAATAGTGTAAATAATGACAAACCCTCATACTCAAAATTCAAATAGAAATCACAACTTTCCCCTTTAAAAACATGTAACAGCTTAATTGAAGGGAAGTCTAAAGAATGAATATATTCAACAAAAAAGGGGGGCTTAGGGAATTCATTGAGAAATGCAAGTGGAAAGAACATTACGAAAAAAGCAACTAAGAAAGAATTCCTCAGAACTCGATATTTTCCAGATGAAGTAGACGAAGAAAGAAAGCGACCACCATTATCAAAGCCAGATACAAATATTATCACTATCGTCAACGTTATTGTAGAAAAGGGAAGAATCATACTGGACGGGGTCAAGCAACAATACCATTCCACTGCGCTACATTGTCCTAGGGGGAACATGCGCATCCATTCTCATATTCGTCACATCTGGGGGTCTTGTGTTTGTGCGTCTTGAAGACAGTCTCCAATTGTCTTTTGTTCTGTCTTCGTCACATGGCGTACGCTTCTCCAACTACTCCGTTTGAATCCGGAATTTATGACTAGTTTTCCTGATTAATGGTTACCACAACCTGTCAAAGTTTATATTTGGTTGTCCGAGTCAATTATCCGAGTGTAACTGTTTCTTTGACAAAAGAAATACGAAATAAGCGATACGAATCCAATGCCATAAAAAAAATAAACATCGATTAAAATATTCCCAAATCACACGGCTGATGTCGTTCGTAGTGGATGTAGAAGTCATCAATCAAATGTTGCTGTCATCCAATGGTCGTGAGTTCAATACCTGAATCAGGTAATGAATTCATAATCTCTGGTTCAATAATAAACACAAAATATTACAAGGAGAGAATATCACAATAAACGATATTCTATATAAACAAAATATAATAGACGCCTGTCTTACTAATACAAGTCTTACTAATTAATCCATAGCGGGGGGAAAGAGGTGGATTCATACTTTTCGTAATGGTATTTGCGCGTAAGTAAAATATGACGAACTCAACTGGAATTGAAGTCTGCTCTCCGATTAACAATTACGAACCATAATCCATCAAATCATCCGCACATCCAAACATAGCGTACCTGGTATTCCTCAAGCGGTCACCCACCTAGGCACTGACCAGGCTTGACGCTGCTTAACTTTAATTCGTACGGGAGCCGCTGTTTCAACTCAATGTGTCCGCAAACCTAAACCTCGGCGTTATCAGCGCCAATTACAATAAGTTGAGGACAAAGAACTCAAATATCTGACATTATCTCCGTTATTTATTTCCAGTGAATGTAAACCGAAGCCTAATTATTTTTACAAAATTTCAGTTCACAAATCAAAAGCGTCGATATAAATTCCTCCACAAATTACTCTCCAGACTGCTTCGCCATTTTTACCATGGAGTCAGGTTTGATGCTTGTCGTAACTGATGATCCGTTATGAATAATTTGGAGCTATTTTCTCTAACACAATGTTTCACGAGATCCAATTATTGCAAATACCAACATAATGTTAATGCTAGCATTATAAACAGAAATTCTGTACATTTATGTCCTTTTTGTTTCTGTCTGAAATCTTTTCACCGGATGCTTTTCTTCATTTTTCAACATTTTCCTTTTTTTTTTTTCTTTTTTAAATCACTTACATGCCTGACTGCTTTGAGGCCATTGTTTTAAAACAAAACAAATATTACTTTAAAAGAAAAATTCTAATATCTTACTTATAAAACATCAATCTTTTAATTCGAGTTTTTGGTTTATTTTTCTCATGTCTTTTCGGTTAGCCATTTCGATACATTACTTGAGATTAATTTTATTTAATTTTTTTTCTATTTTCTTTTTAGTTACTTTCTCGCTTTCGATGTTATAGGCTATATTCTATTATTGGTAATTGTGATTCCTAAAAAAAAAAAAAAAAAAAAAAAAAAAAAAAAAATCTCGCATTTTTTTTTTTTTTTTTTTTTTAAATGCTTATATAGTTTATTTTACTTTTTCCCCAGATATTTTTCCTATATTTTCGCAAAACTAGACGAACTTTTTATGCACGTCGCGCAAGTTAGTTATTTCAATGATTCGTGACTTCTTACATTTATATAATTAGTTTTTATACTCTATGTATTTTCTCATTCCCCAGTACATTCTTATAAGAAACGAACTTTAGATAAATATTTAAAAAAAAAAAAAAAGCAATTTAAAATAACATTAATATCCATTATCGTAGTGTCCCACAAGAAATTAGATGAAATAAAGTGTATAAAATAAAATGTCAATACTGTGTTTAACTTTGAGCTGAACACGTGATAAAGAATACGAGTCTCCTTTTCCTCATCCTGTAAAGGTCCTTTGTATGACGTCGGCTTGCCTCAGATTCATGGAGAGAAAGTGGCCATTACCCAACTGCGCTGACCCAAAGCATGTTAGTCGGGCCGCTTGGGGTATCATGTCTTTTCGATTCATGGTCGCCCAGGTGTATTCGTACATCCAAACTTACGAATTCTCAAGCGTTCATCCATCTGGGTTCTGACCAGACATTTTAATGTGATAAGCATATAAATTTTAGGTGTAAGTAAATTATGAACGAACTGTGGAGGATATGGAATTTAAAAAGGTCATAGGTTTTGTGTAGATTATAGGTGAAGGTCCAAAGCATACAAAACTTGTGTTTTACTACGGACGTTTATTCTTTTTATAGTGACTGGAATGAAAAAAAGTTCTCAATGTCTCTTAGGTATGTCCATTATCTTGCTAGTTCAAATTTTTAGGTACGTAAGTCTAAGTATCGTATTCATGGTCGAGCTCAAATCAGCTTTGCGCAGAGTTGGAAGAACCAAAAGGAAAAATTCTACTTTACCACTGGGATTTTAAAAATGGTTATGGCGTGTCCGTTTTCTTTTTCATCTCAGAAGTTAGAAGTGTCAGTATAATCAATGTTACTGCTGTCGCTGATTTGGAACAACCAAAGAGAAAGGTTTACTTACTACAATGGTTGTGATTCTTGGAGAAATGCTCAAACGATGAGTGTTGGAAAGCAGGAAGATAGTTCAGTCACCAGTGAACCTAGAAAACTAAGATTATCCAGTGGGAACTTAGTTACCACATGGTTCAAATCATGGAACAAGAAGAGCTAACAAGAGTGAGGCAGTAAATGTTTGCCTTTTTATAGGTTTCAAAAACGTCACCTAAGGACATTTTACGAAACTAAATAGGGTAATCATAGCATCATTGGAAAATTTATTTCTTTTTGTTTTCATTATTATTATTTTATTTATAGATTTTGTTTCTGCTGATCTAATGCGTAGGTGTGAAAAGTTTTCCCCAATTTATGGACAAATACATTTTGTTTTAAAGAATCAGGAAAATAGAACGAAAAAAAATGTTATCAATATACAAAATCTTTTACAATTAATGATGCGATAGTAACGATATGCAAATAAAAATTAAATGTAACGGGGAAATTTCAAATGAAATTGTCTTTTTTAAAAAATTTCGATAAAGATTGCACTAGATAACGTTATTTTTAAATTATTTCATCCAAAATAAGTCGTTAATGCCACTAAGATGCAAGACCATGGCCAGTGAAAGGATCCTGTGCTCCGCGAATCTATGATACGCCCCCCAACTCAGTTTTCATATTCATATAAAATTATAACCAATGTACAATATTCGATCATATACAATTTTGGTGAACAATTCAACGAGAATAAATAAATACAATGTATATGAATACAAATTAGAGACAGGTCATAAAAGATCCTTCCATCTTAAATGTTTTGCGTCAATTTTTAACATTCACTTGAGTTTTTTCTTGTTAAGTTGAATAATTTTAACACATTACGGATAAAAAAACAAACAAAAACGGTGAATTTTATACTGTTTGAGATTTAGCAGGAGTTAAAAATATTCACGGATAAAGACGAAAAAAAAAAAAAAAAAAAAAAAAAATATCCCAGAATGACGTCAAAATCTCGGAAAATTTTCCATCCTTTAATAGTCAGTTGCCTTTAGTTTAATATGTAACGTACACAAACGTAGATGGAAAAATGCAAATGTTAAGATAGTGAGGATCACAAAGCACTGCCTGCAGTACCCAATCAGGTTTTGCCTGCCAGTCGAAGTGGCGGGTGGGGTGACCTAATATGTGCCGGCCCTGTGGAAGGGGTTACTGGGAGTGAAAGAAAATGTGAGACTTTAGTGGGAAGAAGGGACAATAAAAGGACATTTCAAGAAGACAGAAGATGCCGATTGATGTTGTATTTACATTTTTGAAGATTGTAGGCGGCAGGGGAGCAAAGAGTCGTAACAGAGTTTCATAGGTGACAAATCTGAAATTAATTTAAAATAGAACTTACGGTAACATCTAGCCATTTCAACAGTGAAACGACGATACCTAGTTGTCAATCTAGTACTGAACTTAAATTCACGCGGTCGGGGTACGAAGGAGGGGGAGAGTATTAGAACAACTGTTATGTAAATACTTATAGAAATGACAGAGGGAGACAAGTTATAGCGGTGGAAGTGACTGGAGACGAGGGTCAATAACATTTCAGATCGTTCTTTGGATTTTGTCAAGAATCTCGCGATATATGTATTGCAATATTTCTAATAGAATCTATCAGATTATTTTATGAGTTGAATATGTACATAATAATGGCCGAATATATCCGTCTACTAGAGTCACTAGTTGATTCCTGTTGCAAACGCTTGCTCAGGTGTATTTGCGTTTCTTCAATGCCCTCAGAGGTAGCTTGTGGCTTTTATTTTGTCATTTTTTCTAAGGTTCACGCAATAAAAGGCTGAAGAACCAATCAAGGTAGATTATTACTGAATGAGGTATACGATATGATTGAATGATGGGGTCGCTTTCAGCAGCTTATCAACCTATTGCAGGTTATTTAAAGTGAGACAGTATTTTTAGAGATACACGTTTTACTAATTAAACTATCGGGAGAAGTGGTGGATTCATACTTTTCCCATCGTTATTTGCGCTTAAGTGAATATAACAAACCCAACTAGAAATGGAACTCCGATTAACAATTCTGAAATATTACACCACCTGCACATCCAAGCTGACAGCACCTGGTATTCCCAAGCGATCACCCATCTGGATACTAACCAGGCTCTACGTTGCTTAACTTTGGTGAACCTACGGAAACTTGTCTTTCAACGTAATGTGACCGTAAGACACACATGATAACAAATAGCCATCATATGATATGAACAATTAGCCTAAATGATTATGAACGTATGTAAAAAGTGAAGATTATGAAAATATGGCAGATAGATAACGACTGGCCGTAGACTTGAAGAGATTAATATTTCCGGGTGGAATGTCCTTTTCAAAGGAATACGTAAGTAACGAGGTCCATTCAAACTGTCGACGTAGCAAGGCGTTTCCGTTTGTAAAGTTCTAAAGAATGGAGCTCTTCGGCACATTTGCCATGGAAGTAACGATAGACTTGCAAAATTGCGCTTATAGGAAAGGAGTTACAGGGTGAAAAATAAATCTTACTCCCACAAGGCCGCGTAAACGGTTTCGAAGTCTGCCAAGACTGAAAAGTGAGGATTGGGCGCCTGCAATTCATACATAGCAGCAATATTTCATTTCTGGTCTGAACTGACACTCGTTAAGATAGAGAATAGTAGGTAAAGTCCAGTACTTTCTGGGGCGATACTAGGAGCGGACCGTTTTCACAGAATCTTTACTGATGGGTCATCTGTACGACTTTCACATGAGGTCTGGCGTTAACTGGCCAGTAAACGTTCAGATCCGGCAGCCTCATTGATATTACAACCGTTCATTATGACGAATATCATCTGCATAGATTTTTCAAATTATCTGAGTATGTTCCTCGCTAGATCGTTAATATAAAGCAGAAAGATAGAACATGGAGAGAGTACGATGATTTGTGAATTGGTTCTAGTACGATCATCAATGGATTCTGAATAACTTCATCTACCCAATTTCCTTCAGAATGCTAACGTCTATCTGTGATATGTTTTTTTTTTCAGGTCTTTCCTAGCAATGCAGGGACCGTCTCCTCATTTCGACATTCGTCACCTTGATAAATCATGGTGAGATTCGAATCTGGGTTTCATAGTCGCAACCCTAAAGTTGCGATCACTCAGCCACTTGAACATCTATATAAAATGGTTATAAATCCGCCTTACAGTGTTTTGTTTCGGTTTGTTGGTCGAAAGCGGTGATGCGTTGAATGAACGGACGGCTTTTTCCTCCTTTTATGTTAGACGAAGATATGAACTGTTCTATGGCAGCTGATTTTCCTTGAAAACGATTTTCCATTTTCCTTAAAAGGAGTCTTCAGCAATATGTTCCCAGCTATATCTATCAAGTTTGTGTTTGTGATATAGGCTCTTTGAACTGGTTCGAATGGATGCATTTCATTGGACGATAAATGTTTGCATTTTAATTGGAACTGAAAAGCTTATTTTGGACAGCGTTTGAATTGCTGTCGTGAGAATTACAAAGTCAAAATTCATAAAATCATTTAGAGAGGCGAATCCAGTTTAAGGCTAAATTAAATTTAGTACATTCTTCACAGCAACGGATCAACTCGACGTGGCGTAATGATTCGCAAGTTTGTATCCCTAGATCAATTACGACTGAATACCGAGTTCGATCCTCACTGAGTGCTCCATAATTTCGGATTTGTGCCATATCTAAGCTACGCTTAGAAAATCATTATTTACGGATACGTCATAATTGATTCCGTTTTGTGAGCAGCCAAACAAATACCTAGCGTTGAATATAATCAATATAAGTATAAATAAATGAATAGGGGATCTAGGTAGGCCTGCTCTCATTTATTAACAGTAACCTATCTATATTATTAATAACATGAGACTTCAACAAAATTTTGCGTAAGAGGAATTTCAGACGGCTAGAAAACGCCTTCGTCCTATCCTTCACCTTCTTTGTGGTTTATCCATTCAGGACGTGGGCGATCATGGCTCCTCGTAAATTACCCGTCATTTTCAGCTCATAGTAAGGGTTCATTTTGTTACCATCCCGCTCACTTCTTGTTCTTCCATTCACGCTTTTTAGGCAGTTCACTCGCTTTTCTTTCGTCTCTCCTGTCTTCAAATATATCCTGTGAGTTGTTTTTTTTTGTTTTTTTGTTTTTAAGCATTGCGTCCCGAGCAAGGCATGAAGCCACTAGGATGCAGGGGGGTTGCAGAAAATTTGGAGCAAGAGCAGATAGGAGTGATAGAAGAAAGGACGAAGGGAAGTATAGTGTGTAGATCAAGGTAGCTGGAGATGTCGATTGACATTACATTTGAATAATTAGAGATCATAGCTATCAGGGAAGCAGTAATTGGGAAGGGTGTTCCACAGGCGAGAGGTGCGAGGTATGAAGCTATTGGAGTAGTAGAGACGGCTACATTTAAAAGTTTCTACAGTGTAAGGGTGAGAGCGGGATGCCAGCCTCGTAGGGCGCTTGAATTCATGGAGACCGGGAACCAGTGAAAGCAGCTCATCGGAGCAATTACCATGAAAGTATTTGTAGAAGAGACAGAGAGAGGCGACGGCGCGTCTATGAGATAGTGGCTGCAGGCGAGACGCCAGATCAGGGCCAATCACATTACATATCCGTCTCTGGATCTTGTCAAGAACTCCGAGGTAAACAGAAGGTGCCCCAGACCATATATGGCAGCAATACTCCATGCAAGGGTGAATGGTCGTTTTGTATATTTGAAGTATCGATTCAGGGGAGAAAAATTTCCTGGCGCGGCACAGAGAGCCAACTTTCCTCGCGGTGGACGATGCAATTGACTCAATGTATTTGTTCCATCTCAGGTCAGCAGTCAACGTGAGACCGAGCAGACGCAGGTGTCAGATTCTCTAAAATAGCCTTTCCGTACGTGTCCTAGAAATTCAACTGGCTCTTTCTCATACAAAGGATCGTTTTTAATTTCATCTTCCTTAAACGTTTTTTTTTTCCATTCATCTTTGAGAACACCTAAATTTCGAAATTAAAGCTTTTCTTTGTTAACGGGATTTAAACATCTTAGATAAAATCTCAAGTATTTTAGGAACTGAATAAGAATGTCATGTGGGAGATTAACCAACCTTATCTTCCAAGAGACTTCTCTTAACGTACGCTAGATGGCGTTGTATAAAGAAGTATAAACGGAACGTGCACAAATAGTCTCGTTTGTCTTCTGGTCATACTTCTAAAAATAAAATACTATCTTCTATTTTTTAAAAAAAATAGGGAAACTACCTCCACTACAACTTAACACATAAATGTGTAACACTCTGCAGCACAAGAGAATATCACAGTTCAATAAGCAAAACAAAGCCACTTCAAACTGATGACACCGGTATCAAACTTGGTAACCTCAAGGCGCCAAAAGTTTTGCAAAGCAACATTGTCAGTCACTTTCTCACTGACAATAAAACGTTAAAGAATTGATTTTTCTCCTGCTCTGAACTAAGTTAAAGCTAGTTCTCTTAATCGCCCACTGTCTCAGACACACGCATGTATATATAGAAAAGCGAGGATGTCATTGGCTTATGAATGTTTTTAAATTTGAGAGCGTTCATGAAAATTTATCAGGTGATTGAAAGGTCAGTCGAAATACGTAGGACACAAAGTGTCATACTTCAAATTCTGTCAGAAACTAAGAAAATAATATTCAAGAAATTTTTTTAATAAATTGTTACGCTATGAGATTGGCTTATCTGCTGTATATCTTCAGAAACACGATTTGCGATCGTCTGTGTTGGCGTGAAAAATTAATCCTTTCAGGAATGTTTCCTTTAAAGATACACTTTCTGAAAATTTACACACACACACTCGTAGGAATTGAATTCATTTCTTTTGAAGATTGTCATTACATATGTGTTTTTAAGACTGTGCAAGTCAAGAAATATTTTTGGTGAACGATCCCGGAGGCAGACACTAAAAAGAGAAGTAAACGCCGAGACTAGTCTGAATGTTTTTATATTATCCTACATAACAAAAACATTGTATTTAAGATGCTTGAGTGTTCTACTTTCAATGAGTTTTTTATTGGCTTGATTACGAGAGGCGGTTTCTTGAATACCTAACGTCTTCAGGTGGTTACTGATGCTGGCAAAGAATGCTAAGTGGACTAAACCATAATTCAAAATGCTAATATCATTTTCAGAAGTATATATCACATACATGTTGCGATGGATAAGTAGTCTAAATTAGGCAAAAATGAAAATTACACTAACATTTCATTTTAACATTTACCAAAATTACACAAAACTACATTGAAATATTAAAGAGTAAATATATTCAATAACATCGCCATTGGCTTCAACCACGGCCTCCACACCACTTCGGAATCTCCTGAAATTCTTCTGGATGATATCTTTGTTGAAAATGATCAATGCTGGCATTTCTTAACTTCAGCTTGCTATTAAAAGTTTTGATGGTCCCTCTCTCTCTCAACTACGCCCCACACATAAAAAAAAAAAAAAAAAAAAAAAAAAAAAATCAAGGGTGTTGCAGCAGTCTGAGGAGTTATGCGGCCAAATGTAAGGGGCGATGCGTTCGCAGACATTGCCTGACAGCCATGACTGGGCTCTCCTGCTTAAGTGTCAAGGTGCGGAGTCCTGTTGCCAGACGAATGATCTTCCAGCAACTACCCTCTTGACCCAAGGTAATAATACCTCCTCAAGGCACTTTATGTAGGCCTCCGTGTTGAGTGAGGATCTCTGAGAAGATGAACCATTACACTCATCCAACTCTTTACGAATCATCTGCACTGTCCGGAGATTGACACCTAAAAACTGAAATGTTCGTATTGGAGGTCCCGGTGCGAATGCCAAGTAGTATAGCATACCGTTTCCAAAGTTTTGGCGGAGTGAATTGTCATGTTTCTTTTTCTCAGTTTTCAACTAACCCTACTATACTGAGCAGTCGACAAAATCTAAAACAAACAACGCGCCTGTGCTACTTAAAAAATATAAGATGGTTACATACACGTATTACATTACATTACAGAATCCTACGGAGCCAGGCAAACCTATCTAGGTTTCACCTAAACGGATCTTCAGGGTAAAGCTTGGCTCGTTAGGGTTACTTTATGTTCGCTCTACTTAGCCCTTTACATAGTTGTCTTTTACACTTTTTATTCGTTTTTTTTTTTTTCTTTGGACTTGGAACTTAAACACTTGACGATTTTTTTCGCCTTGTTTTAATGTTCGTGGTTCTTTTCTTTATTTCTCATTTTTCCTCGGGTACGGATTTGTTCTACTACAAGTTAAGCTATCCGATGTTTTTCCAAACCATCCATACATACATCCATGATGTACGTGCTGGCAAGATAGGCATTGCGTACCTGAATAAAATAGACCAGCAGATGCATGTTCCTTGCGTGGCACAATATGCACCTAATTCAACAAAATTATGAAGGTTACTGATTATTATACTTAAAATGCAAAATATTGTTTTTGCAGATTTACTACATAAAAGGACACAAGCTGCCCTCCCTGAGTAATTACTAACTGCCTGTGTTTCATATATATATATATATATATATATATATATATATATATATATATGACACACACACAAAATTTTGGCTTTGTCTGGTCAGTAAATGTTTCCTAATTGCTTCTGTCTAGAAAGTTGAGGAAATTACATTTCTTTCTGACTTTGCTTTTGAACCTGGACTTTGAGGTTTTCAAATTAACCTATATTCCATTGCATTCAATAAAGATTCAGAGTCTCATTACCGAAGGAGAAATTTCTAAAAATTTCTAGAACTTTCACGCAGCAGAGATGGCAGTACAAATACAGGGAACTTAAGCTCAACAGTTGAGTTTACTTAGATTTGTCCAATTGCAAACAAGTCGTTGATAGATGAATTCGTCAGATGGCACCAATAAGTATCAAGGCAGACGCATTTTACTATGTCTGCGTCGTATTTATCAAGGCAAGAGCGCAAAAGTACTGTGCGGCAACATCTAAATTACGTGAGGATTACAATGTATATTTCGGGATGACTGTTGGGGGTCAATACAAACCTGGGTACCTCATTTCATCTGCATACTTCACAAAAAAAAAAAAAAAAAAAAAAAACTGTAGACAGTAAAAGGGAAAGTTTTGCTTATTTGGATAGTGGAATTTTAAGTGCAAAAGTTTTGGGTTTTTTTTAATTAAATATTTTTACTTTTAAACCAGTATTATTGAAAAATATATCAAATATGTTTCAACAATCGCTCATTAGTGTCCACAGTATCATGAGTGTTTTCTATACTGGATGGCAAGAGCCATGAAAATACGGAATATCAGCTATGTTCAGTATTTTAGATTCCGTATATTTCTAGTATTGGCTAAACCAAAATGACCTCAACGACCAGATCAGTGAACTTGGTCTCTCAAAGTTCAAGGACAAAAACTGAGGTTGAGACTCAAGCGGCGGAATGAATTAGATGGAAGTTTACAAGCTGGAGGTCAAAGAAAGCGGCACTAGTACTTTTCAAGCTTTTTCATCCATCATGATGGGCTTTGCTTTTGCCACAATATGAGTGGTCTGTTCAAGGCAATTGGAATTTTCTCTAAGTGATTAGCGCTTCTTCGTCGACAGGTGCCTCAAAGGCGTACGACTTCATACCGTGAACATGTATTCATTTCTTTCGCTTGCTCTCTCTGTGGAGCTCACAGACGACTACATCTGTTTCAAAATCTTGCTTGATGCCTTAAAATATGAACGGTATGTTTGTGTTGGTTATTGCGCACTTCAAAATGGTGGCCAAGGCGGCTTTATCAAGTTTCCGTGTTACATTTTGGGACAGCACGGCACACTACCACTGGCGTACTGGCCACAGTGGACTGTGTTCAATTGAGGGAGGAAGAATGTTAAATGAGAACGACTGTTGGACTCCCGGAAAGTATTGTTTCTTCTACTACACTTAAAAGTGGGCCTTATGAAACAATGAGTCTGCAGCTTTCAAGTACGTTCAATACTTCTACCCTAAGTGATCTTTGGCAAACCATAAATAAAGAGTGCAAGAAATTCTCCAAGAACTTCATTAGGACTGAGAAAGCGGCGTGAAACAGCTTTATCGCAGTGGTTCGGGACCGAAAACTATATAGATTATGAAGAATTATGTTAAAATGGGCTGCAGGATGTCCGTCAAACTCCACATCCTTGACGCTCATCTTGATTAGTTCAAGGAGAATATGGAAGCGTACTCAGACGAGCGCATCCATCAGGATATACTGGATTTTGAACGCCGTTATAAAGGAGCGCATGACAAAAACACGAGAAACTATCAGATTCATAAAAGTAATTTACAGTATAAACGTAAATCGCGAATGACTACTCACTTGTAAATTTCTTGTGGTCTCCCTTGCGTAATCCTAGAATAAATAGATGATACTTTTGAATCGTGTCGTTTTTGTTCCCACTTTGCGTGAACGAGAATGTTCACATTCGCTAGTTTTCCCCAGTGAGAATAGGTAAATTTCAGAAATACAAGTGTCCTGGTCACAAAAGAAAGTTTGAAAGAAATATTAGCCATTTTTCATACTTTTCAAGCCTAAGCAAATAGGAAACAACAGTTACTACCCAAGGATAAAAATCGTGTTACACAATGTAATCAATTTACCCCAAGAAAGGCGATAATGCCACTAAGATGCAAGAGGCTACAGAGTGTAAGAGAATGAAAAAGTATTTACAAGGAAATCAGGAAACGAGGGAGGAGTTTGAACCAGACGATAGGCAAAAATATAATCAGTTTTTCAAACGTAATTTTGTCTGCTACTCCTTATTTTACCAGTTTCACCTGCGTTTTATGAGCAATATATATATATATATATATATATATATATATACGTGTGTGTGTTTGTGTACATGAAAATTAAATTTCTTGGGCCTAATTTAATTTCTATGGGTGAAAGCTAATTGAAGTTTTGCTGTTATTTAGTTGTGGATATAAAACATTTTACATACAAATTGTTAGTTAACTTTAGCTGAAATATTTAATAGATTCATGATACTTTGATGCTGTAATCACTACAGTTTCTCTTAGAATGGGTTTGTTTCACACCCAATAATTTATTTGGGAATTTTCTTTTAAATCTAGAAACTAAAGGAAAGAAATACTGGGAAAGGAGACGACAGCGAAAGACAGTAAGAGAAGCATGTACCGCGATCGAATGACGTCATTATTGCTTCAGACTTTTATTAAACATTCGTCATTCATATATAATTCTGTTACTTCCGTTAGTCCGTTTGTCCCCACACCCTCTAAAATAGTTATATATTGACCGATCGAAACCGAATTTTGGGGAGAAGCTCAAACCGTGAAGGGGATACAAAGTAAAGTTTGTATTGCTAGAGTGCGTAGTACAATTAAATCTTATTTTCTAATGAGAAATATTTAAAATATTTTTGTTGTTTTTAATGCGCTTCCTCGATTGGACCATTTAATAGTACATTTTTTCCATTTCGTTGAAGCTGACGTGAAACATTAAGACAGCGTCAGCGCCTCCTCGGAATGATATTTCTCTATGCTTTCTTTTTCTCACAAAATCAAACACCGTTTCTGATCTGTCTTTTCCGTCTTTGTTCAAAACGGAATAGTCCATTATTATGAGGTATTGGCAGAGCGTGATGTATGTTCTAATTTAGTGAGGAACAAAGGGACATGCATAATATAAGTGTATAATTTGAAACAAATTAATAGAAATGATGGAACTCTTTGTCCAGTACCCATATTTTAGGAAACCAGCTTCCTAGTAATTTATTAAGCGTACCTTAAATGTGACACAAGGCCGAAAGTATGGAACACTCAGTAATGATAGTACTAAGTGATTGATCTAGCGAGACGAGCTTCCTAACCATTACACAAAATGGAAGTGCCTAGAAAACCAGCTTGATAACTTAAAATGTCAAGGTATTCAAGAATCAAACTAGGTTGAATTTAAAACAGATGATTGCCTGAAACTGCACACACTTTTTACAGTATATTTTAAGTTTTACTTGTGAAACGGAAAAATATAAAGTAACATTTACTAATTCCTTCTGAATGGGTTATTGTCTCGTGTCTAAATCAGCCTTCACAATAAAATATTTCTTGCGAATTCACCACTCAGCCATACTTCGAAACTCGTCTAGCTTTTAAAATGTAAACCAAATTAAGTCATTGACTATCATGAAACTTGAACGTATTCATTTTATATTACTTAACAAAGCATCATCAAATGTATCGAATGTTAACATCTTACCATCTTCTATTTCATTGTGCTGTATCGGTTCGTAATATGTATCAGTAGATCTGATTAATGAGGGGGGGGACAGGTCACTTATTCTATGTAACTGATTCCAGCTCTTTGGACTTCAAAGCCGAATTCAGAAATTAGTTTCCATGCATTTTAAAGACAACATCGGATTGGAAGGTTTGATTATTCATTTATATCTAAAACTGTTTCGTCGACTAAATGCAGTGGACCATTTCTGAGCGAGAGTAACTCTTTCACCTTCCGTCGCTAATTGGTTTCATCTGTCAAAGGTGTTTAGCCAGCTTTTACCAGCTTTACAATATTCGAACACTGAACAAGCATTTTTACATAGAAAGATATTTATACACTAGAGTTTTCGTAGATTTTATGAATGCATAATTGTACTAATTGATACAAGATATATTCAAAAGTAATAACTTTCTAAATGTTTAAATTAAGCACTATAACCATTATTTTGCATAATACTTCATTTCAGAAATATAGACAGATATTGAACCATTATTTTATTACAAGTTTTACTATTATTTTTTCCTCAGAAAACCTATTAATGATAATGTTTCATAAAAAAATTTTAAACATTAGGTCAACCGGAGAAAAAATTATTTCGATTAAACTATTTTTCAATCTTTAATCTACATTCACATTTGAATCTTACCTGTTTAAAAAAATCTACATACAATCAAAAATATTAATTGCCTTGTATCCAATTTTCTTGTGTGTCCTGCGTCCATTTATAACATATATATGACAGTTCTCCACAAAGCCCTAGCCCTTCAATCTCTAAACAACTCTTGACTATTCCTTTTGTTACAGCTCTATGCCAGCCATTCACCCAAACTTTTCCACCTCTAACCTTACTGCCTTCAGTCTGTCCTGTGAGTGTTAAAACTCACAATCATTTCATTCTAGGGTTCCATCAATTTCGACTGTCTTTCTGATTTTAAGCATGTATCCTTTTTCATTCCAAGTTTCTTTAAAACTTCCTAGTTTTTCATATATTCAATCCATGGTATTCGCAGCATTCGTCTGCAGAATCCCATTTTGTGTCACGTTGAGTTTCTTCATTTGGAAGAAATTTGTCCAGCAATCAATACCACGTAGGAAGACAGACATAACACCTTATCTCTGTAAATACTTTGTTAAATCCACTTTAGATGCTATGAGATGTTAATTCGCACGTCTATCCTCGGGGATGTCTCAGTTTTTAACTTCCACTTTGTTGATTCTGTCACTGTAATCGTAGCTGATTACATTTTCAGTCTGAGACGTCAAGTTTCGTTTTTATTTATCAGATAATAATAATAGATCTACTAATAAATAAAATTATCCTGGAAAATTGTAGAAAAAAAAAAAAAAAAGATAAGTCTCAGCACAGCTTGGATAGATTGCCGTAAAGTCTTTGATAGTGTACCACAGTCTTGTTCCTTCATGCACTGGAAATGTTCCAAGTCTCTGCGATGATAGCAAATTTCATTTAATATAACATGAAATTGTGGAAAACCACATGCCTCAAAGATAATGCCACTTTTAATTGTTTGAATATCCTTAATCCACCTTTTGCATGAACTAAACAGTAATAAATATGGATACAAAGTGTTTAATCACTTATTCTACATCGATGGAATCAAATGCTTTGCTGAAGACGGCAAAGAGATGAAAGGTATCCTCAATACTGTAAAATTTTTCAGTGATGGCATTTGTATAGAGTTCGAATTAAATGTGCAAAAAAAATATTTAAGGGAGAAATAGTGAAACACGCTCAATAAATTCAGATTTTGTCAAGGATTAAGGAACTGGAAGAAATCTATAAATATCTAGGAGTCAGCGAAGAAGATGGAACACAGCATACGCGGATGAAGAAGAAAAATATTACAGGGGTGTGCGTCTGGTGTTAAATACCAAGTTGAATTCACAAAATAGAATATCAGCCATAAACACTTCGGCTGACATCGGTGTACAATACAGTTTCAACATCTTTAATTGGACCATAACTGACATTAAGTGAATGGGTATCAAAACGAGAAAGCTTCTCTCTTGCAACCGTATGAATCCTCGTATGGTTGATGTTGATCCTCTGTATGTGCCCAGACCCGGGCGAAGAGGTTTAGTTCAACTAGAAGCGTCTTACAAAACCACAATCGGTATTCAAAGATAACTGGAAACTATAGGACAAGGGTCGGCAACCCACGGCACGCGTGGAACGTCAGGCAATTTCAAATGGCACACAGTTGCAAATGACATCATGAAGTCCGAACCAATAACTACAACACAAAGATATTTAGCCGTTTTAATTTTAATATATACTAAAGTATATATACTGTACATTACTATATGAAATATATTATAGAACAGGTATATTGACCTCGACTTTATAAAAATACGTATGCTGTCGGCACACTGAATGATTTTAAAACTGTCGGCACATAGAAAAACTTTTCCGACCCCTGCTATAGAAGACTGGATAATGGACTGTGTCAAAGAAGATTAAAGGAATCAGAAATTCATTCAGTAATAAAGAAAGCCAAAACATTTCAAAAGGAATTTCAAGTGGGTGATTAAGTTCAAATAGACCTACTGTAGTAGCAAAAAAACCTGAAAAAGAAAGCAAAAGCAATATACCAAATGCAAAAACGCAAGGTAAAACATTGTCAGTATTCTGTCCGTACGAAACAAGCCGATGTAAACAACCCTCGTACCTATCAGTGGCTACTTTTTGTAGGCGTAAAATCTGAAACCGAACTTTTGTGTGTGTGTGTGCGCGCGCGCGCAACAGCACAGGACTAATGCTTGCTAAATAGAAATTACCAAGCGCATATAGTTTTAGTCTAAAATGCAGATTCAATGATAAATATCCAGCAACAATTGACCATCTTGTATGTTTGCACGATATTGGCATCCACTGAATATAAAACATGGTATGACAATTAACAATACCGGCAATGGAAAATACACAACATTTACGGAAAGGAAATTGCAATAAATTCCTATGAACATCACCCAGCCTCGGTTGCAGACATAGGACCTATAACTGGTAGAGAACATCAGCAATTACAGCAATACGCAGACAAAACAATCGAAGCTAAATCACCAATACATCGTGATCAGAGACCGTAAAAACAGAATGTGTGCCTTATCACAGCTGTCTCTGCAGACTAATGTATCTT
Source organism: Acanthosepion lycidas (assembly GCA_963932145.1). Classification (NCBI taxonomy): domain Eukaryota; kingdom Metazoa; phylum Mollusca; class Cephalopoda; order Sepiida; family Sepiidae; genus Acanthosepion; species Acanthosepion lycidas. Next base: position 98,604,040 of record OZ010576.1, on the reverse strand, counting down.
AGATCTTTAAAAAAAAAAAACTATCAAAATACAAGGAACTTGAAATGAGATATCAACAATGTGGCACATGACATTAAAGTTCCGACAAACTCATTGAAAGGAACTCTGCTTTCCCAAGCCTTAAAGAAATACAAACAATTGTACTCAAATACAACTCACACCTTACAAACGGCTTTACAAATGTAAAATGTGTCTGCAAATGTGTTTTATTGTCTTGTAAATTTTGTTTTCAAAAGGTGTTCAGTGGAAAATGCCATTATTCCATTTTGACCTTAGATCTCCGGTTAGGACCCGGAAGAAAAGGCGTATACAACAGAAATTACAGGAAATAAAATTTCATAACAGTTAAATTTTTCTTGAAAAAAAAAAAAAAAAAAAAAAAAAAATCCTCTTGCGAAAATTTTAAATTTGTAAACTCCTGCGCAATGTTATTGCTATACCTCCGTTCGGTTTTCATTCGAGTAAAAAAAAAAAAAAAAAAAAAAAAAAAAAAAGGTAGGCGTAAGTCCGGTTTGCAGAATAAAAAGGTATACATTGGCCCAGTTTGTTCAAGAGTGAGTACAGTAAACAGGTAGGCCCTTTTGGGGTCGTTTATCCCTCTACACCGGATGCGGTTGGTGTATTCTTAACCCCAACTGTCAGCTCGAGTACACGAAAAGAGCTATTTTGGAATCTTGGTAAAAATCTCTAACTCAAACTAATTTCAAGTAAAATATGTTCAGAGAAACATAATTGTAATAGGAACTGTAACAGAAAAGGTACGTAGCAAAGAACAAGCTACAACCGAAATCAAAATTACATAATCCCTCGGCGTGGCAAAAACCTGAATAATTATCCAACATTTGTTTTCTTGTATTTATGAAAGATTATTAAAGATGAAGTAAAGTAAAGGTTGGAAAAGTTCGAAGCTAAAGAATCATTTTTGGTCCTTCTCCTGGTATTTCTTTAATTTAAGTATATAGTAACAAACTATTATCCAAATTATCTTTTTTTTACTTCTATTTACCTAATGCAAGACCGAAGATCAACTCAGTTTATGAATAGGGTTGCTGAAAGTAGATAACGGTTGAAACTTTAAAAATTACTAGATCACAGATAAATCTTTAGTTTCCCCCCAAGTACAACAATAAAGCCACTAAGGCGCAAAGGGTTACAGAAGGAGAGAATATGAGGAAAAAAAACTTTATGAAGGAGAGATAATAAAATAGGAATTAAGACGGAAGATGGACATTTGTAAATTTTTAAGTTCAGAGTAAAGCAAGAAATCAGAAGTAAGTCCAACACGAAAGAAGTGCTAGAGAAGAAACTGTTAGCATACAACTTACGGTTACGTCTAGCCATTTCAATTGTAAAACGATCAAACTTTGTCGCTAATCTAGCACTGCGCTTGAATTCATAAAGTCAAGATACCATAGAGGAAAGTTCATCAGAACAATTACCATTGAAGTATTTATAGAACAGACAACGAGAAGCTATATCACGGCGGTGGGAAAGTGACTGAAACATATCTGTATTTCAGTTTATAAGAGAACTAGAAGTAGAGCCCGGCGTTGCCCGGGGACGTAACAGTAAGAGATAGTCAAGTATCGACCAAGACTGGAAAATAAAATTGACAAAGATTATTGTTTAAGGTTGACGGGCACGAATGTCTTAGTTTTTTTTTTAGTTTTTTTCGAATTGGTCAAACCCAAACTAAAACAAAAACATTGTTTTCAATCGTTATGAGTCTACCGATTGAATAGAATTTTATTATAAACTATAAGACAATATTAAGAAACCCTACCTGCAAAAAAAAAAAAAAAAAAAAAGACAAAAGTGAAGTTTTGTTGAAATCGGTTGAAAAATGTAGGGAATCCGATCCCATATATAAACGAGCACACACAACCTGGGTTTTATAGTAACTCGATATGAGTTGTCCCCCTTTCATACTCGCGATGCCTCTTAATCGTGTTTTGATTTCGTGCAAAAACAATTGTTTTTTTCCAATGTTTGGCGCTGTCAGAACCACGGCAAGGTAATTTTACGTAGTCCTGTGAAGTTTTGTTGAAATCGGTTGAAAAATGTTAGAAATCCGATCCAATATATAAACGTACAGTCACACACAACCTGGGTTTTATAAGTATGGTATGATGTAAAGGAATCTTTGAATGTCTATATAATAATTACTGAATATATCCGTCTGCTCGAGTGACTAGGTCCAGTAACATTAGAGATTCTACTTTGCATTTTAGCAAGAATATCAAAATACACAACAGAAGCACCAGACTATAAATAAAGGTTAATTCTGCTTCTGTTCGTAAACTGCATTATATTCGATACACCCGATACGTTTACCTTTCTTCGATTCGGAGAATAATGTGAACAAAAACTCTACACTACTTGCACACAGATCCTGCAAATGGTGTTGTAGCAAAGCTGACATGAACCGTGCGAACGAATATAATAATAATAATAATAATGTTAACAGAAGAGCGCGATTTAAGGAAAGAAAAATTCAGTGTTTGACAATGTTAAACAATATCCCGACAGAATGTCTTCAAGTTATATTTTAAGATTTTACGTCTCTTTCTCATACATGTAAATAAAAAGAGGATAGTTACGTATGCAAACTGCCTACTTCAGAGAATTAACTGAATGACAGAAGAGTTCTATGATCTGTTTGATTAATTCCTCTTTGTAACTAATCAACTAACGGAAAATTCTAATATGAACAAGATTACTATCATATTCACTACGTTTCATTCGCATGCCTTCAGGCTGGCCGAGTTTCATTCGTTTTGATACCCTCATTACAAGTACCCACGTTTTTATTTTCATTACAAGTCCGTGTCGTGGGGTCGGGGGCTAATAATGCTACACTTGGCGGGTCACCAACAGCCTCGAGGTTTGCTTTCTTACGCCGGGCGTTGACAGAAGGTTCGATCTTTAAGAGTAGTATGAAGGTCGCATTCCCTCGCTTCACAGTTTTCGAGGGCTGATCGCAATGGTAGGCCCTGGATTTCCTCCTCGAGTGTCGATCGGCCATGAGGGTCATTCCTCGGTCCAGTGTGTGGAAAGCAAGAACGGCGGATTGAACCAGCGGTATCTTGAATTGTACGAGCGACGTCTGAGCATTTAAGCTCAGACAAACAAATATATAATGTGTACCTTTAAAACTTAAGTGGATAGTTACGTATGCAAACTGCCTACTTCGGGGAATTATATTTGATTAATTTCTCTTAGTAACCAATCACCTAACGGAAAATTCTCCTGTCCAGAGAGACAGAGAGACAGAGACTCTTAATTTTGTCGGAAGACAGAATACAGCTGCAACTCTTATTTGTGGGGGGGGGGGGGTGAACAGGTATTACTAAAAATCTTTACAGATTTTTTTTCGTTGTCATCACCCGTCTCATCATTTGATAACATTGACAGATGTTTTCATAATTTTGTGTACACAGTTGTATATATTTTTCGAAATTAATTATAATGTTAATAATAATTATGATAATAAAGTTGTGTAAGGAGAAGCGGCACGACAAGTTAAAAATAATGCTTACCGATTTTTTTTTTTTTTTTTTTTTTCAGCAGACAAAATATTGTTAAACCTGAAAAACATTATGCAATGAGAAAATTATTTTGGGCGATAATTTTCTCATTGCATATTAAGTGAAAGCAAGAAGACGGAAGAGAATTATACAAGCAAGACTTGCAGAAGAAGTAATTTGTATTATTTTTTTTATGAACTTTCCAGCTTAAAAACCTTTTCAGTCTTTCATTGCAGACTTGTTATACACTATCTCTGAAGTGTAGATGCATTATGAAAGCTTTTTTCCTCCATTCTTTATAATACTATAATAAAACAAATTAACAAAATGACGGGTTCATCGCTTTATACGTTTCGCAATTGTGCTTACTCTTAAATATTGTGTTATTTACTCTTACAGAAAACCGTAACAGTGAAGTCCGTTTTGAAAATAATGAAAACTAAAATTCTCATTCTTCCACAGAATATATGGTTTCAGTACGGTATAAAAACCTTACAGCTGTCTTGGCGCAGTTTTTATTACACAAAAACTTATAAAACAATATACAATAAATCATCGAACAGTAATGAGTTACATTAATTTCTTCATATTGTGAGAAATTGAACAATGTTAGCGATGTGAACTCCCTTGTGAAGTATAGCGCCAAATCATGAACATTGCAGTTACCGTATTAAGTAATTTTTTATGGCTTTTACTTCCTAGTGATACGTCCAGTCAGATTTAGAATTCAGAGTTTCCCTTCTCATAGACTACTTACCAACCAAAGCTAGATAAACCAGTTTCCCCTGTTTTAAACCTTAGTTGGTACAAAGAGATGGATCCATACCTTTTCGAGAGAGTGCGAAAGCGAACGCAACAGACTCGGGTAGAATTTGAATTCGACGCGCCAATAACCACTACACTACTCGCACACAGATCGTGAGAAATATTTGTTCAGAATAACTTTTGTGCGAAGATTAAATATTTTGTAATTTATCAACGCTTTCAAAAAGAAAGAAAATTAAACATTTTGAAATTTCTAAGGAATATAATGAGGAAAGAAGGCTTAGAAAATTTTATACTTACAGGGCATATTGAAGGCAAGATGGGCAGAAGAAAACAGTGCTTAACCTACCTTACAGGGTTGTGTAAATGGTTGGCAGGACAGGTTTTTAGGAGAGATAAAAAAAAACAGGAAATAAAGTTATTGAGCGAGGGAATATCCACATTGAATATATCAACAGGAACTTTGCAGAGATGAAGGAGCGATAAAGAGGGCTGTTGAAAATACAACCAAGTTAAGAACTGTAAGAAAACGAAAAGGTTTTAACTTTTTTCCTCGATGGGAACGCAAGCAAAAATGTGTTATAGCGAACAATCATATTTGACGGGTGCTCACATCTTTGAAAAGGCTGCAAGGAGTCAAGAACGACAAAAGGTGTAGAATACTTCCCAAATCGGGATTTGTCAAGAAATCTCCTAGGCAAACTCCGTAAAGTAAGGATTTTAAAACGCAAGAATTGGACTAATAAATACATGAAAATTTATTTTTCTAAAGTAATTTTCACGGCCAAATCTCAGGTGACATTCGATGGACGAATGGATGGATTTTATCCGATGCAAATGTGCCTGTGGGTAAAGGAAGGTAACAAGGAGATAACAGTGTGATACGAGATAGAATTGTCGACCAAACCATTATTAGACCATTCAAAGTCGATGAAGGAGCGAAACTGGTCAATATCAGTCGTAGTAGCAGAAGGTAGCTTGCGGATACAAACGAACTTTGAGGCAACCGCCAATAAGAGGAATAGCTTAGGGAAAAGGAAATGTATCTCACAAAATCAAGGGGATTGCATGTCCAAGATTTTCTTTGAATGGTACAAATCCCACTCTCGCATTTTTAAAGTGAAGTGTGTATTTATGCACGACAATGCTCCTGATGTATCTAAATTTCGTCGAAGATGAAGTTACCAAGGAATATTTTAGTGTAAAAGGTTTAAAAGGAGAAAAGATAACGGAACGGTCACCATCCAAATTCGATCTGAATCTGAAAATCTTTGGCCAATAATGAAATTGAAATTATAGGAAGGCGGCAAACAACATGACAATAAAGCAGAATTATGGCAAGCAATTAAAATCGCCATGTCAGAAAATGAACCTGCTGAAAAAACGATTTAAACAAAATCAATAGATTAGGTTATTGAGAAGAAGGATCACTATATTAAGATATAAATGTTTCAAGAGTTATATATTGTCGGATTTTTTTATGCCTACGGATTGGGCGGTGGACTGACAGCTAAGCATGTCGGAAGCCTTGTGCCCGAAACTCGATGTGAAAGGAGAAAAAAAAAAAAGGATAGAACTAACCTGTTGTAGTAGTACTTCAGTGCCCCCGGATAATACTTCGAGATTGCAGCGAATTACTTCGTTGCTTACAAACAACATCTGTCCTTGTAATAGTAACAGTATGGAACAGAATACAGAAAATTACGCAATGAAATAAGAATCAAGTGAAGACACTCTAAACAAGAATGGGTAACCGAAAATGTGCAGAAATAGAAAGATTGAGTACTGCCAACAAAAAGAGACGTACAAGCAAATAAGACAACTGGCAGCACAAAAGACATGCTTGTCAACAGGCTGCCTAAAATCAAAGGATGGAACGCTTATATTAGAGAAGGAAACAATTATTCAAGAATGGAGCGAGTATATTGGAGAACCCTTCCTGGAAGTAAGGAAAGGATCAGCAATACACCGAACCACCGAGGAACTGGAATTCTGAAAACCCGAAGTAAAAGCTGCATTGGCCAAATTGAACAGAAACAAGGCAGCCAGGCCAGATGGAATTATAACGAAAATGCCGACATCCTTAGACGACTTTGGCATAGACAAGATCACCGAAATAACAAATGAAACAGCGGCGATATACCGGAATACCTCAGCAGATCTATCTTCATAGTAAAACCAGGCGGCAACGAATGCGAACTCCACCGAACAATAAGCCTAATGAGCCACGTGACAAACTCCTCATCCATATTTTAATGAATAAAGCGCGTAGCAGAATCAGCCCAGAGATAAGAACAGCGCGGGTTCGTTAAAGACGAAGAACAAGGAACGCGATATTCATGCTGAGAATGTTATCAGAAAGAGCGATACAGAAGAACATGTATCTATGTTTCATGGACTACGCAAAAGCCTTCGACAAAGTACGCCACAAAGATCTGATGGAACTGCTCAGCAACCTCGATATATTCGTGAAATACATCAGAATAATCAAGAACTTATACGGACAGTAAACAGCATTGGCGGCCACAATCTTAACATAAGATACACAGATGACAGTACTGACAATAGACACTGAAGAGAAATTACAAAATCTCCTACAGAAGGTAGCAATGGAGAGTGCGAAGAAAGGGCTAAGCACAAACTACACGTGAGAATACATGTCATCAATCAGAGGATGAACCCGAAGTGTGATTTGAAGGTCGGGAACAGTAGAATCAAACAGACGGAGAAGGTGAAATATCTGGGAAGCGAATTGACAGAGGACGGTAAATGCAACACTGAGATCCGTAGACGTATTGGGATGGCCAATGACACATTCCAAAAGCTGGGTAGAGTACTGTAAGACAGGGGGATGTCTTTGGTATAAAAAAAAAATACTGAACGGTTACGTGACATATGTCATTCTTTACGGAATGTTGAACGTTTTCTTCTAAACTCAAGGCAACAGAAATGTCCTTCTACAGAAGGATGCTAAGAATATCATGGACCAAGCGTGTGAAAAACGATGAGATGTTAGAGAAGATGGAGGCTTATACTTAATATCAAGAAGAGGCAGTTGAAGTTTCTGGGAAACAATGGGGAAAGGGAGGTGCTGGAAAATCCGATACTCACAGGTCGAATAAAAGGAAAGAGTCAAGAGAAAACAACGCGTGACATACCTGGCGGACTTCCGCAAATGGATGATAGAACGTGGTCTGCGGGAGGAGGCAGATGATACCGTTAACGAATTCGCACGCGTTTTAGCTTTAGTAAATAATTTTAAAAGAAAAAATAACACTACCCCAGGACCTCCACATTTTTTTTATTTTTATTTATTTATTTAATTAATAATAATAATAAATCGAATCGACTTGTTGAGGGTTGCAAGCGATAGGAGGTGGAGAAAGGACATGGCACATAAAAAGAAAAGAATCTAATACCATAGCAGTATGACGTAGTAACAGACGAACAGAACTAACAAAAACTAATAAAGTATCTGGAGAGTAGACGGGATTTCCTTTATAGCTTTCCAGACGGTCTCATTTATTTTAAATGTATTGTTGTCTAGTCCATCCCATCGGATAGGATCTACTGTAATAGCAAGCAAAAACTGGTCGACAAAGAAAAATAGGTTCCCTGTTTCTTACTTTGACCGTCCACCACAGAACCGTTTGAATTCATCACTCCACCACCTCTCCATCGGGATTTTTAGTTAGTACAAGTTACAATATGCCTGTTATTCGTTTTATTATAGTTATCAATTGTTGAATTTATTTTCTTGTTATTGAATAAAAAGTGATTTTCTGGTTTTACATAACTTCAGATTGCAATATCTTTAATAAAATGTGTTGAAACTACTTAAAAATTTAACTCGAGATTTGTTTTAATCTAAATTAATCGTTTAAAATTTTACAGCAGTTTTCAAAGCAAATTTGTGTTGAGGTTTCTGTGATTTGCATGATAACTTCCGACGGACTGTCTTTTGGGTTGGAATCCGGTTTTAAAATTTTGACAGGAAGACATCACAACGCAGTAAATACTGGTTGTTTGAAAAATAGTTCGTACATTTTTTTGTGCAGTTATAATTGACCATAATGATGGCTTAATTTGAAGCTCAGGTTTGGTTGAACTCTTTTCGCAGCAGCATGTACATAGCTGAATACAAGTCGTAAAAAGTTGCTTGCTGGTACAGAAGTACTGTGAGGCAATCTATATATAAAATCCTGTGACTTCCGTTAGACCATCCGTCAAAGAAAAAAGAACCAATTACGATTAAACGTCGCAAAATGTTAGGAAAATACAGAGTGAACGTCGTAAAATATTCAAAATATTGAAGAATAAAATAACTTTAAGGGAATATTTTAGTCGGTTGGAAAACCCGACAAACTGATAAGTAACAAAAAAAAAAAAAAAAAATGACAGTAGTTAAGAATCAAATAGGAACATAAAAAGGAAAACGCCACTGCGCGCTTACTCGGTTGCTAGGGTTTCAAATTTTGGTCTTGCGACAATGTCTTAACGCCACAGCCAATGCCTGTTAACAGTTTTGGGATTTGGAGTGTGTCGCTCCAAATTGGTAGCTGAACAATGTTAGTGAATTCTAGGGCGAACAGTAAAACATGTTAGAAAAGAAAGAGAGTAAGCTAAGACCAGTAATTCTATAAAGAACTTCACACTGAAGAGAAGTCAATGCAACAAAGGTTTAGCGTTAATATCCCAATGCTAAAGAAAAAGGTCCTCTCAAGGTAAAGATAAAATGAATATAAATTTCAACGAAATACAAGTGTTGAAAAATTTCAACGCATAGCGGGGGGTGGGGGGAAGAAAAATAACTTTTTATCTTGAAAAGACTACGATAATAACATTCGAGAAGGGGCGGAGTCGAACAAATTAAATCTCTTTTCTCCTTGTAAAAAAAAAAAAAAAAAAAAAAAAGTTTGAATAAGAAGTTGAACAAATTCTGGTAGCAATACTTCTCCAAGGTCCGCTCGAGTTGGCAAAAAAAAAAAAAAGGTCCTTTTTACACACACACACATATATATATATATATATATATATCTCTTTGTTAATCGGAACTACCCAGGAGCGAAGAAAGCAAAAAAATAGATCCATTCTCCTCCCCTGTAGAAACAAAAAAATATATAAAGCAAACCATACTTCAAGTTGGCAAGAAATTCTCGCCAACGCTAAATCGCAAGCTGAGAAGCCAAATCACATATGCAAATAAATAAAATTTATTTCAAAAATATATTGACTGATCAAAATCAAATTTTGGAAAGATGTGCAAATTGATAAGAGGGTACAAAGTACAGTTTGTTTTTCTATGGTCCATAACTTGGTACAATAAACTTTCATTTTTTTTAAAACAAAATTAAGTTTTATAATACAAAGTACTCCCGCTTTTAAAACAATTTAATGAGTCAAATACTTATTTAGTAAAAAATGCAATATTATCTTTAAGTTTTTTATATACAAGAATAAAGTTTCCACTTCGCCCTGCTTTTGCGAGGAATATAAACAAACCACAAGAACAAACGCTTCAAAAACATGGAATTTTGCTCCAGGAAGACATTCTGTATTGCATGCTTAAGAGTAAGAAACCAAAAGAATGTATTATTTCCTTTTAAAAAGGAAAAATGAAAAAAAATGTTTTCTTAAAAATAAAATATTGTTTACCATGAAGTCCTATAAAATAAAATTAAGAAAATTATTAAACCACAAAATAAGGATTTTTGTCAAAGTCTTTTCCAAACAAATTTTATCGATTACGGAGAAGTAAACAAGTCAGAGTGGCTTGTTATCTGGTGTAAAGGAAAATAACTTCCTTACCTCAATACACGACACGTAGCAGCGACGTTTTGTTCCTTTGAAAAATGCATGAATCTCCTTTCCGATTAGTTGGGGTGTATGACGCTGAAGCGTTAGCTTTTATACAGCTTAGCGCGGTTCGACCAATAGCAATCCGCCTGCAGATTAGTCGATCTGGAAGATGACATTTGAGTGAAGTCCTAGCCAAGAACGCTGATTGGTCATTCGATTTATTATTATTATTATTATTATTATTAATTAAATAAATAAATAAAAATAAAAAAAATGTGGAGGTCCTGGGGTAGTGTTATTTTTTCTTTTAAAATTATTTACTAAAGCTAAAACGCGTGCGAATTCGTTAACGGTATCTTCTGAAGAGGAATATAACCTACAGTTTATCAGAATTTCTCTCGTTTGAGAAGAAACTCTCTACTCTTTAAAAGCTTGAAGAGGATTGTAGAAGAGGGCTTTAGCGACGTGTGATTTTATTAGCGAGAATATCTTCCTTTATATTTCTTTCCAAAACGGAAGCTCTACGTGCTCCAGCTGCGCAAAGACACATTTTCAGTCATTTATCCTTTAACGACGGAAACGTTAACTTTCGATTCGCGTCGTGATCATTACAGATTTAGTTCTTAACTTACATTAAATAACAAGAAAAACTTCCGAACCTCGAAAAATCGTCTCAGACGTGAGTAATGGACAGTTCTGACTCAACAAATCTTACTGATTTATTTACTTAGATTTTAACAACCGTAGAACAAGAACAAAAACATTTCATCCGTTCTCTTTATTACGATTATGTGATGTAGATGCGTGTGAATTAATCGTTTTTTCTGTTTTTGTCGTTTCTCTTATTTTAGTACCTGATGACCTGAATGGCCAACGAAAGAGCTGTAATCTGCGGGAACTCGAAAGATGAAATAGAAAAGTTATGAGTTTAAAGAATTTCAGATAGAAAATGCGATCTCTAAATGCGAACGCGATTTATGTGAAAGATGCATTGCAAAAATCTCAGTTCCTGGGTATGGTGATAAACTACATCCAACAGCAAGGCCTCTAATTGGGAGGTTTTGTGGAGCCTGGAACAACCTCTGAATTGCTGTTTTCCCCACGTCCACTTTGACTCTGTGTGATAGCATGTGTTCCTGTCCCAGCTCTGGGCAATTAGTTAACGCCCAAACACTATAAAAAAAGAAACTTTATAGTGAAAATACAAGCAATAAATTTCTGCAAAAATAATATTACTAGCAATAAACTTCTGTAAAAAAATATTACTAGCAATACAGTCCTGTAAAAACAAATATTACTAGCAACACATTTCTGTAAAAAATGTTTTACTAGCAATAGCTCTAACTATCGGCAAAAACTCTTTACAAAAAGAATACGTCAATGAAGCCTGCCCTACAAACTGCTTTCTGACAAAATACTTTCTATTCATACGAACCTGTGGTAAAAATCTTGTCGGCATTAAATAACACATTGAGGTCGATTTGCCGTAAAACAAAATAGACCAAACCAAAAGTTAAGTAAAGTACCAAGAAACATCAAAATGTAGATAGAAACAAAGAAAAGGTGCTGAACTGTCATGTAATATCAATCCTCTTGTATAGCAGGGAAGGCTGAACAATCTCATCACATATGTAGAGAAAACAGAAATGTTTCTTTTTTTTTATACTAATGTTTACCCAATACATGACCCAAGAGCCACGGAAGGTAGAGGGTTACTGTGTGGTAATGTATGAGCGTAAGAAAAGACAAGAAGGTTGATGAAACAAAAATAAAGTTTAAGGTCATGCTTGTAGCAACTCAGAAAACATACGGAGTGTTTGTTCCACAAAGCTGCATTTCTGGCGAAAAAGCTGTTCGAGTAGAACTTACTTATTAATGGGGATACGCAGGGAATGGGGATGCTTCCCACTGGTGTACGTGGCAAAGTGTGTAATAATTGTAAAGGTCAGGGCTGGGTGGGAGTAAGGAATGTCGTTCGTCAGAACACATGCTACAGATAAATATCGAGAGCCTTACGGCGTTTCGTCTGTGGGAAGTGTGCTGTAGGGTGGAAAATGATTAATTACCCACATGTTCGCGTAGACGCTTTTGGACTATCAAAACAGGCAAGCGGGAACTGTGAACCTACAGCCAATATATGGCAGCAGTACTCCATTTTTGGTCTGATTTGACTCTTAGAAGGATACTTAGAATTCCATGGACGGACAGTGGAGACAACGTGGAATATTAAAGAAATATAGTTCTAAAAAATGAAAGAACATTTTCTACTTATAAAATGCTTATGATTTTTGTTTAGTGGGATCTCTGTGAATATGCTGTATTGTGGTATATGTTGGATTGAATGGTGATGAGTTCTGGTGGTAAGTGAGGAATTGTAAGAACGAATGGGTTGTGAATCAGGTTAGCTAGGTGTAGAATAGTCAGTAACGGCCAGCCTTTTCCCACTTCCCTTGTGCCACAAATTAATGTAAGCATTAATTAAACAGTATAATGTGTACTCCACCAACAACGCAAGTTGAGGCTAGTGGTAAATTTGTTCAGGTATTCATTTTTTGAGGAGTGTTTCTCATTAACAACGACCCAACCTATTTAATGACAATGTAGAGGTGCAACTCTGGAAGTGAATTTTTCACACTTCGAGCGACAATGCAACACGTAATTCCTGTAACGTTACTGATTTGAGGTATACTTTAGTGAAACAATTCAGATTTAGTACATTTTTTTTAGTTCATTACTAGCGAGTTCAATCTTAAATAGGTGCTCAAGTTTGATTTGGTTTAATTTATTTTGTTTTTTACAACATAATGTGTTATTTAATGCCGACAAGACTTTTAGGATAGGTTCGTATGATCAGACTATGCATTTGCGAAAAATCAGTTTGTAGATGAGGTTTCATGGAAGTATTTTTGCTAAAAGGGTTTTGTCGAGAGATAAATATATTACTGGTAGTATTTTTTTAAAAATTCTATTACTGGTAATTTTACTATAAAAATGTATTTTTATATTTTCATAGTGTTTTGACCACAGTTTTTTTTGTTTTTTTTTTTTGGGGGGGGGGTAAATATTTGCCCATAGCTGGGACCGTAACTGGTGTTACCACTCTGGCACAGACAGCACACAATGTCACGTGGTTTCTTGAGCTTCCGTTTTCTATCTTTTTTTTTTTTTTTGCAAAATTCGTTTGTCGTTGGGACCATTTCCTTCTGAATCGTCTCTTGTTGAACTGTACCACTTACGACAAAATTAGTAATCATTGGTTTCGTAGTATCGGCGCAATACGACATTTATTCAATTTCGTTTGGGAAGCCCTGCTCGCATTGAAAATAGGCATTCAATATCCCGGCTTTTATTGAAAGTCGAATACGCATAGAAAACACGGATTCATCTGGATGATAAGGTAGGCCGAGTTGAAATAGATTCAATAATATTAGCATTTTTTAAATATGTTCTTGAAATTAGATTTGGCTACATTGCAATTCTTTTTTTTCTTAACGTAACATATTTTTAGTTTCCGGTTTTATCGCTGTGACCGATATCTTACGAAGAGGTGAAAAGAATTAAATTTAGTATTAGGTTGATGCAAAAATAATGACGTAATGTCGTTTTTAACATTAAAAAATACCTCAAAAAACGACATTATTACATCATTATTTTTGCACTAACCTAATATATACAAGTAATTTAAAAGTAAAACTGGTTCAGGCAATAAGCAGAAATGACCATCGAGTTAAGTTCAAGTTTTAAGGTTTATTGGGTTCAAATACATTTTAGTAAAACATTTCAATCTCCAATGCAAAAAAGAAAAAAATCCTAATTTAAGTTCATTTTATCTAATTTAATAATCACTATTTTTTATATTGTCTTACGTCAATGACAGGGACGTAGATATCAACATCTTAAGAGAACTATTTTCAAGCTAATCCGTTTAGCTTTTCGTAATGTAGTTTAAATACAAAAAAATACTGCTGGATTTTTAATGAATACATCTCTTAAAGTTGCTGATGCTGAGATTTTTATCTGTGTAAAACTTGACTAACCCATTCGGGCAGAGCAAAACAAAATAAAGAGTCTGGGTGCTAAACCAAACTTTTAAAATGTGGCGGGGTAAATCAGATGGGACGTTTTAAAGATTATTGATTCTTTATTTTTTACTATATATGATTCTCTCATAAAATATTTTGATATCTATAAGCACTTTAAGCATATTTTTTTTTTTTTATTCTAAATACAGATTATTTTCGTTTTTCATTTGGACTTACTTTCTAGAAATGATATTCGCAGACTTCCTCTACATAAGACATAAATGTACATTTTTAAAAGTAAA
>OZ010576.1:98223004-98573004 GCA_963932145.1 Acanthosepion lycidas | reverse complement strand
TCATTCGTTGGTGACACATACTCTTCCAAGCATCTCCATCATTAGCCTTGAGCTCAAAATTTCTGCTATCGATCTGGACAGCTGCAAGGTTAGCTTTCAATTTGTCTTTGTAGCGAAGCCAAGGTCGTCCAACATTTCGGCTACCACCATCAGGCTGACTGTACATGGGCTGCTTTGGTATCCTACTATCCTCCGTGCGAACAACATGACCTGCTCAGCGAAGTTGTGATTGGATCAGAAATCTTTCTATTCCACTGATGCCTCAAAATTTAAACAAGTTTGCATTAGATACCCGGTCTTTAAGAGTAAAACCACACATAGTACGAAGACATCTCTTGCGGAAGACGTCAAGTTGCTCAATTTGGTTACGATAGGTTGTGCATGACCCTGTTGCATACAGTAGTGTGGTAAGTATGACGGCTTTATACACTATCTTTGTTTTCAAGCTTATTCCTGGCTCTTTCCATAATCGGGTACTCAATTTTCCAAACGCACTACTAGCACGAGAGATTCTATTCACTATTTCATTATCGAGTGATGCACTTGAATTCACCACGTTACCAAGATATGTGAAGTTTTTCACATATTTCAAATTGCTTCCATCGACTCGAATAGGTGTTACTGGAAAATTGTGGGCTGGCTGATTTTGTTTCACACCGTGCACCTGCTTTGGTGTAGGTCGGGGCTGATGTATGACTTCGGTTTTCTTTATGCTGATGGTTAGGCCAAAGGCTTAACATGCAGCGGAAAACCGATCAGCAAGAATTTGAGCTTCCTCGATGGAGGTTGCAACCAGTGCAGCATCATCTGCAAATAGAAAATCCCTGATGATTGTTCTACGAAGGAGCCGTTTTGCTTTGAAGCGCTGGTGATTGAATATTCCACTACTTGTACGGAACTGAAATTTTACTCCAGTAACAACATCTGAAAATGCGTGTTTCGACATAACAGAAAAGAATAGAGCAAACAGAACTGGAGCCATGACACATCCTTGTTTGGTGCCATTGGTTACATTGAACTGTTCCGAAGAGTCCCCATTCGACACGACTAATGCTTTCATACCGTTATGAACTTTAATCATGTTGCCTGGGATGCCAATTTTCTTCAATATCTTCCAAAGATCTGTACGGTTCACAGTATCAAATGCCTTGGTAAGGTCAATAAACACCATGTACAACTCCTGGTTTTTCTCG
The DNA here is from genome assembly GCA_963932145.1 of Acanthosepion lycidas. Taxonomy (NCBI): domain Eukaryota; kingdom Metazoa; phylum Mollusca; class Cephalopoda; order Sepiida; family Sepiidae; genus Acanthosepion; species Acanthosepion lycidas. The sequence continues at coordinate 98,571,811 of OZ010576.1, read as the reverse complement.
CGAGCTTTCTCAGATACTTGACGCAAAGAAAATATATCAATCGTTCCCCGAAGAGCGCGAAAACCACTCTGCGATTCAGGATAGATTTCATCAACATGCTTAAGTAATCTGTTGAGTATATGTCTGGCTAGAATTTTACCAGCAATTGAAAGAAGAGATATGCCGCAATGATTATCACAGACATTTCGAAGACCTTTGTTTTTGTAAAGGTGAAGGATGGAGGCATCCTTGAAGTTTTGGGGAACCTTCCCACTTATCCAAATGGAAACAAAAAGAGCATGCAACTTTTTAGCCAACTTTTGGCCACCATTCTTAAACACTTCCGATGGTATAGCATCGTTGCAAGGTGCCTTACCCATGGCTATCTGTTTTATAGCGTCAAAGACTTCTTGTAGAGTCGGTAGCTCAGACAATTCTGTTTTTTCAGGAAACTGGTGAATTGACCCAATAACATCGTCATCCGTAACAGAGGAAGTGTTTAATACTGTCTCAAAATGTTCTTTCCAGCGGTTTAAAATATCACTTCTATCACTCAATAAGGTTCCATCTTCCGCGGAAATAGGCGAAGCTTCAGATTGTTGAAGACCAAAAACTTTATTGATTCCCTGATAAAAGGCCTTTGTGCCTTTCCTATTGAATGCTGCTTGAATAGATTCTGCATGATCAGCCCACCATTTCTCTTTCATCTGTCGCAGTACTTTTTGTACTTGTGCTTTACAGGTCTTGTAAGCCATATTTTTCATTGCAGAATTTTTGTCATCAATCAATTCCTTGTGGACCAAGTGCATTTTCTGGATTTGATCTTGCGCTTCAAAATTCTGATCGTCGAACCAATCTTGATGCTTACGTATTGGCAAGCCTAACCCTTTCATGGCAGTGGCGTGTGTGGCATCGCGTAGGGCTTTCCAGGATTTTTCAATGTCATCATTCACTTCCACGTTCTCTAGGTTTTCATCCAGCTTGTCGGATAATGCTATCTGTACTTCAGGATTCTTCAATCGCTTAACGTTAATACGTCTAGGGACAGTTGATTTCTGAATTCGCGATGAAGACAAAGAGAAGTTTTGCTGCGCAGCAGGGCATGGTCAGATAGGTAACAACTGGTATGAAATGAGTGCGTTATCATAAAGTCGCGAATATCGCGTTTCTTTGTGATGACATAATCAATCATATGCCAGTTATTTGAACGAGGGTGCATCCAAGTAGTTTTGTGGCATTTCTTCTTTTGAAATACTGTGTTGGTGATAGTGAGATTAAACTCCCTGCATAAGGAAAGGAGACGGAGACCATTATCATTCATTTTCCCAACTTCATGACGTCCCAAAACCCCTCCCCACGTTTTGGAATCAGCACCAACCCTTGCATTAAAATCCCCCATCAGAATGAGCCTATCCTTGTGGCAAATGCCACCGATCACTTCCCGTAACTGCTGATAAAAGTCGTCTTTCTCTTGATCGGGTCTACTCATCTACTTACAAGTGTTACGCGCGTCTCAAGCTCTAACTCAAGGGTTAGAGACATGATACGATCTGACAGACCTTTGGGCAGGGACTGCAATGAACGCGCAAGTTCTGATTTCACAGCAAAGTATACTCCAGAGAGACGTGGCTCATCTGGACCTTTACCAACGTGAAGAAAACGTAACCACCCTTCTCTTCCTTGAACTGAGCGATTCCAGAGAGACGAGTTTCACCAAGTGTTGCAATATCAATGTTGTACTTTAAAAGTTCAAGAGACACTAGAGCTGTTTTGCGTTCACGCGCATCATCATTGTCCTGGAGAAATTTCTTCATTGATTTTCGATTGTTATGACTGCGATACTGGATACCCAGACAGCTTCAGTTACCTGCCATGGTGAATATGTGAGCAAGCAATGTTTAGCGCTCCTTTAATCGCCCCTTCCCCGGCATGGGGAAATCAGTGCTGTCCCTGAAAAGGGCTGCTTTGTCATCGAAGGAGGACACGAACTGCACAATTGCTCACATGTTTGTGCAGAACGGCCATCACACATCGACCGTCACCGTGTAGATATCCAACTAAGGACTCCCAGTGATATCCTTCACCTGTCCCCGTCGGCTTCAACCAATCGCCAGTGGTCTCTTTGTTTCTAGGACGACGTAAACCTAAGATTTAATGTTGTCAGAATACCCACACAAAAGGTTTGATTTAAGTGGTGAAAGCCCGTGTACAACCATCCACACTTTTTGAAGCGATTGATAACAAAAATTCCGTGCAAAAATGTGCCACAGAATAGCTGAACAACAGTCCTCAGGTTTTGTATCAGAATTTTCCTTCTCCTAGATGCATGCCTTAACGAAGGCTAAGGGTGCATCACTCCTTGTGGTTTAAACGTGCCACCAGACACGAACCTGGGTATTTCCATGCCCCGGCGCATATATATATATATATATATATATATATATATATATATATATATATATATATAGATATATGTCTCTATATATATATATATATATATATATATAGATATATGTCTATATATATATATATATATATATATATATAGATATATGTCTATATATATATATATATATATATATATATATAGATATATGTATATATATATATATATATATAGATATATGTCTATATATATATATATATATATATATAGATATATGTATATATATATATATATATATAGATATATGTCTATATATATATATATATATATATATAGATATATGTCTATATATATATATATATATATATATATATAGATATATGTCTATATATATATATATAGATATATGTCTATATATATATATATATATATATAGATATATGTCTATATATATATATATATATATATAGATATATGTCTATATATATATATATATATATAGATATATGTCTATATATATATATATATATATATAGATATATGTCTATATATATATATATATATATAGATATATGTCTATATATATATATATATATATATAGATATATGTCTATATATATATATATAGATATATGTCTATATATATATATATATATATATAGATATATGTCTATATATATATATATATATATATATAGATATATGTCTATATATATATATATATATATATATAGATATATGTCTATATATATATATATATATATATATAGATATATGTCTATATATATATATATATATATATATATAGATATATGTCTATATATATATATATATATAGATATATGTCTATATATATATAGATATATATATATATAGATATATGTCTATATATATATAGATATATATATAGATAGATATATGTCTATATATATATAGATATATGTCTATATATATATATAGATATATGTCTATATATATATATAGATATATGTCTATATATATATATATATAGATATATGTCTATATATATATATATATATATAGATATATGTCTATATATATATATATATATATATATATAGATATATGTCTATATATATAGATATATGTCTATATATATATATAGATAGATATGTCTATATATATATATATACACACACATAAATATATATATATATAAATATATATATAGACATATATATATACACACATAAATATATATATATTGATTTTAGGCACCCTGTTGACGAGCATGTCTTCTGTCCTGTTGTCTTATTTGATTGTGCATGTCTCTTTTGTTGGTAGTACTCAATCTTTCTATTTCTGCACATTTTTCTTTTAGCCATTCTTCTTTAGCTTACCTGCATTTGGTCCTTATTTCATTGTGTAATTTTCTGTACTCCGTTCCGTATCCTGGCAGATTTCTGTCTGCTTTCGATCATGTCAAGAATCTCGTCAGTCATCCTTTCTTTTTCCGTCTTCGTCCTGTCTTCTTTGGGATGATATCGTTTGCTGATGTCACTAAAACTTTTCTTAGTGTGTCACATTTTGAGTTTCCATTGTGTGCCTCATACCTTCTTTTCACATATGTCGCTCAGGAGTTTGTTGCATTGCAGTTTGAGTGCTCCATTAGGCTTCTTTAATTTCCGCAGTTTCTCTCTTAGCTTATAAGAGGACGATGATCGCTTCCGCTGTCGGCACTTGGTTAGGTTTTGCAGTAAATCATTGCATACCTGAATCTTTGTTGATGGTTATATATTAAATTTGGTTTTTAGTTCCTAATCCTGGACTCCTCCATGTCCACAGAGTCTCGGATGTTCTTGGAACGATGTGTTGGCTATTACCTGATCATTGGATGTGCACCATTGGATCCATTTTTCTCCGCGTTCGTTGCGGGTTCCTCATCCGAATCTTCCTGCTATATCCCCTGCCCCTTTCCTGCCTACTTTGGCGTTTAGATCTCCTATGATAATGATGACCTCCTTTGATTTGCAGAGAGCCTTAACACTATCCAGAATGGAGTAGAAAGATTTGATGTCCTCTTTTTTACTTTGTGCCGTCGGTACGTACATAACAATAATAGCCACGTTAAAAAGCCTTCCTTTCAGCTTCACTACTAGAATTCTATTGGGAAGTTGGTGATATCTTAGAACGCATTTCATAAATGCACTATCTAGTATTAGTCCGAGTCTTTTGTCGTCCTTCTCGCCGCCTGCATGAATTATCCTATGTTTGTCGTTGACAAAATCACCGTTGTTTGGCCATCTGCTATGACATTAATTAATAAATCAATATCTATGGAAAATTGCTGAAATTGTTAAATAAAATTATATTTCTGCTGAAAACCCTTTATTCATCAAATCGCATGATTCGTTCTAATTCTGAGATATTAAATTGAATAAAGCGTAATTCTTCGGACACCAGAAGATCCATGCAAACTTCATTCAGCACTCTTTACTTAGACATAAAGAAATGAAGCATAATTTCTTAGCATCATAATTATCATAAATTATAATTCCTTTATTGGTTCAATATCTCGATCTTTTTTTAATTATTATTATTTTTTCGACTCTATAAATCATATTAAACTTACAAATGAAATTCTCGCATCACCAGATGTCTTTTGTTCGGCAGGTTTTGTCACAATTTGCTGGCAACAAAATCCATTTCTTAATACGTTATCTTGTTAAAATCTCAATTTTCAGACTAATTCAATTATTTTCTCCGGGCATTTTACTCTCTTTTTTCTCTTTTGGCTGACGACACAAAGATGCCGGCAGCAGAACTCGCTGCCCTCAGCAAATTCATTTTTGTTACTCGCCGTTGTAATGCACTTCGGTGATGACTGGTGCCGAACGTTTGTTTTTTGTCGACTCCATTCGACATGGGGTCACAACAAGATGATATAAATCATTCGAAATTACTAATTCTTTGCCCACTTTTATGTAGTCTCCCTTGCTTTGTTTCGGATTGCAATAAAACACTAAAGCTACAAATAGACAATTTTTAAAATGAAAAACTTGAAAGTAACAAGTAAATAAATTGAAAAAAAAATATTTTGAAAACACTGCCCCGCGCGCGCTCACACACACAACCGATGAATTTCATGGCAACATTTTCCTTATGCAAAATCGTTTCTGCTCAGATTTTTAAAACAGATACGAACGTATCTAAGCTGTTCTAGTGGCAAAATAAACGCCGAATGTAGGACAAGTGAGACCATGTGCTAGTTATGAGGTCCCTTACTTGGGCCCTGAAGGAAGTAGGTCTGGCATGTCTATAGCGGTATGGAAGATGCACCTCCGGTTAACGGGGCCCTGTACTTAAGCAAAGTGATAATTCCGGCACAAAACTCTTAAGATTTTATTCGTATTCTTTTTATATTAAATATTAACATACAAGCCTCAAGAGCCACTCAATACGTTGAGTATGTTCTAATATGAGTGAAAGAGAAAGTGGTAGGAAGTGATGATTATGAAAACAATAGATATCGACTGACCCTTGACCTGATGAGGGTAGAAATAATGAATGGGTCTCGGTCATTGCCACGGAATTAGTGATAGTAACGACAGGCTTACAACGTTGCGTCTCTGGGAAAATGGCTACAAAGTGAAGAAAAGGTTTTCTCTCACTAGACGTTGAACTATGTCGAGCTTGCAAAAAAAAATACTTTTGTTTATTTATTAGTCTTGCGTTTGGTCCAAGGCTCCAAATACAGAGCCCTCGGAGAAATTCGTACTCAGTGGTTATGATGTACAAGGTCACGAGTTGGTAACTACTTCTAAATGATTGAGCACAAAACATACATTAACAGAAAAGTGCTATTTCTTTAACATTCTATCCAGAGTCTTGGGTTTAACTCAGTTGCCTGACGACTAGTTGTTTCTCAGCTTAGCTCGGATAATGTCAAAGAGTTGGACAGGGATTTAGTTTTGCATCAGTCTTCCAAGTGGAGATAATCTGCTAACTTTCCACAGATATCGGCATTTATCTATTGACAGCAACCGTCAGTTGGTGCCATCAGCGTATATGAAATCTAAATATTATTATTATATATCGTTAACTCAAGAACGATATTTTGATCTTGCCGTTTTTTTGGGGTTTTTTTTTCAAAGTATGGTCATATTAACCACGATATATCGGTAACCAGCGGATAATGGCAAACCGTATATATTTCTCAGTGTATAATTAGAAATTAAACACAAAATGTTTGGGAAATGCATTTTGCAGACAGGTTTACCACTTAAACTATAATGGTATTTAAATAGAGTGATGTTTTTATATAGTGTGCCTGGCGGCTCTGAAAATGATGTTAACTAATTTTAGTGTACAAATTCTTATTCTCGGTCCCATTGACTTAAAGACTGTCATTTCACTTAAAACCCTCTGGTGACGAACATATTTTAAACCCCTTGACTGATTTCACCCTGATATATATATATATATATATATATATATATATATATATATATATGTGTGTGTGTGTGGGTGTAGAAAAGAGATAGTGTTGGCATAGAAATCAACATTGTATGTTGACCTTTAGCTTCCCTCTTTAATGCTATTAGGTTGATGCAAAAATAATGACGTAATAATGTCGTTTTTTGACGTTACGTCAAAAAACGACATTATTACGTCATTATTTTTGCACCAACCTAATAACTTCCGACCAAGACTGATTCCTATGTCATGTTATCACTATCTATAAATGTTTTAGTTCGTATAGTGATCGCTCATCTTCTATAGAGGATATTTTAGAGAAATGTGTATATATCTAATAATTGTATCGATAAGTTATTCATGCAGTTTTTTCTAATCGGACATATTTATTTTATTAGGATAAACTTTACATTTATCTTAACACGTATCCATGAACTAGAACGGGCTTGCAATAATATTAGGTTGGTGCAAAAAATAATGTCGTTTTCTCACATGTGTTACTGTGTGAGAAAACGACATTATTTTTGCACCAACCTAATAATTATAAAGATATGCGCCTATATATCGTTTTAATGTATGCTATGCTTATGCTCAATATCAGGGATAGAGCACACACACACACACACACACACATATATATATATATATATATATATATATATATATATATATATATATATAAATGTACATGACGTCGACAATCTGTTTAATGTTTAAACGCAATCGTCAGGCTTGACGATTGCGTTTAAATATGAAACAATGTAGGCGCTGAGAGATGAACCCCATGTCTATTTACATATATATGCATGTGTAAATAATTCCATTGGGTGTAGAAAGTGAGCAACATCTGATAACCTGGTTCAAGATGAATTTTTTCGTTATCTCTACAATGTATATTTAACAGAATATATTCAGATTAAACAATAAAAAGAAAGTTTTCTAATAAAGCTGAACCGCGTGGGAGTTATATATTTGACACCATTGTCTTATAACTTCCTTGACTGCGATAGGCAAAATCTATTCATATAATCGACAGCCTCTGCAGAGAAGTTGTAATTTCACTTAAAATTTAGTGAAGAGATTTGTTAACCTTATTGTCAGTGACTTTATGTAATGGTCATTTTTTTATATACGTTCAATACGTCAGGTACTTTTTATCCATGTGTTGTGTCCCTTCAATACATCAGTGCTCATGGCTTTCTATCCTTGGTAGCTCTTAAGGTTTGTCTTTTTTCTATCATTCCTAATTCCTGCTTTGACATTCATTCGCACGAGTTCGTTAGGTAAGTTATTCACTACTTTCTTCTTACCTTTTTGCCTTCATTATGTCTTATGTGTGTAGAATTCTCTAAGTCCTCTTTCTCATTTTGTGCCTTAAAAATTTCAAATGTCTAAAAATGAATAACTATTTTATATACTTCTATTACGTCATAGTGCTATGTTTCTTCAGGACTGTCCATAACTTCTTATCCCCCGTACCACTTTATAAGGTTTGTGTTTCTACTATCATTCCTAATCCCTGCTTTGCCATCGATTTACATGAGTTCGTCAGGTAGGTAATTCTCTGCTGACTTTCTTCCCTTCCATATATGTCCTGTGATTGTCAAATTCTCCAAGCTCTCTTTCCTCATTTTGTGCATTAGAAATTTCAAATGTCTCTTCCTGATACTAAATAGAAATGTCTTTATTTATAAGAGAATCGATATTACATAAACAGAAATTACCTTTTCATTTCCATTTTCCTTCAAAATTCCTTCTTACTCACATGTACAGACAGTGGCATTGTCAGCATCTTTCTGTAGAACAACATTTCTATTGTCTCTTTTTCAGCTGTGACGAAGCGGACCGATATTACTTACATTACAGTTCAGCACATATTTTCAAACAAAATTTGCATGCTTCTTCATACTTCACTTATCATTTGAGAGGCATTTTCTGTCATTCCAAGAGGCCTTTCGATTTCTCTGTCACATTCTCAGCCATCTGTGAAAATACTTCCCAGATATGTACATTTTAATACTTGCTTGTTTCTGGTGTCTCCAATTCATACTTCGCATCTTGGGTTGTTATCTTTGCTGACAACTATGCCTTTTAACTTCTTACAATTGATGTTTAGTTCTTTCTTCTTGATTTCCTTTACTACCATCTGTAGAAGATATGTAGTTTCTTTTCTATCTCTGCTATCAATACTGAGTCCATTTGCATACTTTCAGTTCTTGAAATTGTGGGAACTAATAATGATTTTTTATTAATGTTCACTGAATGAAATGCCCAAGAGCCACTTAAGATAGATGGTTACTGAATGAGGCTGTTGTATAAGAGAAGGTAGTAAAATGGGCATTTCATGAGGATATGTAGGAAAGATAATTGTTAGCTAAAAACTTGAAGAGTTTGTAGTGATCAATGAAAACCTCTTTTTGGGTGTTTGCTTCATAAATTGGAGGTTTGTGAGAAGAGGCTCTCAGAATTGAATTTCATTCTTAACTGTTGAATACAAAAAGAACAGGATGATTTGTCTGAGTGTATGCAGCATGGTCGGTCTTAGCTGTGAAGGTCAGAACAGGTGAAACTATACCATGTAGCTCGTCAGAACATTTTCCATAGATTTAGTGGTAATTTATTAAGAGCCTTTCAAAATTTCATGTGTAGGTAAAAGGGTTGTGAAATGGAAAATAATTCATCATCTACAAGACCGCAGAGATATTTTTGCAAGTCTCTCAACTCTGGACTTAACAACTCCAACCTAGAGTACTTCATTGTTTTTTGTCTAATCTGACTCTTGTAAAAATATCGCATATAACAGGAGTCCAGTACTTACTGGAGCAGTGAAAGGAATTAACCTTTTTTCCAGTATATTCATCGATTCATTGTATATATGTTTGATTTGAGGGATAGGATGAATCATTCCCGACAGGTAATCCAGGTAAAGGTCTCATTGAAGAGACGACTATTCATCATGCTTGGCAAAAATTTGGTGTCTGCTCAGTGATGATGGAACATTACTAGTTTGGCTTTTGAGGAATTGAATGTTACGCACCAGTTATTCCTCCATTGAGACATCAGATCTGAGGGGAGATAAGCTTCTAGGCTCTGCTCATGTAGATATTTAGAGGGCACCTATTCACTGTTGTATCGTCTTTCTAGATATTTACTGAAAATCTGGGCATATTACTTAGCAGATCATTAACATGAAGCAGAAAAATGAAACCACTGAGAAGAGAGCTTTGGGAAGCTCCTATGTTGATCTTACAGGCTTCAGAATGCTAACTGTTAATGGCAGCCTTCATGGCTCTACCTGTTAGGAAGAACTTGATAATTGAGAGGAACCTACCAGAGATTCCATGGTTAGCGAATTTGTTTAGCAGAGCTCTATGCAACACCTTGTCAAAAGCTTTAACAACCTGTTATATACCATACCTATGAACACTAATGGGTATGCCCCAATCCTCATAAATATGTTGGACACTATTGTAAGTTGGGGGTAATATACTGACTAAGTTGTCCACCACTAGCAGTGGTTTACCTACTTCACACCACTGGCAAGTACTGTATTTTTTTGATGTTATAAAGATTACCATTTCATTTCTAACCTCTGTTTCAGTCATTCCTCATTCAGTAACCCTTCCTAGGTTACAACAAAAACATATACAGATGACAGTGTTGAGAGTAATTGATTTTAGGGTTGTTGGAAATTGATTAAAGCTGAGATACCAGATCAGGATTAATAAGATTGCAGATTATTCTTTGGATTTTGCCAAAAATCTCTCCATACATAGCAGTGGCACTAAACCAATAATATTCAATGTCCTGATCAATTTTAAAGTTATAAATGTGATAAAAAGATTCTGGAGGAAAATTGTTTAGCACAACACATTGAACCAACTTTTCTGGGAGCAGAGTTAACAATTGCCTTGCTATGATTCTTCAAATTTGTGTCAGTGGAAAAGGTTTGGAGGTTAGCAATGTTAATAGTTAGACAAAAAAAAACAATTAAGAGAGTAGTTTAGTTTTATTCTAAATGAAATTGATGTCTGCTGACCCCACTATGTACCAAATACAATCTAACTGATACCAAAGTATACTGTAGCACTAGAGAAAATGGTTTACCTCCAGAGTAAAAACAGGTTCAGATGTGTCTTCCATATAAAATATTTCCAAAAAGAAAACAGTGGCTTTATGAGCTGCATATTTAAAACCGAGAGATCTCCAAGTTGGATAGACTTTTGAGGAAATCACTTTTAACATTTTGCCAAGTGCATCAGGAAGGTAACCGAGCAGCCACCAAGTGCACATTCACATTTCAAAGAAAGTCAATGGCTACTTTTAATATGTGAACAGGTGGTTAACTCAGCTGCACTCAGGATGTGTACACGTAAGAATACTAGAAGTTGTATGTACCCCCACCTGTGTGAGAAAAGACAGTGTCTAACATCCTTGTGAGAATATGCATATTTGAAGAAAAGCCATCCCCAAGGCAACACAGCCTCACACCAATAATAATTGACAAAGTCCAGAAGTTAAAATATACATACATACATATATATATATATATATATATATATATATATATATATATATATATATATAAAATTTAGTCTCATATTTTTCTTAGTTTTTAGAATGTTAATGTTAAAATACCAGTTTCAGGGTTTCTATTATTTTGGACATAAGAATAAATTTTTCATCCACATTTACTTTCTCATGTGTAAATAATCTTCTTTACACTATTTAGATTCAGAATATTGTCCTCAGCTTTGATATGGCAAATGGAATGTGAACAGACTACCCCTGTACGTTAAATAATGTATTTGGTACAGAGTTTCCTGTAGGAAACCAAAATCAATATACACCCAATGAAGGGAAGATGGAACAGCAACTGAAACATTGTGATAATAGCAAAGATATGGACAATAGTTTGAATGTAAATAATGGTAACACCTAATCTTATCACTTTTTACATTGTGAAGACGGTTTTGTTCAGTGTTCATGTATTTGAAAATAGTTTTATCTTGGCAACGCTGGATATCCCTACTATTTATCCAAATTTAAACCACTGTAGGAAAAATATAGTTGATCTGAAATTTATCAGACAGATAAAATTCCCTCAGTTTTATTGATATTTGATCATAGCTCATAAACCAATTGTGATCTGTTTGGTTGATTGAAATAAAAACGTTTTCCAATTTCTACCTTGAGAAAATCGATGTTTTTATGCCAAGTTGAAATTTTTGTTTTCTGTCCGGGAATGTTTAGACATTTTCTAGGAAAATGTTGCTTCAATTAGGAGCATTTTTTTTCTTTCTACAACAATGTTCGCAAAGTACAAGGCCAAAGAGCCACTCGAGGTAAAAGGTTACAGAGTAAGGGGCATAGATATGTGGATATATAGTGAAGATAATGGTTAACTCTAAACTAAGAGTGTAGTGATCTGGGAAGCATCCTCTTGGGAGTTCGTTCCACAGAGCTACATTTCATGGAAAGAAGCTGCACAAATGGAACCTACATCTCACTAAAGAAATAGGAAAGGAATGAGGGTAGTTCATTACAACATATATGGTCTGGTGGGTCATAGTCCTGAAGGTAATAACTAGTGGAACTAATGAATATAGTTTGTCCATGTGAAAGGGGTTGTAGGATGGAAAATAATTCATCACCCACAAGGATGTTGAGACACTTTTGAACTCTACTGAGACTGAAAGCTGAAGACTCTGCAATTCCAGCTCATATATGGCAGCATTACTCCATTTTTGACCTGATCTGGCTTTTGTAAAGGTAGAAGATAGTTCAGAGTCAAGCATTTACTTGAGTGTTACAGGGAACTAACCATTATCCTCTTCAGTGATGGATCATATCTTTGAGTTCCACTTAAGGGGTCTGCATTGAAATTTTTGCAATAGGCATTCAAGGCATGAGGCCTTTCTGGGTAACGTCTGTTCATCATGATTGGTGATCGTTCTGGGGTCGATTGTCAATCATGGAATGTTGCTAGTTTGATTTTTGTGGGATTGAATGGGACCAGTTACTTTTTCCTCACTGAGCTGTTCAAGCTAAGTCAGAAGAGAGATCAGCTGCTAATCTCTCACACAACAGTAAAAAAAAAAAAAAATACAACTGTAACCTTACAGTAGTTCCTTGTTAAAAAAAAAAATTGGTGCTCTAAAAAATTTGATTCGGAAAACATTGGTCCCATAATGAACATTTAAATTAAATTAAATAAATGCCATTTCAACTTGAAAGTTGAATGTTTGTTTTGAATTATTTATTTATTTACTTTTTAATGTAAAAAGAATTTTTTAAAGTTTTAATATATTCAGTAATTTATTCAACAACAGTGAACTGTTAAGTTTTCTTATCAATAAAAGAAATCTGCAAAAACTCAGACAATGTAGTAAAGGAAAGTGAGAAGAAAGGACTAATCATCAATTGTAAGAAGATAGAATGTATGGTTTTTATCAAGAGGAACAGCATAAGGTGGAAGCTAGGAATTGGAAATGTCAAAATCTGCCAAATATCTGGAGAGTGTTTTCACAGATAAATGAAAATCTGATACAGATATCTAAAGATACATTGAAAAATGCCTTCTATAAGCTAAACAAAGCATTAAGAGACAAGAAAATTTAATTGAAAACCAAGAAAAGAAAGCTGTACTATGTAATATCAGTCCTTCTATATAGCAGGAAAAATTCTGAATAATTTCCTCCTAGATTATGATGAAACTTGAGTCAACACAGTTCTACAGAATAACCTTTTTTTTTTTCCCCAATTTTCAATCTGTACAAGGCTCACGAGCCAGGTTGAGAATTACCGAGTAAGAGATATTTATTAGAATATGTGGGGCAGATAACTGTTTACCCTAGACATGAGCAGGTCAAAGATTGTAGGGATTGATGAAGAGTCCTCATGAGAATCAGTTCCATAAAGCAGCAGTTTGTGGGAAGAAGCTGCTTGAGTGGAATCAATGTACATTGCATAGTGGGTCTTAGCTGTGAATGTTACAATGAGTGGAACAAAGAAATGTAGATGATTAGAATACAAGGGCCAGAATATGTGGGCAAACCAAAACTGAAGATTTAAGGAAAACTGGAGCCAGGACAACTTAAAATCAGAAAGAGGTAGTTGAAATTTCTGACTTCTGTATGTCATTTTCCTTCAGGATATTGCTAATCATTTCTCTCCACAATTTCCTGGTCTAGGTAAGGTTTGTCTTTTTAATATCAATCCTAATCTCTGCTAACCATTTACACAATCTCATTAGGTAGGTTCATGTAGAAAGTTGCCGAGGGCCCATTCCTGAACAACTCAAATTTATGGTTTCATCTGCTGCTTGTCTGTGCAGTTTACTTTTTATTCACAATTTTAACCACATGTGAAAATTAACAATAGTGTTAAATGAGAACCAGGCATGTGGTTTCACTAAATTGCAAATGGTCGCTATGACCAGGCAGGTTTAGACTGTGTCCTCTTAGCCTCAGGTAAGCTAGAGTTTGTTATTCACTACTTTCCTGTCTCTCTTGTCTTCAGTATGTCCTGTAAGTGTCAAATTTTCCAAGTCTTCATTCCTCATTATATGCACTAGAAATTTCGACTCTTTCTGATGTTAAGTGTACTTTTTGTTTTCATTTTCCCTAAAGCTTCCCCGTTGATTACATGTTCTGTCTATGATATTTCCTGCCACCTTCTGTAGAGCTACATTGTCAAAAGTGTCTATTTTCCTTTGTGAGCTTTTTATTCATCTGTTTGTGCTATAGAGGAGGACTGTTATTGCATAGCACTTCAGCACTCTTTTCTTTGTTTCTAAATAAATTTACTCAGAAGACATACTGGGGCAGAAGAAAACAACAATTAACCTAGCATCTAAGCTTATCTAAATGGTTGGGTGAACAGGAAGGGGAAAGAAGAGTCAAAAACCAAAAAAAAAAAACATTAAGAACTACAAAGGATAAGTTGTGGAAAGCTATGCTTACTCAAGTCTTGAAGAGACACAGTGTAGAAAAGAAGACAAGTTGAATCATTTTATAAAAATATTAGTTTAGTATATTTTTACTATTCCTATACTTTGTAGATATATGAGTGATGTGATGCAGAATGAAAAAAATCAGAGAGTCAAGATCATTACCTTCACTTTCTTACAAATACCCTTGGCAAAAGTATAAATCCATATCTTCTCTCACTCACCAGATATGGATAAAGAGCAGGACAGATTGGTCCTTGATAATCTTTGCTGGTAACCAGTCTAAGAAGTAAAGTTCTGAATTCAAACCCGCTGGAAGAGGTTAGGTTCTAGCAGGTTATCATACTTATTATAAAACCCAGGTTGTGTGTGTCTGTTCGTTTATATATTGGATCGGATTTCCTACATTTTTCAACTGATTTCAACAAAACTTCACAGAACTACGTAAAATTACCTTGCAGTGGTTCTGACAGCACCAAAAATTGGAAAAACACAATTGTTTTTGCACAAAATCAATTTGAAAACACAATTAAGAGGCATCACTGTTGCTAGAATGAAAGGGGGACAACTCATATCGAGTTTTACTTATTATAAAACCCAGGTTGTTTGTAAGTGTGTGTCTGTGTTCGTTTATATATGGGATCGGATTTCCTACATTTTTAACCGATTTCAACAAAGCTTCACTTTTTTTAGCAAGTAGTGTTTCTTATTGTCTTGCACACTTTTTTCTTTGTTTTTACATTCAGAATGCTTTAAAAATTCCATTTACAAGACAATTGTTTATAATAAAATTCTATTCAATCGGTAGACTCATAACGATTGAAAACAATGTTTTTGTTTGAGTTTGGCTTTGACCAATTTGTAAAAAAAAAAAAAAAAAAAAAAAAAATTAAGACATGCGTAAACAATAAACTTTGTCAATTTTATTTTTCAGTCTTTATGATGGCCGATACTTGATCTATCTCTTACTGTTACATCTCCGGGCAAAGCCGGGCTCTATTGCTAGTCTTTGCTAAAACGGACCACTGCTGCCATACATGTTGAACCCCTACAACTTTAATGGGTTATAGGAGTCATGAGAGATTTTCACAAGATTTAAGTATGGCACAAGAGCAGATGAAGAAGGAAAGATTGTTGGAGAGTCAAATGACCTAGAAAACTGACATTGTTTTAACTTGAACACTTAGAAGAGGCTTACAGCCATATCATGTTGAAACACCAGTTCCCATACAATCACCAAAGTTAAGGAACATAGTTTGGTCAGTACTTAGATGGGTGACTGCTTGGGTATATACGGGGATGTATGGTTGGTGTAAATGATAATGTCTCAGAAACTGAGTTCCAATTCCAGTTGGGTTCGTTATATTCACTTATGCACAAAGCCCTTGCGAAAGGGATGAACCTACTTCATCTCTGCTTGCTGTGGGTTTATTAGCAGAACTTGTATCAGTAAATTTACAATGTAAAAATGTTGTAAGTGAATATAATGAACCCAACTGGAATTGGAACTTGGTTATACATTTCCAACCTGTTACCCATTTCACCAAACACATCAAAGCTTACAGTACATGGTATTCCCAAGTGCTAACCCATCTAAGCACTGACCATGCTCGAGGTTGATTAAATCAGCTGATCATCTGAGAACATGTTTCAGTATAATATGGTCGTAAGCCAAAGAGGAATAAAATTCAAAGATTTTATGTTTATAAACTACCATTGGATAATCTTAGATTTGAATGTCAAATCTAGAAACCTTATAATTAAGATGATGCTTCATTTCAACTATACCATTTCAAGATCCACTACCCTATAAAATAGTGTTGATGGCATGCCACTTAAATTCCCAGAAAAATTAATGTTCCAAATTCTTAAGTTCTTCTGTTTAGACTCCATTTTTTAAAATTTTTTTTTTTTTAGTTATGATGAGGGTTTTAATTAATGATTGTGACCTTCAATTTAACATTTACATCATCGGTCATCTTTTATTCAGTGAGAGCATTTTGTGCCAATGTAGTCACCACCCTCTCCATCTCACAGCTGTGTCTTAGTGACATTCAGGGCAGAATAGTGCAATGACTTTCCAGTTCCTTTTGCACTGGGGATGTTGAGATTACCCACTCCCTCAGGGGTGCATTTGTTTTTAAAGTTACCTACTTCTAGCCTTTGCCTAAAGAGGCAGAACCTACAAGGCAGCAGGTGGTTTTAATTCTGAGTTTCCTTCTCTTAGACTGGTTGCCACCCAAGGCTATATGACCTAGTCTGTCTTGCTATTTTACCCATAGCTGGGGGTGGAAGAGATTTGATCCCTACCTTTCTGTTGTGGCTTGTTTAGGGGCCAGAAAGAAAGACATGGAAGACGAAGGTAGGTTGAACAAGTGTATTGAAATAACAGGTATATACAAAGCAAGAGTGTTAGTAATAAGCAGATAGAGGTGTACGTCCAAATGGTAGGTTAACACTGCATCTCCGCTTCCCAACTGACTGCTTCACGACTCTTGCTAGGAAGTCTTGTAGTTAGTAATTATGAGAGGAGGAAGAGTTCACTCTACTGTAGGAGGGTTTACCATAACACTTTCCCAACCATATTAGTATGTAAGTAATTTAATGAACTTAAAAGGAACTCGGTTCTCTGAGTCTTCAATCTATTACTTCACCGTGCCTTTTATTATTTACAGAAGATTTAATTAAATGAATTATAGATAGGACTGTTAAGTTAAAAAAAAAAAGAAAGACTTTAAGAAAGCAATAATGCTGTTAGATAAAAAGTAAAAAACAAAAGATGAACTCTGCTTATTGATCCCAAGCTGATGCCAGTGTGTCATTTCACTGACTAGACTGTCTCATACTTCCTTGCAAAATATGAATAAATATAATCAAAACTGAGAAGATAAGAGGTTCATGTTGAATCCTATATGTAAAGCTGGTTAAATCCTGCTTGTTTGTCTTCCTTTCAATGTAAATTTCCAGCCAAAAACCAACACAGATCCAGTTTAAACTCTTATTCACTCAAATATACAAAAATAGTAAGTGTCTTCTAACTGGACTTAGTAAATCTAGGCAGTGACGCAATTCTGAGAGAAGTATAAGTCCTACCAGGAGTCATTATTGCCAGCCTCAATCTTAACAACATAAAATATGCAAATGACACTGTGTTGATAGCCGACATAGAAAAGAAATTACAAGAAATCCAGCAGAAAGTCCTGGAGGAAAATTAGGAAAAAGGACTAAACATCAATTGCAAGAAGATGGAATGTTAGCAAAAGGAACAACACAATATTCAAATTATAAATTGGGGATTCCAATATCAAACCAGTACAAAAACTTAATTATCTAGGAAGTGTTTTCAGAATGTGTGACATTGAAATCCAAAAGAGCACTGGGATAGAAAAAGATGCCTTCTGGATGCTAAGCAAAGTATTAAGAGAAAAATATTCTTAGAAACAAAGAAAAGAATTCTGAACTGTTATGAAGTAATATCAGTCTATCTATATGACAGTGACTGCTTGGTAATCTCATCAGAGATGAAGAAGTGGCTTGAAGCAACAGAAATGTGGTTCTACAGAGCGATACTGAGAATACCATGGACTAAACATGTGAGGAATGAAATTTGAGAGAAAATGGAAACAAAGGCCACTTCTACTTAATATGAGGCAAGAGTGCTTAGAAAATTTGATACTCTCAGGACAGATTGAAGGCAAGAGGGACAGAAGAAAACAATGCATAATCTATCTAGCAAACTTGAGTAAATGAATGCCAGAATAAAGTCAAGGAGAGATAGCAAAAAGACAAAAGTTATGAAGAGCAGCAAAGAACAGGAAATTGTGGAGAACCATGATCGCCAATGTCCTTAAAAAAACATGTCACATAGAAAAAAAGATATTCATTTGATATGTGGGTAAAAAACAACCTTTATCAAAGCAAAAATTGTGCTTTAGCAAGGTTTAATTTATCTCTTATTTTTAAAGTTTCAAATAACCTTTTCATTTCACACCAAGCAATGTAGGAATGCCACTAGTACATCAAGGTCACAGAGAGTGAAAGAAAAGACTGAGTATGGGGAAGATTGAGGAAAGGACAAAATATGAATGGGGTTCAAGATGATAGAAGATGGCAACTGACATTTCATTTAAACTAAAAATAAAATATTGTATTTATCAGGGAAGCAAGTAAATGGAAGAGAGTTTTATGGGTGGGAAGTATGAAAGAAGAAACTGTTAGAGTAGAAGTGGTGGTTGCATTTACCAATTTCATCAGACTCACACCTAGATGCCAATCTAGTGGCATGCTTAAATTCATGCAGTCTGGGCACCAGAGGAAAAAAGCTTGTATCTTCTTTGTTTTAATATTATTGTGTAGCTCTGCTAAATATGTGTAAAATATTTTTGTATTATTTTTTTTTTAAATCAATAATATAAAATGTTTTAGGGAGTGAGAAAGATGTTAATTTTAAATACTGAATAATGAAAAATCAGTTAACGATCTCTGGAGTTTTCAGTTTCATGGCTAAGATTAGAATATGAGATCATTTGTTGTCATTTTCTTATACCATGAGACTTCAAGATTCAAGTTATAGGCAACTGACTCTTCATAGATTCCTTCTTTTTTTAACTGGTGAATTGCCATACATTCTTGGGTCTGATAGTGTAGTAGTTTTTTTTTTTTTTTCTCGCTGCCATCCAAGTTTTGAGAGTCCAGTCTACACTACTGTGAGGTTTCTATGCCATAGCTGGCAGGTGAAGCAACAGATTCATACCTTATTTAAGGTCATTAGTGTGAAAGTGAACACGACAGACTAGGCTAGAACTGTGTGCTGATGACACTTTTCATGTTTGTATCCATTATGCTATATATATATATATATATATATATATATATATATATATATAAAATGTCTATGTATCAAAATTTGACCACTTCAACGCATCACAGGCATCTGAATCCTACTATCAGAGCATGCAATGCAGTTTTACTGTTTCATTTTTTTTTTCTGTTGATGATACTATCTGCCTTGTGGTATGACAACATCTTTGTGAGGTGTCTGTGATTGGATTGTACCATGGAGTTGGGTGATTTGTCCCACATGCAACCTCTATACTCTGAGGAATGTTTGTTTTCTGTTGGTGTTTTTCTTCATTTAGGTGATCATGAATTCCCATGCTAATGAGTTCCATCTACCAGAATTTGTTAATTTTCTTTCTCCAAGACTAGTTGCCAACTAAGGTTAATGATTCCTGTCTGCTCTACTATTTAACCCATAACTAGGAGAGAATAGATGGATTTATACCTTTCCCAAAGTAATTTTCACCTAAGGGAATGTAATGAACCCAAATGGAATTCAAACTTGCCTCTCTTAATTCTCATTTCAAGCTGCTAACCATTTTCCCACAGTCAGATTGGCAGTTTTTTATTAAAATTTATAAAATCAAGCATCATTTTTTTTAATGTTCTTATTTTATTTTTCCTCTTGCTAGTTATGTTCATTCATGTGTACATACTGTTTATGAAAATAGCAACAAATTGGTTCAGATCCAAAATCAAAATCCAGGGTCATAATCCCAAGAGTCATAAATGTGTCTTGCAAGTCAAAAAAGGCAAAAAATATCAGGAGCATAAATCAAGAGTCGAAAACTCCAAAACTCACATCACACAACAACCTTAACTCACAAAGAACAAAAGTGAGCCAGTCATCTAATGTTGTATTCTTGTGTTGGGTTAATTAATGCAGTGATTGGTCAAGATTGGTCAATAAGTGCAAAAAACATATTTTGAGGCCTACTAACATAGATCAGGTCTTTTTTAATGGAACAAATAACATGAATGTATTTTCAGGGTAAGATTTTGTTGTCTCTTTCATCACCTTATTTTGGGGACATTACAACACTGGGTGAATTTTATTATTCAAGGGAATTATAAATAGATATAAATATTATTAATTTGTGAAATGATTTTTTTTTTTTTTTTCAACAGATTTGAGATGTTTTTCCATTTTTTTGTTTTCACTTGTCAAATCTTTTAAAAATATTGTAACCTGTGTCCATCCCAAACTTGTCTGGGGGTTCATTTATACCATGAGATTTTGTATTTATTATATAGAAACGTATATAATAAAAAATTTTCAAATATTATTTTTGAGTGGGAGCTGGTTATATTTGGAAAGCAAGAAAAATGTTAAATTTGATCATCAGCCGTTTTTGACAGTTTTACTAAAATTTCAATATTTTGGTATGACACCTTCTCACAAGTTTCCTGTTTTAACTAAGGTTTGTTTTTTGAAACTTTTGTTAAAAATCAAAAACAACGATCTAACCAGGCAAAATGACTCTTCCTTAGAAAGGAAATAAACAAAATACAAAGCATGCACATTTTATATTTCCCCATCTATGGATTAAAAAGAAGAGCAGACTGGGCTCTCTAGTTGTGGGTTAGCAACTGTTCTAGGTGAAAGACAACTCTGAATTGAAAACTGTGTGTATTCCTGGAGTAGTATATACTCTAGAGTCATGGAAAGATTCATAGCTTTCACAATGACTCTATGATCTCGAATGTGGCCAATACAGTCCACTCTATATATATATAGAGAGAGATATAGATAGATAGACTAAAGGAAAACTTAACTTAGCTGTGTTTTGTCCTCCAAAGAACTTTGTCAAGGCAAATGCAAAGGATATCATTTTGTAACCAGTATTTATACACAAGAGTGAAAATGTTACTCATTTTGAAACTTATGAATGCCCATAAATATGACATGTTAACAGAAAAGTCTAGGCAAGCTATCGAAGACACCAAGTGACACAATTTGATGTCTAATAAATGAAAGTGAGTATATGATTTTCTTGAATATTTTTTTTAAATAACATGAGGCTATGAGCATTGTTAAATTCAAAACTTTTGCAAAACCCATTACATTTTTGCTCTCATATATAAATACTGGTTGCAAAAAATACTCTATTTGCCTTGATAAAGCCTCTCTTCAGATGATAGGTGTTGGCTAAGATAAATTTTCATTTTGTCTTTATTAACATTGTCCTTTTACAAATACACTCTGTCTGAAATTTCACACACACACACACACACACACATATATATGTGATAGTTAAATTCTGCTGTTTTTTAAAGTTTTGTGCATGTGGTGTTTATTTGCCAGTAGTAGCACAATCATCCTTTGCAAAGGCTCTTTTATTATACTACTTTAACCAAAATGTTTTTCCGATTCAGAAATATATTTTACAAGACATACCAGCGAAATGTGAATGCTAAAAAAAAAAAAAAGCAAAAATGTTTTCTGCACAGGAACTCCGAGCATCTCATCTGGTGCATAAAACAAATCCCTGCAGAAATCTAAAATACAATACCCAATCATGAACGTTGTTGCAAAAAAAAAAAAGGGAAAAAAAAGATGAGCCTGGATACAAAAATGGCACTTTTCAACAACAAGAAGCAGTTCGGCTCAATGCTTCAACCTCCACACATGATTGCTGGCCCATTCACACACTTCAATGTTGTTGATTTTAATCTTAAAGATGAATGGACAAACTCTGTAAGTGACACCCAACTCATGCAACCACACAAGCTTCACTAATCTGCTGTCAGCCCCTCTCTAGACATCAACCTTAACCTTGGTCAACTGACCCAAGAATTTTGTCAACTCCCAGTCTTAGCAACAACACTCTTAGACCTAATTGCATCTCTTACCAGCTAAAGAACTACATATCGATAATTCTGTCACCTTTTCACACAACTATATATATTCCTAAAATTGATCAAATCACACTGTTGAAATTTTAATCCTTGTTTGTTCTTTTCTTTGCAACTATACGCTCATTAAAAATTGTGTGCCCTTGGCAAATGCTTCATGATTGTGCAAATGTCGATAAACAACAGCACATGAACAAGATATTTTAAGTCAAGGAAAAGCAGTAAAATTTAAATATCATGTTTTTTGTCTATTGCTTTGTAAGTATTTATTTTGTATTTTACACCAAGCATTGTTTTTATAGCATCTTCATTATTTACTTTCTTAAACAATGTGTGTATGTGTGCACAGAATGTGCTGGTAAGTTATTGCTAGGACCTGCTTTTTTTTTCTCTATTTTATCTTAGTTAGGCCAAGAACATTTTAGCAACCCTTCATATAATAAGAATTATCCTTTTACTGTAACATCCTTTCATAAGGAATGGCAGAACAAACCCCAGAGGTGGAAACTACCTTAAAACAACTGAATGCATCTAAATTAATTGTGAAAATTACAATAGGGTGAATATTATTTTGTTTTTCTTTTCTTTTTTTTTTTTTTTTTTGTAGTAGATGCAGATTTGATAATGTCTCTTTTGAAAAAAGTGTATGATGATTAACAACTGCATGTATAACAGTCGAGGGAAATTTGGAAAAGAATATGTGAAAGAAAGCAACCATCTTGTGAAAGTCAAACTCGGTGAGCATAGGAAGGCAATATAATAGGAAAATCTGAAGTGAGAACTGATCATCCAACACTCTGGGATACGATCCAAGTTAAGTAATAGAGAGCATTGCTGAAGGGAAAGAAAATTGAAAGCTGCCATAAATGTTAACCTTGGAGATAAATGTTTAAGTCAACCGATTTTGAATTTCAATTGCGGATAAATTTCTTTGCTGAGTCAGGAAAGGATTGGAGAGGAATCTGAATAATAATAATAAAAAAAAATTATGGAGTTTACTGTGTAATTTTCTGTGAACCATTATATTGGCCACCATTTTTTTCATATCATTTTTTGCTTTGCAATCCTCAATAAAGGCAACCATACCACAACTTAAAAACTACAAAATGAATGAGTTTATTAACCACAAAATGTTTTGGAAAGAAAATATGTTGGATGTTGATGATGATTTCTGTGTCTGTATAAATATGTGTTCTTGTATATACATTTAAAATACACGCTTACATATATGCATGTATTGCAATATTTTTATGGTGACAAATGAGTGCCACTATTGGAAAATCTTTTTGTTAGTTGGCTTTATTGGATTTTGTAGTGAAATTTTAATAGTAACAAATGTTACATCCTTTTAGAAAAGACACACTCACTTTAACACTTAAACATACATCTCCAAAGATTTTGTTTTTTATTTATAGATGTTGAATTTCAAAGGAAAAGAATCAGAAACACTTTTTCTTCTTGATATGATTTTGTTAGTTTCACTTATGTTTTCATTATACAAATATATTACACAATATTTTCTTTCATGTACAGCTGCATTCATACATATGAATACAGTTACATAAAATAGCTTCAATACAGTTTTCTGATTTTTTTCAGGTTATAATTTATTTTTTTGAGATGTGTATGTCTCTAACCCAGATGTGATTTCATATTTTTATCTTTACTCTTCTGCATCTTCATGAATTTATTGTCATGATAATGAGGCATTACCAGAAATGACTTGAAGGAAACATGCCTCATGTTAACAACTGAATGTGCCATTGCTGATACTGTCTATTTTTCATATTTCTTCATCAATATATTTTCATATTAAATGGTCTCAAAAGCAACATTCCTTGTTTCTGATTATGACTTCTCAACAGTAAGCTGGATTTAAGGGAGGTAACTTTGAATGGATTGTTAGATTCAGTAATACTTAATTGTTATCTGTCTATATTTTTGAAATGAGGTATTTTAATTATTTACATTTGACTGTTGTCCAACTTTATTGCCATATTCAGGATGTTTCAACCGTTGTATGCTCCGGCCTTCTTCAGGTGATTTGAATTTTAGACTGAACCCTTTATTTCATTCACCAGGGTAGATTATTCTAGTTCCACCTGTCATGCCTCTTCTGAATATTTCACTTATCTCCCTTTAATTCAGCTCTCCAAGTATTTGTTCACCACTGCAGTAGCCAAGTATTGAACTCAAAACTCTTTGGATGTAGTCACTGGATCCAGTGACTTGACCCAAAGAGTTGCGAGTTCAGTAAAGGGTTCAGTTCAAAATTCAAATCACCTGAAAAAGGCCGCAGTGTACAACAGCTGAAATGTCATGAATACAGCAATAAAGATAACTGTTTGAATAATATAAATGACGTAATAATATATAATAATGTAACTGTTATATAATAAGACATGGAGATAAAATGCAAAATATATAGTTTTATGTCTGTGACATTTTACAACATCACAAATTCCTTTTTTGTGGTCTATAAATGATCAATAGAATGTTTTAATATATTACTGAATATCCTAGGCATCCCTTCTGTTGACTGTATCAAAAATGACAATGTGAGGTATCATCAAACAACATGCAGGCCTAGTGGAAGACAGCATAACCATTATTAAAAAGAAAAAGTTATAAGCTGTTTCCATAATAGGAAACATTTGGCATTCGTTGACCTAGCAGCAATTACTGCTTTCTATTGTAATTTATAAAATGTTTCTCTTAAAACAGTTTTTGGGGAAGTCAAGTTTCTCAAGTAGCTCTTGACACTCTTTCCGGTATTGATGGTAGTTTCCTTCCTAACCTTTTATTTAAAGCGGTGTGGAATGTTAACATGATTATATCAATATTTTTGCTTCTAGACATATGTGCTATCTATTTTAGTTGTTGCTGCTGTTGGTAATCATCAAGTGATTTGGTTTCTGTTATTTGGTACAGTTTTTTTGTGATTCTGTAGTGCCAGTGTACAATGTTCAAAGAAAGATGATCTTTGCCAAGACCCTTAGGCATTACACGTTCGTAGCCTTTTTTGATCATAGGCATGGTTGGGTAGAGCTGACATTTTGGACACATCATAAAAGCCAACAATCTTCCCATTGCCATCCTAAAAGGTATCACCTTAGGCAACAAAAGAGTCATAAAGAGAGAAAAAATGAACTGACAATGTCATGTATTAAACAGGAAGATGCTTAATAGAGATTTGGATGGCACGCAACCAAGATATGGATGGTGTTGATTATATGCGCCATTTTGCAGCAACCCTATCATCATGCCTGGTCACAAAATGAATTATGATGAAACAAGAAAATGCAAAAAGTTTTTGGCACTTCAAAAGTACAGTATGTCCTGGGTAAGACAATAAACTATGTCATACTGCAAGGCCTTTGATGATCAGGAGGTTTTGAGGAGTGTGGAACCACCTCTTAATTGCTGGTATTCCATGGTCCACCCTGATCTGGGGTGGTAGCACCTGTTAGGGTCCCAGCTATGGGCAAATAGTTGACCTCACAAAGTGACTCAAAACACTATGAAAGTCTAAAAATAGATTTTAATACCAGAAATACTTTGTGAAAAAAAAAATAGTATTAACAATAAATATTTGAAAAAGAAAATAATTCTAAAAAAATTACCATCTATACATTTTTGAAAAAAGGAAATTTGTTGGCATTAAATAATACATTGTGGTTGATATGCTGTAAAACAAACCAAACCAAACCAAATCAAATCAAAAGTACAGTGCAGTTAAAAAATTACTTCAATATTGGTGTTTTTTTTTTTTTTGTTTTTTTTTACAGTACATATGAACCTTACGTATTTGGTTGGATGACTCTGACATGTAAGCCCTTGTTTGGTTATATAATCTTGAATTTTGTATGGGACACCTATTGAGGATTAAACTCTGTAGTAAAAGCCAGTGAAACTTCTTACTCTATGTGCCTTATCCCTTCAGAATGTGGGTGATCATGGTTCTTCACAGCTTCCTGTACTTTGTAGCTCTTAAGAAATTTGATCTTTTTGTTATCTCTCTTAAACCATGTTCTGCTATCCATTTACTCAAGACTATTTAGTGTATGTGATGTTTTCCTCTGTCCCTCTTGCCTTTAAATTGTCTTGTGGGTGTCAAATTTTCCAAGCCTTTTTCCTCATTTCTACATTTACTCATTCATTTTTATTTTCATAAATGTTGTCTTTTTGTTCTCATTTCAAACTTGTCCCACCACCCATTCACTTGAGTAAGTTATGCACTGCTTCCCTCTGTCACTCTTGCCTTTTTAGATATTTAATTTTTTTATATTTGACTGATTTAGGTTTCTCCAGTTTCTAATTTGCCTGTTGGGCTCTTTTTGCTGACAACCATACATTTGTTACAACTGATGGTTAGTCTGGTCAGGATTCTAATGCTCTCTTCCCAAATTTTGTCAAGCATCAGTTAACATCTGTTGGCAGAGGCAGCATTTTTTATGAATAAAAATTCAACTTGAGTCTGCATGAAAAATCATATTTATTAAGCAATAATTTTGTAACTAGATATAAATATCATAAGAAATTATTCATTTTTTAAGAGTATAGGCTAGTTTCTATGAATTTGTGTTTTTGCAATAAAAAAGACTTTTAACCTTATCAGGGATATGAAATATATATGATTAACAGACACAGTACAGAAAATGCACAAAAGTTAGTACCTGTTTTCATGTGTATTTTTATATATAAATACTTATATTAGTAAAAAACCCATAGAAAGTAATTTCATAATTTCTGCTGTTGTTGGGGATCTTTTAAAAGTTAATTCATACATGTTATTGGGTTTGCCAAATATACTTAGGCTGCCTCAGTAGCATCTGATACAGATAAATACCCAAACATATGCAATAAAAATATGTCTGGGGAGAAAACTGAAGAAATAAATAAATTTTGTATTTTCTTGAAAGATAGTATGCTAACAAAGCAAAAGGATGAATTAATGCCTTCCCTCTGACTCTGAAAAGCAAAGCTAGCAAATATCAGAAAAAGTTGTCTCTATTAACAAATCTGGCATGTCATGTTACAATAAGCTATATCTATCTGGTAGTCCAGGAACACATTTTCTCCTCGCAGTATTTACCAGAAGACTGTACAGACTAGGTTTTGCTGATTGGTTATTACAGGTAATTTTATCAGCCAAGTGCACTATATATTAATTGGGAAAGAGGAAGGAAATTTTGTTATTTATAACAATGAAAAAAACTGCATGACTGAAATTAAAAATGTGGCTGATGTTTCATCCTAAGTCATTGGCGTAGTTATATTACTGAAGGGATATTTGTAATTTGGGCTTAGTCATTTGAAATTTGACTTGTTGTCATGGCAATGAAAATGGCAATAATAAAGAAAAGACAGTGAATGCAGAAGTTTTATTATTTCCAAGTAATTTGTTTAAATTTGGTTACTTTGGCTTCTTTGTTGCATCTTTTGTGAATCCTTAATATAGTAATGGATAAAAAGGCTAAGTTTTATGTGAAATTTTTTGAGATAATTTTGTTTAGGTGAAATTAAGGTTTACTTTCTGAAATGGCAGATAAGATTGGATTCCTTCTCGTATTTTTATTTTTTTTTTAAATTTAGTGTTTCATACGCAGGCTGGATGAATGGAAATGGTGATTGGAAGTTAATTTTTTGTTCTTGTATTTTTCATGATTATTATCAGAATGTTTCTCTGCTTTGATTTCTGTAATCTTGATGTCATTTACATAAAGACACTTATTCTCATATCAACCTTTAACCAAACATCACCAACAGATACACAATTCACAATCTTCCATTGTTTATAAAAAAAAAAAAACCTAGTTTTTGCATTAATTACTAAATAAAAATATTGTCCTCATAAATACATTGATATCATTTGCAAAAATAAAAATAGCAGTTTTCAAACAAAATAAAAACTTCTTCCTCTTCATTAGGCTGATGCTTTAAAAAATAATCATAAAAAGAGAAATGTAGACATCTCTTTTGTTGGTATTCATTGTGGAAAAAGAAGGGAAAAAAAATCTTGATCTCTCACTTGGCCTTTCAATGGTTTAGTAATCACTTTCAGCTTGTTAAGTGTAATTTGATTGGCAGAATCCAAGAATTGCCAGGCTGCCTTTTTGAAATTCAATCACAGGGAAATATTCAAAAATATCCATGAGTTGGAAAGATAAATAAAAACTAAAATAAAAGTGAATTGCATTGGGCTCTGAACTTTCATTTAATGAACATTGGAAAAAAAAAAAAATCTACTTTTTGACATGAATCCATTTTCCAAAAATACAGCATTTAAGACAAAGTAAATCAAAGATTTGCACACAAAATATTTGTGATGATAGAAAAGGAGCCAGTTTATATTTGTGATGTATCAGATTTTTGCTATTGATTTTATTAGATATCATCTAAAATTGAAATAGAATAGTAAAAAAACACTATCAAAGTGCTTGTGTGTGTCTGTATATAATATATATATATATATATATATATATATATGAACATTGTGTGTAAATTTAATTTTCTAGGTGCAGTTATTTCATGCATATATGGTTTTGTATTCTGATTAGATAATATATCTATAACTAATCAGTATCTAGAGGTTTACTGAAAAAAATAAATGAAAATTATATAACAGAAATAAAGTATTATGTTAAGATGCATTTTGTAGATACATGTATATCTATGCACAATGTGTTTGAATACACACATGGGGAGTGCACAAAAGTTTTTTTTCTTAATATTTCTAATCACATCAGCTGTGCCCTCAGGATTAACTTTTTTCCATTTCTTTATGATCAAATGGTAGCTTGTTTTTTTGTTGTTTTTTTTTTGTTTTTTTTTGTTTTTATTCTTATCTGCATTCACAGGATCTTTGCTTCTACTTCTCTTGTCATAAGATTTCTTCAGGATTTTCAATGCATTATAAATTATCTTAGAAATAAATTCTTTAGATTAGATATTTTTAGAAAATAATCTTAGAAAATAAAAATAATAATGATACATATAACAATGCTATTAGTAATGACTGATTCCTCATCATTGACCACCACTTCCCAAGTCATTTTCAATGTATTTTTAAGATTTGCATTTAGATAATCAGCATGTTGTTATGTCAATAATGCTTGCCTAAATTCAGGATTATTGAGAATTCCTATTCTATCAGTGACATAATTGAAAATGACATTTTTTTTTTTTTTTTACCCAAATCACTAAAAATGATCCCTTATAATTTTACCCACATCACTGAAAATGTTTTTGTGTTTTTGTTGATTTTTTTTTTTTGTTGTTTTTTTTTTTTGTTTTTTTTGTTGTTTTTTTTTTTTGTTTTTTTTGTTGTTTTTTTTTTTGTTTTTTTTGTTGTTTTTTTTTTTTGTTTTTTTTGTTGTTTTTTTTTTTTGTTTTTTTTGTTGTTTTTTTTGTTGTTTTTTTGTTGTTTTTTTTTTTTGTTTTTTAACCCACTGATCAATTAAAATTGATATTGACTCTCCTACCTTGATCGCAAAAAGTGATTATGTATTGCCCCTTGCCTATTGAAAGTGATTTTGTCTTAATTCCTGACTGCTGGAAGTGATATTGCCTTACCCCACTGCTGAAAGTGACAGTCTTACAATCCCCAACTCCGAGACTGCTGAAAGTGACATTGTATTACTCCCCACCTAACTACTGAAAGTGACACTGTTTTTTCCCCTGTCAGGGAAAATAGTTCTTTTTTGTACTGATTACTGATAATGTATTCTTCTTTTTCAATTCAAAATTTACAGATTATGTTAAATTAGCCAATTTTACTTTTTAAGTAAGAATGTGAATAAAATCTTCTACAGAAGTTAGTGACAGAGAATGAGAAGTGACTTGCAGATCGGGAATACTAGAATCAAGCAGAATTTAAAATATCTGGGAAGCATTTTGACAGAGGACGGTAAGTGTGACACTGAGATCTATAGACATATTGGGATGGCAATGGAAGCATTCCAAAAGCAGGGCAGAGTATTGTGAGACGGGAAGATTTCTTTGTAACAAAAAAAAAAAAAATACTGAGCTGTTACATGACATTTGTCCTTCTTTACAGCAGCGGATGTTGGACGATTTCCTCAAAGATGAAGAAGAGACATGAGGCGATGGAGATGTGGTTCTACAGAAGGATGCTAAGGATATCATGGACTGAGTGTGTGAGCAATTATGAGGTCTTAGAGAGGATGCAAGCAAGGAGGAGCCTTATACTTAACATCAGGAAGAGGAAGCTAAAATTTCTGGGATACTCATGGGTCGAAGAGAGAGAGAAAGGGAGACGAGAGAAAACAATGCAGGACATACCTAGTGGGCTTAAGCAAGTGGATGACAGAATGTGGAATTGGGGAGGTAACAGAGGGAAGGAACTTATCGAGAGCTGCAAAGGATAGAGGCAGGTAGAGAGCCATGATTTCCTACATCCTGAAAGGTCATGGAACATAAAAAGAAAGAACAGTGAAATATTACAAATTTTTGTGTTAGGAAGGAGGAAGTTTCTACTGTTTTGGAAGGTTTTTGAAGTTTATATTTATCATCTTTTTTAGCAGAAAAAAACAGGGTATGGCAGAAATACTTCCCATATAATTGTATGAATTTCTGGCAATGGTGTTTTCATCTAGCTAATGTTTAAGCCAATGTAATTATGTATGGCTATTTCTACCACACACTGAATGATGATCTTAGATTGTTATATCTGTTCATATATTAAACATTGATGTTTTACAATCTGTTTACATCTAGATTGACAAAGTGAATCAAAATTAAACTTGTTAAATAAATCTTTCTCATAATACAGTTAACATATTTTATAAAACACTGCAATATTTCTCTGAATTATTCTAAATAACAAAGTAATTATACAATTATTTTTAGAACAAATTTATATTATTAATGAAATCAAAAAAATTACAATTGTCATAGGAGACTTGAATGCTGAAGTAGGCAAGAAGAGACATGGTTAAATTTTTGGCAAGTCTGGAGTAGGAACTTTAAAGGGGTGCAAAGAAAAATGGATTCAATGGTGAATGATCAGGTAGTAGCTAACACTTGGTTTCAAGAGCACCTAAGACATATGGGCATAAAGCCCAGAAGAAGAAACAAGAAATGAAATCAATGATATAACTATGAATAAGAGGTTCTGAAATGTAGTTTAACACTAAAACATACTCAAGTGCTGACTGCAGGAGTTATGACCTTCCAGTGATATGTAAAGTTAAAGTTGAACTATGGAAAGTGTAGCAAGCCAAGGCATCACACAAATTGCAATATGACAGACTCCTAAATGTGAAGCAGAGATATATGGACAATGTTAAAAGCAGATACAATGAACAAAATGAGAATTGAAAATTGAAGTGAGGCACATTAAGAGAAGGTTTATTTATTGATATCAGCAATCGAAATCATAGCAAAAAAAAAAAAAATGGTTGAAAAATAAATTTCTTAACATGATGTAAAAGGAATAATAAAAAATGCACAGAACATCAGACATTGAGCAAAGAAATTAGGAACAAATGCAGGCAGGCTAAAGAGGGATGGCTCAATGAAAAATATGCAAAAATAGAAAGAACAAGTATCATGATAAAAATAAGAGAATTGGAAGGATAGAAAACATGCTCATCAACAGAATCCATAAAACCAAAGGATGGAACACTAATATTAGTGAAAGAAAAATATTTCAAAGATGGATCAAATACATCATCGACCTCTTGCATGACAAAAGAGTACAACTGACAATATACAGAAGTATTAAAGGACCAAATGTATTAAAAACTGAAATAGATAAGCACTGGCCAAGATGAACAGAAGTTAAGCAGCAGAACCAGATGGGATTGAAATATAGATGCTGGAACCCATAGATAGTTTCAGCATAGACAATATTACAAACATAATAAATGAAATTGCCTAAGAACGCAACATATACAATCAGCCTATTAAGTTATATAACAAAACATCATCAGAATTCTGATGAATAGTGTGTGCTTCAGTCTCAACCTGAAAATAGAACAAGAGTGCAAATTTGTTAAAGACACTGGAACAAGAAATGTGATATTTATGCTCAGAATGATATCAAAAAGAACAATAGAAATGCAAAAGGATGTGTACCTATGTTTTATAGATGATGAAAAAGTGTTTAATAAAGTATATCATGAAGAATTGTTGGAACTGCTTGATAAATTTGATGTATTTGAGAAGGATATTAAAATAATCCAGAGCCACTGAGGGGTGACAGATTGTGTTCAAGCACCAACAGACTGTCACTCTACATACAACATGTGAAAGCATGTGTGATAACCTGCACTCATCAGCCACCAACCTGGGAAGGTAACACAGTTTTGATGGCTAAGGCAGTACGGTCAACCTTGGGGCCACAAGCAGCTTTTGCCACTGGACAGGATATTGTTTTGTATATGTACCAGTTTATTGTGATTTCTTTTTGCAACTGCAACTGATATTTTCAATGCTGTGTTAAGATACACAATGCACTTGTAGTGACTGTTATTAATGACTTAGAATGGAAGGTAAACAGATGTTTCAGATCGGAAGAAACATTGTGCTTCAAGCATGGTTTTATTTAACTTTATTTATTTGGGCTCTTGACTAGATCCACATCTGTGCCAGTTGAGCTGTGGTCGGGAGACAATGTGAAACATGCTTTAGGATCCAGCCTTTAATGCCCACCTTCAAAAGGAAGGAAATGTTTGACCATTCAAAGAATCCATGGCAGCCAACATTGATATGTTGCACATGACCTGTCCATGCCTTTCCATGCAGTCAAATCACAGCGATTCATGGTGTTTTTTTTCTTTCCCTCATGTGCCTCCTTCCAGTTCTCCTCCCATGGACCCATTAATTTTACTAGGAGGACACACTTCTTTGAATTGGACAATGCTACAATGCTACAATGCCAGTGCATGCATCTGTCTGAATGTGTACTGTCAATTGCAGAGTTATTCTAAGGTCAACTAGCACCCTCCAATCATGGGATCCACTCACTAGTGTCATGTTGGGAGTTATTTGGGTTTTTATGCAGGGCATTGGCCTTCTTTGTGAAATGGATCTTAGAGTTCTCTGGCCATTACATGCTGTTTGTTGGCTGCTTCACACTGTGTACTAAGTCCGTGGCCACTTCCAGCATTTTCTGATGCCATATGAACATCAGAAATGATTGTGTGTATGCAGACAGCATGTGACATAAAGTGCCATGATCACTTTGACATGCACATACATCAGTGTCAGTGTAACCCCACAGCTTGAAGTTGGCCACATTTGGTAGATCATAGAAGGAATGATGTTACCAGTGGCTTCACTGCAGTCAGGGTATTCCATGATAGGTTTATTGGATCAATGTCACTCCATGACGTCCAAGCACATTGTTTAGACTGAGAAACAGCAGTAGCTGTTCACTGCTCTTCCTCAAAATTCCTGATTCCATCAATCATTATGTCTCATTTACCCTTTGGACCTTGCTCAGTGTTAACTTCAGTATACACTTACATATAAGGAACATCATTCTGACCCACACACTCTGCTTGCTTAAATTTGGCAGAAAAATTTATACTCAACTTAAATGGTGCTCCTGTGATACTTTGTCACAAAAAGAAACTTCAAAATTGGTTCATTACTGAAAAGTAACTCACTCCAACACTGTAACTTGTGAAACATCATGTCCACCATAGATTGTAGCCACTCCCAAGCAGCAGTCTGCTAATTCAAGTCAATCCCTAAATACACATCACTCATGAATATTCATCATCCAATCTTCTTATGAGGATTCTCATACATGTGAACTTCCCACATTGCAAATGGCCATCTACATGAAGTGTCATGCTTTTTTCAGCATAATTTTTTTTTTTTTTTGTCTCTTTGTAACAGTACTGAAGTTGTATATGACTTACTTAAGTTTAAGTAACATTGCTTATAAACAAAGCTTGGGTACTACTTTTGTGTCATTATTTATTTTCGTATTAATTCTGTGTCTGTTTTTTTAATAAGTATTGTAAGACATTTTTATATAATAATCTGTATTAATGTTATATCTCTGCTATAATTGGTTTTCTTTATCTTCATATTCTCAGTAATATTATTGTTTTTTTTATTCTCTTATTTGCTAATACTATTACATTTATTTTAATTGTTAATGATATTTTTGTCTGTGATGCTAGCAGTTTTGTCTTTACTAGCTTGTTATTACTGTCTTTAAGAAAAGTAGATATGTGTATAGAAAATATAATGAAATTTGAGATAGCAGACAAGAATTTGGGTGAAATTTCTCTCTCCTCTTTACATACACCTGCTTTCAGCAATTGTAAGGTACTTATTTAAATATGGAAGCAATAAGGTAATGTCAAGGGAGGAAATAGGTGAATAGCAAGCTTAGCATTAAAAAAGAAATTTGCTTTGATTATACAGAGAGTCTTTCAATTAAGGAATCTAAAGACGTTTTTATTCATGGTGTTACTTTGGCAACAGAAAAAGATAGCTGCTACCACTTTTTGCCAATTTTCCATTCTTAAAAGTGTTTGCAATTTGAGATGGATAAAATGTGTAAGTTATATAATTTTATTTACTTTATATATATATATATATATATATATATATATATATATTCATAAAATTATTAGTTTGCTTTTAAATTTATTAGGTAAATTTATAGACAGACTCACACATACTAGCACACAGACAGGATTTTAGATATACGGAGGATTCTCACAATGTTCACCTTCACATGTACAACTCTTTAAGTTGCAGAAATTAATACACGTATATAAAGAAATTTTGATTTTTCAGCTGACCTATATATATATATATATATATCTATATTTATTCATAAAATTATTAGTTTGCTTTTAAATTTATTAGGTAAATTTTTCTTGCTTATTTCTATTTTACATACTTTTATCTCTAGAATATAGTCTTACAGCCACATCATTTTGAAACACTGGTTCCCATAAGATAACTGAAGTTAAGCAACATTGAGCCTGGTTAGTACTAACCAGGTTCAATGTT
Source organism: Acanthosepion lycidas (assembly GCA_963932145.1). Taxonomy (NCBI): domain Eukaryota; kingdom Metazoa; phylum Mollusca; class Cephalopoda; order Sepiida; family Sepiidae; genus Acanthosepion; species Acanthosepion lycidas. The sequence continues at coordinate 98,536,358 of OZ010576.1, read as the reverse complement.
GCTTAACTTCAGTTCAAATAGGTGACTACTAGGTGCTATAAGCTTGGATGTATGTATTGTGTAATTGATAATAATGTGGAAATGATAATCGAAGTGACAAGTTCCAATTCCAGTTGTGTTTGTTTATATTTATTTACACACAAATACAGTTGGGTAAGGTATGAATCCACCTCTTCCCCCCAGCTATGGGTTAATTGGTAAGACTTGTCACAAAACCATTATTATCTCCAAAAGTAAAATAAAATTGTGTACAAAACTGTTTAGATTTCAGCATTAAATAAACCATAGAGGTTGATATGACACTAAATAAAAACAACCAGGCAATCTAGAATTCTGGTACATTTGTCAGAAAAAAGTTTTCCTTTTTTTTTTTTACTTTTTTTTTTTTTACATTAAAAATCTGAAAAACATGGGTATACCTGTTAAATGAATCATTTGTATTTCCAAACATATGTACATGAATTTAAGAGTTGAAAAGGTGTAAAAATAATCTTTACTTGATTTAAAATCTTTGAGTACTTAGTCCACAGAAAAATCTGTCATTTAGAAAAGACAAGTAGATAGTCAAAATCTGTGGGTCTTTATAAGAAAATACAAAGTTTTAATTTTCTGTGATTGGTTAAATAATTCATATGGTGATGTTAATTTCTAACCAATAGATACTTTGATTTAAATGGTGTGTTGTATTGTGTAGTATGTTTATAAATATTATCTGTTATTGAACAGAAAATAAAGTTTGAGCATGTTTCAGTATGGTATATATTTGGGTATGTAATTGTGTTGGAAATAGGGTTTATTTCCTCATACATTTATACATATTGAAATCTCTTGTACATATTTTAATATTCTACAGATACTTGGTAAAACAGTTGTTTCGGTTTCAAACAATGATTTGTATATTGAATAAATTTTTTACAATATACTTACCGGTGGTGCTCATTGAAAAACTTGGTGTATTCATAGGTAGCTTCATATGATGTTAATCTTTTTTAATTGTCATTTCTGCTTCCCTATTCAAATACTCAAATTAAGCACCCTGGATGGCCACTGAACCTGGAATAGATCTCACATTAAGAGAATTTAAAAATAATCAACATATGTAAGTGAATATCAAAATAAATTTGGTGAATTAAAATGCCTACTATTGCTATAGAGAAATTTATACATAGAGATTCAAAGTTTCAAATAAAATGGGAGCTGCTGTCACAGATTATTGTAATAAGAAGCAAATTAGACTGCCTGATTATATTCATGTGTCTTCTTTTTTTTTTTTTTTAACAGTGTAAACTGCAAGCACTGAGGATGGCCTTTTGATTTTATAAGGAACTTGGGGAGCAGCAGTTTGGGAAATTTTATGGAATGCCTATCCTCTATGGTTGCCCTAAAAGATAAAACAACTAACCACCCTTACATTGCAGAGATGCTGGAGATTTATAACAACCTGGTGAAATGAAAGAAAATCTACTGTTTTAGCATGGCTACCAGGCCAAGTTGGCATAAAGGATAATGAGAGAATGAATGAATAAGCAAAAAGGAAATTGCAACATGGAAATAACAATGATAATTCTGTATACAGGTTATAAAAAGTAAATTAATGACTTTCTAAAAAGAAAACGGCAAGCAATATCAGATACACTCCCAGAAAGGAAACGTTTTTTTCAAAAACAACCGAGCATCAAACAGGAAAACAAAAATACTGAAAGAGGTGAGGAGAGGACACTGTGCTAACTAGTGTTTGTATTTGTTATACTGGAACACATCTATTCTATTGTTAATAAACTCTCCCACCTATAATAAGTAGGAGTAGTAGCAGTCACAGAGTTGGTCAGTCAGTCGATGTCGGACAACCGTTAGTTGGATATTAAAGTATCAGCCACCACAGCTAGATTACTACATCATTACTTATTAAAACAAGTTCCTAATGTTTTGTACATCGAACCTATTTGAGGACCGACTTAGTACAAATACAAGCCTCCACTGTGAAACCACTACATAACAGTACTGGTCATACAAAACTAACTAGTGTACACCTACTAAGAAGAGGGGATGTACTTTGATGCACCCAATGAAATCATTGATTGATGGTTAAGCACATTCTGATTGAATGTAAAAGCTGTCAGCTTAAACATAGTAAATACTACAATGTCACAATTTAAAAATATTGTTTAAAGACATTGCCCCTGGGTTTCTAGAAGATATAAGAATTTTTAAATTCCTTTAAAAATTGTTTCTATGGGTATTTATGGGTACTTTTTAAAACTTCAAATTGACAGATTGAACAATCTATTTAAAATGAATTATAGCTACCAAACTATTGGGGGGGAAAAAAGTATAAATGTATACGTAATACATGTTTTCACCTGATTGGTATAAAATGGCCTATCAGTGTTGACATATCATTAAACAAAATCTTAGCAAACAACTGATACTTTAGTTGTCTTGTTGTATTATTTGTATCACCTGATGATATATGTTAATCTAACTACATGTCTAAGACAAAAAACATTTCTAAACACAATGTCCATTGAGTTAAAGTTAAATCACTAACATGTCTTAACAAATGGTCAGGAGATATTTCGAGCATAGACAGTAGAATGAGATGTCTACATCCATAGGTTGAATAAAGAGTTGAGAAATAAATGAATTTTATTGAACAAGACAGGCACTTGAAGAATGCCAGCAGTTATAATTGCCAAAACAGTGATTAATTAGATGAGGATACAATTTGCAATAAATTGGTGTGTAATAAATTTGTCTCTGTTTTCATTTAAATGAAAGTTGTTTGTATGTTTTTTTTTTTCTTTAACAGCTTTATAGATTAATCCTAGTTTAAATTTAAAATTATTTTTCCTTCACTAGAGTAGAATTTCACCCAATTAAGAAAATTTTGAAAGTTGCAGAAATTAAGAACGGCTATCTGTCCCATGACCAGGTGTGGTCATTGGGTCACCTTGGAGCTGAATACCTGACCAGTTCTCTCCATACATCTCTGTTGCATGCCAATATCTGAGTTATAGTGAAGGATCTTCCAGTGCACTTAATGATGTTCTCAGAACATTTTTCCTTTCTCTATTCTTTAGCCTAAGATGGTGTTTTGTTGGATGACAGTGGAAAGATGGTTGGCACTTATGTTTCCATACTGTTTGAACTTTTTCTTGTTTGATGATGTCTTGCACTGTTTCCTTTTATTATGTTGATTGATTCATTTATTTCCTATGGCTTATAAACACATTATAGGTTATTTAAAGCCAGGAAATACAGTTTAACCCGGATATAAGAGAGATTTTCTCTAGTCCCAAATTAGAGCCATACTTACCTAAACAAAATAGACCAAACCCGGATACAAGTGACTTCTTCTCCGGTCCCGACAACTCTCTTATATCCGAGTTTCACTGTATTTTTAAATAGAAATTTTTATTTATTTATATATTTTTTTTTTTTTTTTTTTTTTTTTTTTTTTTAGATAACAATGTTTGAGGGATACAAGTCTTACAAATTAACCGATAGCTGGGGGAACAAGAGATGGCCTCCTACCCTTGCTCACGATGGCCTCCTACTTTGGATTGAATTTGCATGTAAGTTTATATAACAAACCCAATGGAAATTGAAACTGAGCTCTCTGGTTACCAATTCCAAAATTTATCTATTACATTGCCCACACATCCATGCTTACAACACCAGATATTCCCATTTGGTGATCGTATAGTAACTGCTGTTTGAATATGATGTGGCTGTAAGCATTTATAATGTGGATTACATAAGAAATGCCTAGCATAGTTCAGTTGAATCTCATTTCTAATGCTTGGATTCCTCACACTTTAATTCTCTAGAGACAGTATGTTGATATAGTTGTTTACTTGTAAAATTTTGTAGAAGCTCTTTATGGTCATCAAATATCTATTATTTATCACAAGCAAATATATAAAACAAAACTGTATTTGTTGCATACAGATTAAGGTATTCTTATATTCTAAAGTAATATCTATTGATAAATTCTGTTTTTATTTTCTCATGCGATATCAATTTATTGGTGGTAAAATATAGAAACATGAAGATATACAGTATGCACCAAATAATTAAGAAGTGTAATGAATCCCAATAAAAGTAAAATATATAAACAAAAACAAAAAATAATTCAAATTAAAATAAGGCATTTGCACTTCTCTTTAAAAGCTTTATCTTTTTCTTTCTCTCTAACTCTCTAAATTTTCTATACTTCTTTCAACAAGAAGGCAACCCTCAAATAAAGAGGAAGAAAAAAAATCCTGAACCTGGCCAAAAGCACCTGAAGTTTGCAGGAGCAGAGCATATTTATTTGTGATTGAAAAATAGCAAAAATTAGAGTCTCTACACATACCTTCCATTATTTTTTTTTTTTTTTAAAAAAAAAAAAAAAAAAGAAAGGAATGCCTGAAAGTAAAATTATTTTGACCAATAAAAAAAATAAATTGATACAGACTCTTTTGATGTTAGCCAGAACCAATCTTTGCACCAAATTCTCGAGCCTGGGTAAAAAGATATAAACCTGACACCTTTGGGCTAGAAGCAGAAGGAAAGAGGAGAGGACGGAACAAAAGAATGCTACTACAGAGAAATAAGCCATGTGTGACATGTAAAGAAGTAGTTAAAGGGTCATTGCTACTTATTTCCACCCTACACAGGACCAAGAAAAACACTTGTAGATTGATATTGAACTGATTTCTGGGATTACTATTATTCCTATCATTGTCTGATTCTATACTATCCAAATGGTCATTGCTCCAGATTGCTACCAATATCTGCTTTCTCAACAAACATTCACTACACTGAATACCAAAGGACTTGCTCATTGCTAAAGAAAATAAATAAAAAAAAATATGAAATTTATTTTAAACCTTGAGTCAGTACATTTTATTTCCAGAGTTTCTGGTAACGAAAACCTGAATATACAATTCCACCAAATAAATTGCATTATCAAGAAAAGCAAATATATTCAATAGAAAAGATCTTTATATCTTCAAAAGAATTTGTACACATGTTCATTTTAACCAGTTAACTATCCCAAAAATGGATCCTTGATTTATTGATGGTTTATAAATGGAATCCAATAAGAAGTACTGTATTTTTAGAAACCAGGTTAATTAATATTAGGTTGGTGCAAAAATAATGACGTAATAATGTCGTTTTTTTTACGTTAAAAATACGTCAAAAACGACATTATTACGTCATTATTTTTGCACCAACCTAATACTTACTCGTTAATAATAATTGACATCAGATTTTTTATCAACTTAATTTTTTTTCAAAGACTAATAATAATTAATGTGATTTTATTTTTTTTTTTTATAATGAATACTGCATTTTTCCTTCATTTAAAAATTCAAACTTTTTCAATAAAATCTCCCTCAACCTAGAATACAGCTTTGGATCTGTCATCAGATATAACAGCATGTCTAGATAAAATGGTGCAAATTCATGTTGCTCATTACATCCATAATGGTAGGCACTTTGACATGGTGTAATGATTAGCAAGCTTGTCTCACTAGGTCAGTTACAACTGAGTAGTGAGTTTGGGTGCTCCAGACTTTTGACCTTGTACCACATCTAAGCTACACTTAGAAAATCGCCATTACATTCACAATAGTGATCTTTAAAGAATCCTGCCTTCCCTAGTCCAGAAGTAATTCATATCCTGTTAGGTTATATGACCCTGAAAATTTCGGGTTCAGTCACTCATGGTACTGGTGGTTCTTGTGGTGAGGAGCAGTCCTACTGGAATATATACAACTGTCCCTGGATCACCATCTCAACCCAGGGCATTATCATGTCTAGAACTTTTGAGAAGAATATTAGAAATATTCAGAACTTACATTGGGAGCAAACCACCTGGATAGAGATAAAAAAAAATGGGTTCAGTAAATAATAAAAAATAGAAAAGGGTGTAAGACAAGGTTGTCTCTTCTTACTGGACTTATTCAACCTGCAGTAAAGTGATTCTGAGATAAATAGATTTTCTACCAGGATTCATTAAATGTGGCTACTCCCTTAGCAATATTAGATATGCAGATGACACAGTGTTAATAGCAGACATACAAAGGTACAGGAACTCCTTCAAAAGGTAGCAAAGGATAAGGTATGGGGACTTCTGCAGAAGGTTGCAAAGGAAAGCAAGAAGAAAGGACTAAACATTAATTGTAAGAAGATGAAATACATGTTTGTCAGCAAAAAGTAGAGCCAAATATATGAATTACAAATTGGAGATGCCAAAATCAAGCAGATACAAAAATTTAAATGTGTAAGAAATGTTTTGATGGAAGGAAGTCACATTGGGATAGTGAAAGATGACTTTTGAAAACTAAGCAAAGTATTAAGAAACAGGAAAATCTAATTAGAAACAAGGAAGATTACTTAACTGTTATCTTATATCAGACCTCCCATATGGCAGTGAATGCTGAACAGTCTCCTCATAGATGATGAAAAGACTAAAGGCATCAGAAATACCTTGACCTGAACAAAGGAGCAATGTTAATATTTTCAAGAAAATGGAAATAAAAAGACGCTCCTTATCATCCTACAATCTTCCTGTACTTGGTCAGTATGCTATTGACAATCCCTTTCCATGCTGTTCAGTCCTGTATTGTTATGTCCAACTCTGAGTCTCAAAATACAGTGTTTGGGAAAGTCAATTTTTGTGGGAGGACACTACCAGAAGGATACCATAGGAGTAAGGATGAGATGATTTCCCAGTTTTCTCAGTGGCAGCAGCTGGCAAATAGTAATTGTTTTGTTTTGAGCTTAAGAGAGAATGGTCTCTGCTTTCTGTAAATTATGTTAAGAGTTGCATGGGATCTCCAACTCATTTTCTGGATTTTTCTAAGTAGATTTGTATATATTCCATCCAGTCATCGTTCAAGTTTCTGATCCATACAGTAAGACTCGCTCAATGTTTAAAAGGTTTGGACTTTTAAGGAAGATGAAAGGTTCAAGCACCAAAAGGACACTTATACTTAATATCAGACAGAGAAAAGTTGAAATTTTTAAGGCACATAAGGAAATGGGTCTTGGAAAATCTGACACACAGAACACATTGAAAGCAATATGAATGGAGGATAGTGGTGCATAAGAAAAGGGATTAGGGAAGATAGTAAATAATCAAAATTTACTAAGAGCTACAAAGGACAGGTAATTGTGGAGAGCCATGATTGCTGACTTCCTGAAGAGACAAGGCACATAGAATAATAAAGAGACAGGGAAATTGACATTCATGCCTTGCAGGAAAAACCAAACAGTCTGACATGTCATGTTTGATCACTGACTACCATGAACCATGGAAAAAGTCCTTCTTTATCTAAACAAGGTGGTAATGTGTATATGGCTAGATTGGGAAGGATTTCTCAACAATTAGATCCTCCTAGGGAACCAAGTGCTTGATTCAAACAAGTACTACTAAACTGGTCAGTAACTGAAGATAAGCACCATCAAATACTTCTTTTGGTAACCTGGCAAAAATACACAGCTTGGCTGTGAAGTATTTAATCTTATGGTGTATTTACACAATATTACTGCTTTTACTGATCTCTGCTGATGCAAAAATGTTAATTCCTATTAGAGAGAATAATTCTTCACTAGGAAAGATAAGATCTGTGATAATGGAATTAGGAAGCTATCAAAAAAAATAAAAATAAAAAAAAAACAGGGTGAGGGTAGGAAGAAAGTAGTGTACAAAATGGTAACTTTAAAAGATCAGTTTATTTTTGTAGGAAATTACACACTTTCTCTATAAACTGTGTTGGGTTGTAAATAGGAATAGTTGGCACATATATAGAAAATAAGTAGCACTTTATTTTGGAGAATAATATGGTACATGTTTGACAACACAGACTAATGTAATAAACAGTTAATCATTAACTCCTCTCCCTCAGTAAGAGAGAGTGCTCTTTAAATCGTCTTAGACCAGTCCATCTTGTGAGAGTGTTCAGTTATTCCACAACAAACTGGAAGTGACTAGTTGGACAATATCTAAAGATACCTTTTTATTTATTTTTTTATTTTGTTACTAAATGTTCACTAAACAGAAAGCTCAAGAGTCACTCAAGGTAGATGATTATTGAAAGAGGTGGTTTTATGGATTTAAGATGTAAGTGTAAATTACTGGAATATGTGGGATAGATATGAGTTGACTCTGGACTTGAAGAAGTTAACACTGTTGTAACTGAGAAAGCAGCCTCTCGAGAGTGTTCCATAAAGTAGCAGTTCTCAGGAAGAAGCAGTTAGTGGAACTTCCTTCTTATTAATGGAAGAACAATAAAAAAATAATTCATGTATGGTCTTAACTGTAAGGTTCTGAACTGCTGGAACTAATGAATGTAGCTAATCTGAACATTTGCCATAGAAATAGCGAGAGAATAGTCATAGTCTTGTGGTGTTTCATCTGAGGGAAATAAGCTATAGGGCTGAAAAGGATTTAGAAACAGTAAAGTGGTTTTTTTTTTTTTTGGTTTTTTTTTTTTGGTAATTCCTAAATAGTTCCTACATACTTAGCCAGAAACTCAGTTATTGAATGTAACTAACAAGAATCTGTTCTGGGGCTCAGTGATAGGGCCTTGTTTGAATGTTATTTATTTAGGTTTGAAAAGGACATCACTAGACCACAGCAGGATGGTAATACTATAAGCAAAATCATACATGAGGTACAATTTAGAAACAGTTTGTTTTATAGGCATAGGAAGAAAAATAATAAATTGATTTATTATACATTTCAACATGTCAAGTAATACACAATAAGTAACATTGAAGGCATAGATAATTCATTATAATTCAGAAACATTTTTGAAGTATTTAACTTTTTCTTTACAATGATAAATTAGAGAAATAAGTGTTTTGTTAGTAATTTCTTTCTTTCATGTATATTAAAGAAGTCTTTCTTTTGTATCTTAGTAACACATTTTAAAGTAATTATTGTATTAATCAAGGAACATGTATGTATATAATTTGTGTAAGCACAGAAATAAAGAAATGTTTACTTATGATGCTGATAGCAATATATTTTATCAAAGACTGTCCCAAACATCTGCTTTCTTAGTCAGTCAAGAGAATAAAAGTTCTGATTTTTATTTATTTTGGCAGTGAAATTCTTGTACAAATTGTCATGGGAATATTCTTTATTTTAACTTAACATCATTCTTATCTTGTATTTGAAAGTATTTTTATTGCATAACTTTTAATTTTTTCTTTTTATTAATTATTTGGTTACAGACTACTAAACAGCCCATCAATAGGGGTTGGGGGTTAATTAGTAAATTATTTATTGCTATCACTGCAAATCTATGAGATTTGCAATAAATTCAGACAAGATTTGGGATGAGGAAGCACATATCTTCAACAGTTATAAATATCTTTACATTCCTAATAAAATAATGGAGGAATATAATTTTGAATAATATTATAAATAAATTTCTCTGAAACCCTAACATCTGACACGAGTTTATTTCACCTTCAGACAGTCCAATTACACATGTCTTTCTAGAAATTGCCGCTTCCTGTACTTCGAGAGTGTCAGCCAATGTTTGGTAATTTTAGTTTTGCTTTTATCACAAATTGAAAAATTGTCAGCGTGTCTCTTTTTAAAAATGTCAAATTTGAGTAAAATAATCGTGTCTATTTACTTGCATTTTTAAAGATGTTAAAATACAAATATCACCCATATCATGTGCATCATGTCTGGAGTTAAAAAAAAAATTATTTTAAATCACAATGATAGTTGAAAGTCTGATATTTTCACATTGAATACACATGATATTTGTGGGAAAATGAAATAAGATGCTTATTGCGGATCTGATGTTGATACAATTTGAGATTATTTTGAAAAATGTTGTATGCAAGAAGAAAGTTTAATGACCAAATCTGGTTGGCTTTTGTTGATATTATCAGTGATTTTGTTAAATTATCAGTTGTTTTTGCTTTATTTTTTTATTTTTGTTTTTTTTTACAGTATAATGAATATAAGAAACTAAAATGTTGCTTATTACATTACAATGTTTGATGATACGTTAAAAATAGCTCCAAGCAAATTTAAATTATAAATTTTAAATTATCCTTCTTCAGAACCTATACAGATGTTTGACAAAATCACAAAGTGCTGTACCAAATAACCCAAAACACATCAGTTGAATAATTCTAATGACAGTAAAAAGGGGTAGTATATGTCACTATAATGGAAAATAATGATATAATCAAGATGTTGACTTTTCATACTGACAAAAATCTTGGAAGATAACTCATATGTATATTAGAAAGATTTGTTGTATTCTGTCAGCATTTCAACGTTTAAACAAACACCTAAAAGAAAAGTCTTAAACATTGTTGTAAGACTGGTTCAGGATATAAAGAGACCTCAAAAGCAATACAAACATGACAAACTAAGACAAGCTTTGTGCCTGATCCCGTACAAGTGGGGATTGAATAAAAATTGTCCAATATTTTGACCAGGTCCAAGTGTACACACTCGGGTTCCCCATGTTAAATAACTGACCTCAACACTGTCCCTTTCAGGACAATACTTTCTAGCAACCCTGAAACTGTCCTTTTAAGGACAATGCTATTTCAGACCCCCAAAACTTTGTCCTGTTCAGAACCTCAGAGTTATCTTTTGCCGAACATTAGTTTTGTTTATGTATTTTTCTTTTATGAAAATAAACTTGGTAATATTTATTTTTACTCAAGTTTTTGTTTTGTTTGTTGTCTTCTGCCATTCTATATCTGTTTGCAGGCTAATATAACACCTGCAATAGAGTGATAATGAATTGTTTACTTAACAAGTATAATTTCATGAAAAGCTGTTTTAATGAAAAGATTTTATAAATTTCAATGTACATTTCCACTGTTTTGTCAATGAATGCCAGGTGTAAAGATTTTTACGTTTATACATATTCTCTTTCTAGAAAAAGCTTTTTTTAACAATACTTTTTGTTTGTCCATATTAACTTTGAGATTAGAATTATAACGGAAGGAACCAAATGGAAGGTATTACTCCAGAGAAATGTAAGAAATTTGCTGGCAATGTAGACATAAAAGGAGCAAATATGAGAATCCCAGTCTAAATAAATTGTGGAATAATATTGGCTGCTTGTGCCTCTTCTGTGTTTATATATCTGGTAATTTACTGCAGTTGTGAAAATGTACAAAAGGATGCGATCTGAGATAAATATTTATATAAATAAAAGCAAAGACATAATTAAATTACTTGAAGTTTTACAGTATTCTTATAGAATAGTATAATAGTAATTCAACACTAAAACATGGTCTAAGATTTACATTGCCTGATATTACAATAATACTAGTTTCACAGTGAAATCTGGAAAAGAATTGCTTGCAGGATTAAGTTTTTAATTAAAATACATAGGGTAAAATAAAAGAATATCTTTGATTATGCTGTTGAACAATAGGCTGGTTAAAATGTTTTCTGGTTGGATTATACACATTGAATTTACACTCATTATTTTCTGGTTGCTCTTCTCTCCTGTCTCAAATTCTTTCATAACACTTCTTCCTAAAAGTATGTCTGTATAAGCGAGTCATTGTTTTCAAGATCTTGTTTATTTTTTTTTGTTTTTTTAAAAAAAAAAAAATAGAAATTGTGAATTTTCTAATAATTTCTTTTCTCACACTTCTTGCCTATGCCACTACATACCCTGACAAGACCTCTCTCATCTCCATGATGATCTACTTACAATGGGAAATCACCAATCACTCACCTGGATGATAGACATACTAGACATTCAGGCACCTCAGAATGGAGCACTAACACACCTGGATGCCTCTCCTTGATTCTGTCCAACTATGCAAATGTTATATACAGTTGCTAATGAACCAATTTCTTGTGGGACAACAAAGAAAAACAGTCTCTTTTGATGGAATGGTGTACTTGCCTTCTCTCAAATCAAAATCCTACATGCCAGAGAAAGACTCTTTCATCAAGAATAAAGCAAGTCCTGTTCATTATTTCTGCCATTCGACTCTGGTTCTCATTCACTATGTTTGCCACATAATCCCCTGCATTCTAGTGGTATTATCACCTTGCTTGGGGTGAAATGATTACAACCAAAAGTTGTTCATGACAATTTTTTTTATAGATAAAGCCATCATTTTCACCTGACTTTACATTGGATGATTAACAATAAAATCTATTTTCAGTTTACATTTCCCCCATTGCATGCATTATTATATCTGTGATATAGTGTAACATTCTTAATTTATGGATGGAACAGAATAGCTAAAAGAAAGGTATGATAAACATTCATTAGTCTAAAAGATTTTATATAATTCTATGACATACAAGAAAATATTTACAAATATATAAATCTGCCACCAGTTTATCCCACTCACAGAAATTGTAACATATGAATAAAACAAGCAGAGTGGAAAAGCAAAAAGAAAGAAGCAAGTTGGTGGTATGGGTTCTTTTGTTCTCCTGTCTACTGTGGACTTGTGATGAAATCTAATGCCTTAAGTCCATCACTAGCAATTGGCATAGGAAGACATGTCTTGTCTCTGATTACTAAAGAGTAACTCTTCTATTTTTTTTGTCATTCCTTGAACCCATATTATTTACTAGCTGTCCAATGACACTTATTACTTCATCTTAACCAAAGTGAAATAATTGCCTAACATTTTTATTCACTAACTACCCAAAACTGATTCTTTTTCCAACATGTGATTGAATATCATTTTTGTTTTGTCAGTATAATTAACTGGTATATTGTCTGACTCAAACATTTAAGTAAAAATGCAAAGTCCTCCAATCATTTCTTGGATATGGTTAACATTTTCAGAAACAAATCCTTTCTTCCTGACTCAGATTCTTCAGAGAATACCAAAATTCTTGTGATTGGCAACAAGCTCTTTATTCATTAAAGACTTTCAATGGTGAGTTCTGCCTATCTAATACATTATCTCACATATTTTCCTGGTATTTTTTGTCATTTTTATTCCATATTATTGCTGAGCAAAGTAAATGCAAAATGATGTATGTCAAAAATAAATTGCTTTGTCATGCCCCCAAATATCATCAGTCACAAAACCAGACAGTTTTGTTGAGTTTAAATATTGATTAGTTCATGGTGATGGGAAGATGACCAACACATAAAATTTAGTAATAAAAGAAATAATTTTAACTATGAATTTAGAACCATTCAAGACACTAGGTTTTATCATTATTTACATTATATAGTGAAGAAAATGGCAAATTACATCATCAAACTAAGTGACAGTATGTTTTGTGTATCCTACAATGGAAAATATGGCGAAAAAGAAAGTTACTTGCTGAAAAAAAAGGGTCATGTATTCTGCATGATATGCTGAAGATAGAATAAAAAACAAGTCAGTCACAGAAGTTGCCATAAAAGTATTTTGTATATGCTAATTTGGTGTGTCTTCTCCCAGTTGTTAATGAATGAAAAAAATGATAAAAGCAGTTGGTGTTCTCGATTTGAGGGTGAAAAAGACAAAATTCATGTATTTTGGCTACCGTGGCTGTCAGTGAGTGAGTTATTTTTCTGATTGGTTACTTGCATTGTGATTTGTGACATAGTACCTGCAAATTGAGATTTTGACTTTTCTTTCTGCCCCTGATATTGGAGTCTGAACTTAAAGTAATTTGTTCTCGTCATTGTGGAAGTAATTTGCAATAAATATTTCCTTTGCAATCCAAGAACTCTTACAAGCTTTTTTGGTGCTATGACGAACAGGACATTTGACATCAAGTTGATACCTGAGTTTGATGGTTCAGTGACTGAACATGTAGTTACTGAATGGATTGAGAAGGCAGAACTTGTTTGTGTCCTGTGTGGAATTAACAAGGTTGAACATGTTCTTCCTCTGAGGTTGATAGGCAGTGCATTTGCTGTTTACCAGCAGTTAAATTTAGAGAAAAAACAGATGTTGAGCAGATAAAATGAGCCCTGCAGATTGCCTTTGCACTGGATCATTTGCAATCCCAGAACTCTTACACATTATTTCAAGTTAGACTATTGTCCTTATCTTTCTTGTTGTTATCACAATATTATGGCTATTGTCATTATCACCCAGCCACATTGAGCTGCTTATCAATGCAAGTCATATTTAAAGAATTTCAATCTGAACCATTTTTAATCTACAGGAATAGTTTATTCTCTTTCTACTGTCCTTGTTGATGGCATAAATGGCTCAGTCTGAAATTCCCAGAAGCTTACTCGGACTGACAACCTGTTTTGTTAGTAACATCCTGTATGATGATAACAATTTTAATGGTGTTACATACCATACCTATAAACACTAATGGGTATGTCCCAATCCTCATAAATACGTTAGACACTATTGTAAGTGGGGGTAATATCCTGTCTCAGTAGTCTACCACTAGCAGTGGTTTACCTACTTCATGCTGCTGATAAGTATTGTATTTTGTTGATGTTATAAAGATTACAATTTTATTTTCAACCTCCGTTTTGGTTATTCCTCGTTCAGTAACCTTTGCTAGGTTACAACAAATGGAATAAAGGGAAATTTCTCAACCCAGAAATCCAAACAATTAGATTGTTTTTTGACTGATGAAAACTATGTGAGCTTAAGGCAATAAATGACAAAATAATTTTCTCTAGTAGATCTACAGATAATATCTCTGTACATAAAAATTGTTCACTTTCTAATGTGTTGCTTACTTCTATAATTAATGTAAAGTTTCTATGATAATATTTTACTTGAACAAATTGTTTTCAAAAGTTACATGTACAAAATAAGAGACTGATTGATTTACAATGCAAAAGATTGCATTTATTTAAACAAAATGACAAAAGGAAGGATTAAGATTTTTTTTTCTTAGAAATAAATTGAATACACAAGGAAAATTGTTAATGAATGTATTTGGGTATGACTTGCTTCTGTAGGTATGTTTGTGTGTGAAGCATTCACAGCCCTTTTTGCTTCAGTGTGAAAAGATGATGGCACACACACACACACTTCAAAAGGAGACAAAATAGGAAGATAGTTACTTAAGGGTTTGCTTGTTTTTATACCCTCAGGGCAACTGCTGATATGTCTATTAAGGCACAACAATACTCCATTTCAAATGTGCCATCTAATATGACAACTGCTCTTTGAAGTTCTATGTTGTGTTTGCTTGGTGGTTTCTAATTAATGTGTTTGAGTGTGACTTGCCTGATTCATGTGAAAATTTGATGGCATGAATTTCAAAAGGAGGAAAACAGGAAGAGAGGCTTAATTAAGTGTTTGCTTGTTCTTTACCCTCAGATGTGCTGTTGATACTGTTTATTAAAGCACTATATGTTTAGTCAACTCACAAGAAATTCCCTCTTTGAGACAATTCTTGTCAATTTATAGACAATATAACCTGTTATATTATTAAAACATTTTTCACATATGCATTCATTCAAAGAAGTCTTAAGTTTTTCTTTAACACATACTCAACAAAAGAAACTTAAGGATTATCAGTTAAACTAATTTTGTTCTATAAACATTATAAAAACTTTGATAGAAGTGGCATATTCTGTTCTTTCTTATTTAGTTTGGTAAAAGGCTAAGAATTTGATGAAGAATGCAACTTTTTTCTTTGATCGAACTTTTTTATTTATTTCTCTCTCTTATGTATGCTCTTCATTCAATTTTTACATATTCCTCTCAGTATGTTTTGAGGTGTATGTGTTTATAAACAATTCCTGATGTCTTGGGCAGGATTTTGATCAGATAAATATTTAATATTCAAGATAAAAAAAAATAATAATAAAGGTTATCTGACTTTGGCTGATAGCACCTGCTGATAGTATGATGAGTCTATAATAATGGGTAAGACCCAAAATTATGCAACAAAGCAGAGGCCAAGATGACCATGAATGGAAAAGACATGTTTTCAGCCTTCTCCAAGAACAGGTGATACTAGCCACAGACAAGCCTGAATAATGCATGGGAAGGTAACTATCAGAAGAATACATAAGAAACAAGAGATAAATGTTTCAATCTATTACAACAGAAACATATATTTGGATATCTTCCCTAATGTCTTGACTTTTAACTGATAAAAGAATACATTTCTAGCAATCCTCTATTCTTATCCTTGTTATATAATATATTTCTTATATAAAGTATTTTTTCAAACTGTTCAATTGTCTCATCTTTGTCTGTCAGCCATGACTCAATTTGGGAAGCTTCTAAATTTCTCACATCAAAACTTTCTAAATGTATAAAAATTTGTAATAAACGTACTTTTCTTTACAAGATAGAATGTTTTTAAAAATGGATTTGAGTGGTTGATGCCATGAAAACTAATGTTCTACAAATATTTTTACATACAGGCCAGCTTGGAATGAAATCTAATTATTAGGTTGGTGCAAAAATAATGTCGTTTTTTGACGTATTTTTTAACGTCAAAAAACGACACTATTACGTCATTATTTTTGCACCAACCTAATAACATACAATTAATGAAAATATGCTTTGTAGAATAGTAAATAACTCTGTATTTATAACATTATATCTACATATGTCCTTGAACAAGATGCCCCTACCCACAAAAATTAAACGAAAATTCAGTAATTTAAAAAAAAACAAACTGTAATCTAAAAGAAATAATAGCACCTAAGGCAACAAATATGTAATTTTGTTTGTTGTCATCCTCCCATTCTTTTCACTTGCTTTTCATTTCATTTTTTTCTCCGATTTTCATTTATTTGACTTCTACCTTTCCTCCTTCACTCCTTTCTTTTCTCTCACTTCTATTATCATGGGGAGCTGATGGCTCTCTATCAGAGTTACGTATGTATTTGTGTGCATGTTTTGAGAGCAGATTCTCTTTTTGTGTGCTTGTTTGAATATTGCAAAAAGAATTTTTATAAAATTTTTAGTTATTTCTGAAAAGTATTTACATTAAAGTTTATGCAGTTACAACTCTATCATGTAAACTAACATGTCACTTATCTGATAACTCCATGAACCTACACATATGTAAGCAAATATCCAATTAAAAAAATCTTACATCAACCATGATCTGTCTGATACTTGAAAAAATTACTTTACAACATGAACAACTAAAAAATATTACAAATATTAGAAGCAATAATCATAAAAATGACCAAATTCAATAAAATATAGGAAGCAGTATTTTAAATATTTTTAAACAAAAATTATAGAATTCACATCATGCATGAAACTCTTTGAAGATCTGAGTTTAAAAAATATAACCTCACATTATGTGAGATGATTAAATAAAAAAAAAATCAAATTCAAAACAGCATACTAAAACATCAGAATAACACATATGAGAAAGTGAAAACTTTCCTTGAAGATTGCTGAAGTGGCTGAAAGTTTTTGGCTTGGAGAAACATTGTTGGAAAATACACAAAAAAAATCTTGAATTATCAATAAAAATAATTGCAAGAAAATAAGAGAAATTGACTTTAAAAATAATTCTTAAAAGAAATATTTCTGTGATCTTGAACCAAATATAGTGTGTTTAACGCTATTGCAAAGCAGTCTAGAAATGCTTATCTGTACATAAATAATCCTGTCATTTCTTTTATGGCTACTATGTTAGTTATAGAAGAAACTTTGGAACAAAGCAGAAACAGGTGACCAAGGAGATGAAACGTATGGAAGGACTGGAAATGCTGGAAAGAAAACTGGGTTTGAAGAAGGAAGATAATTTTGATACTTTGTTCATTTCATCCAGGATATTTTGTAAAACTATCAGGAATCACAGCATTGTAGGGAAGTTATAACATTGAGTAAATAATTATAAATCCCCTAACACACACACATATATATATATATATATATAAGTATTTGTTAAAATGAAACAAATGTGGAAACAACAAATTAGTTATTATCTCATTATGTGGTGTTGGAGATATGAGAGACAGTAATACTGGGTAAAATTGAGTTTGGGGTCAAATGTAGATAAAATATGGATCAGAATCTGACAGGATAAAAAAAAAGAATAAGTATACACAGTCTTTCTCATATGTTTTTATAGATGTGTTTAATGAGTGTCCAGATAATTTAGTTCGAAAGATACAAGAAGTGTCTGAGATTATTTTTTACATCAAATTTTTTGTTGAGTGCTAAGAGATACATGTTAGTACTATAGCCTAAAAAAGGAAAAGGAGCTGAAATTTTCCTTGACACACATGTTGCTGGCCTACCTGTGTTGACTGGCTGTTCAATAGTGAGAATGTAACATGTTTTTGTCTGTCAAGAAGAAAAGTGTGGTCAATTCTGATTGGTTTACAGAGTGAATAAATAATAGTTATAATTTTTATAATTATTTTATTATAATTATTTTTAACACCATAATTTTATTTATTTTTATAAACATGACAGCATTGAAAATTATAGAGAAAATAAAGATATTTTTTATATACACATTCAGCCTAATTTGGTGACATAGCAATTGGGAATTCTGTCACTCACTCATGTTGTAAACACTTTGACTCAGTGGAATAATTGGATTGTAAGAACTCTGCAGTACTAAATAAGAACATGATAAGATTTCCTTAAATACTGACAGTAGAATAAGAATAATCTACTCCAATTGACTAAATAAAGTGTTCAGTTAAAATTCCCTGAAGATTACCTGAAAACCAGAAGCCACATTGGCTAAAACATTGCGATAACAAACAAGAGGATGAAATAGGTGTAGATAGGTTAACCTAGTCACATTACTTCTCCATCTATTAAACAGGAGTAGAGGTTTATCTCTTGTTGCCTGTTTAAGATTGGGTTTCCGGTTCTTTCAAAAACTTCCTCATTCTCTTTCACTCCTAGTAACCTCAAGCAAGGCACTAAAGCCACTAAGACAGAATTAGTTACTGGGTGAGGGAGAATTAGAAAACACAACAATTATTAAGGAGCAAGAACAAAAGAGTAATCAGGAGGATGATAGTGACATTGCATTTAAATTTTTGAATATTAAAGTTGGCTGGAAGGCTTGGAACCAGAAGGGAGTTCCACAAAGTACAACAAAGGAAACTGTTAGCATAGAACTTACAAGTACATATAACCTTAACTGGTCTAAATTGTTAAAAGAAAAGTGCAATTGTAAATAATGTAATAATGACAACTCTTCATCCTAGAAATTCAGACAGAAAAGAAAAATATCTTTAAAAATCAATGTTGAAGGCAGAGGTTAAACCAGCAAATATTATACTGGAGATGTCAATACATTTATCCTTGATGAGGAAAGAGAGTTTGGAGAATTTGACACTGACAGGATACATTGAAAGACAGAGGAGAATGGCAAGTAACCTACCTAATGATCTTGCGTAAAGGAATGGCAGAACAGGGACTGGGGGTGATGCTTAGATTTACAAAAGATAGAGAGTTGTTGAGAGTCATGATCACCCATGTTCTGAAGAAAGATGGCACATAAAAGATGACTACTTAGGAGTGTTGGGATGGTCATAATTTCATTGTATAGTCAACTTAAAAAATAGAAATGATACCTAAATCACATTTGGCACAGAATAACTACTTTACTTTTCAGCACACAAACATTTTTTCTCTTTTGTTAAATCTGCCATTTTTGTCAATTTATCCTTTCATTAAATATTTGTTGTTTGTCCTGTTGTTGTCCAATATCAATGGTTAAATTCCACTTTATGCCAAGATAAATATGTAAAAACAAGATTGAATTGACACATTTCCAAAACTTGTATTATTCCTTCTATAAAATACCTCTTCATCATTTCTCTGGTTTTAGGCTTTGGAAAAGAACTATGATTATATTACATTGTGTAATAATATATAAGCCAAGTTTATGTATAGTGCAATTGCTGAATTTTTTGCATGATTTTTAACCTGTTCAAAAAAAATTAGCTTTATATAGTGTGACTTTCTATTTTCGGCATAAAAAAAACTAATCATAAAATTTGCCTTATACTTGTTTATCAACTTTATTAAAAAAAATCAAGTAAAATTAAATTTAATTCAGTTGTATATTCATTATTTTTTGCAATGATTTGTGGCTACTTATTAGGCAGCTCTTCAGTAAAAATTCTATAAGTTTTGGTTTGAAAAACTTTTTGGCAAACTCTTGAAGCTGGTTTTTATTAGAAAGTTTTCTCGGCCAAATCATTCTGCAGTGATTGAAAAGGGGTAATAATCAGGTGAATATCGTGGATGGTGTAGAACCAACCAACGAAGTTGTAAAATTTTTTATTATGCTATTTTTGCTGTATACAGCCTCATGTTGTCATAGAGTAGAACAAAAATTTTACATTAATCCACTGTGTATGCTGCCATTATCTTGCAAAAACTAAGATTTATTAGTGTTCTTTGAATTTATTTTTAACTGCCACTTATGATTAGAAGCTAGGATGATACTTTCATCATCTTAATTGGTTTCCAAATAAGGAAATTATTTATGACCAACCTTATACAAGAAAAGAAGAATTTTTCTTAAAATATCTGTTTTGTCAAATTTGGGCCAGAGAACATTTAATTATTGGTGGTTTGTGCAGCTGTCTGGCAAAATGGCATTAGACATGAAACTGAAAAGCAGAAGCATGTTATTGAACTCTTCCATGTCGGGGGAGAAAAATTGCACCTATTGACATTCAATATTTGTTGAATGTTTGTGCAGACTAAACAATGGATGTGAGCCCAGTTAGGTGATCAAAAAAAAGTTATTTAGGCTTTTGTTCAATTCTGGCAAAAATGAAATCCTAGTGGTACTGGTTACATAAAAATAATTATTTTTGTACCTGAAAACATGCTCCATCTAATGGTGTTATTATGAACCCCTTATCTGTTGTATATAGCTTCAATTATTCTTGGATAAGGAGTGGTTTGCCATTTCCTTCTCTCTGGTGATTTTCTCATGAAAATTGCATAAAATGTAATCTGTGAACCAAATTGAAATTCCAACAGAGAAAGGTATGAATCCATCTTTTTGAATTGATCAGGGTGAGTATTATTCCCTACTACCTGAATCCCAGATAAGAAAAATGAATACAACTGGAGCTCTTCAATTGTTTAAAAGTAGTTCACCTAAAAATATGGTGACTCTTAAAATAATGTACAATTTGGCACTTGCTTTGGGCTTCCAATTTTTGAGCTATCAAGGAAGGTAACAAAATCTAAAAGGTGCACCTGTTAATTCCCCTCTCCAAGTTCTGTACTGCCTTAACCAGGTATTGAACTCACACTCTTTGGGTCCTGTCACTGGATCTAACCAATGCATTTATCCACTATGCCATGTGTCCTTAAGGCGGTGGAGAACTTGAAGAGTGGGAATTAACAGCAGATAACTGATAACTGAAATCCATTAGACATGGCATATGGAACTAGGACAGTCTACTCCAGTGAGCAAAATAAAGGGTTCAGTTTGACATTCTAACTACCTGAAGAAGGCAGGAGCATACAACAGCCAAAATGTTGTAGTAAATATGGCGACAAAGATGAGGACAATAGTTTGAATAATATAAATAGTGTACATAATACCTCATCTCAGAAATATAGACAGATATTCAAGATTTAGCTTGAGTATTAAACTGAGACAATAGCATAGAATGATTACAGTTTTGGTCTATGAATTTAGAAGAGTGATTGTGGGTTCAATTCCTAGGCCCAAAAGACCAAGATGAGAAATCCTTAAACTGGACAATAGAATGAGAGCAATCAACCCTATCATATAATAAATGTGAGTGCATTTATCGAACTGTATACAAAATAAGTCAATAATTGCAGGATAAAAATGTGACACAATTCACTGAGGTAAATAATATTTTTGTGCTCATAAATTTTAAAGTCATTAAATCATTAACTTAAATTATTTCTAATTAAATATAAAATTGATTTGTGCCTTTCAACAATGTATCTCAGATTTGACTTAAGCACTTATGCTGAAATCAGTAGATTTTCTTAATTTAATTTGTCGATACATTTACCTTCTATGTGCCATGTCCCTTGAGAACTTTAGTGATTAAGGCTCTCCACAACATTTTGCTCTTTTTAGCTCTTAGCAATTTTTTTTTTGCTGTCTCTCCTAATCCCTGTTCTGCCAACCATTTACACAACCTCATTAGGTAGGTCATTCATTACTTACCTCTAATTTGTCTTGTGTCAAATTCTTCAAGTCTCAATACGTGCCCTAGAAACTTCAACTTTCCTCCTGTAGAACCTCATTTCTGTTGAAGAGGTTTCTTTTTCATTTGTGAGGAGATAGTCAAGCATTGATATTGTATAACAGTTCAGCATTCTTTTATTTGTTTCTTATTAAATTTTCCTGTTTCTTAATAGTTTACCTAGCTTTTGGAAGGCAACTTTTTCTATTCCAATGATTTTTTTGAATTTTGGCATCATATTTTTCATCCATTGTTAAAACACTACTTATTCATAATTTCTTGATTTTAGTGTCTGCTATATATAGTTCATATGTTGACTTGATTCTTTTACAGACAACCATTTTGTCTTCTTACAATTGATACACCTTTTACTACTTTTCCAAATATAAAATTCTTCCAGTATTATAGTTATTACTTGGAAGTTTGTCTCAAAATTTTCAGGAAATTTGTATCATTTGAGTCATTCTTTTTTTCTCCTTTGGCTGTCAGTTTATAATACACACCTAGTCAAAATCTTAAGACCAAATACAAAAGGGTTAAAATTCATGTCCACTGTGTTGTGTTGAGAAAATTTCTTTTGGGACATCTTTTGCACAACAGTAATGCTAAAAACCGTCTGGGCAATCAAGATTTAATTTTTTTCTCATTTGAAAACAACACTTTCTTCCATTTATCTACATCCCAAGTTTGATAATTGGAAGTAAATTGTAAATGGGTGGTTTTATGGCAAAGACGAAGGCGAGGCCTCTGCAGCCATTTCAAGTTCTTAAGCCCTTTCTTATTTAAATTCCGCCGAATTGTTCAAGAGCTGCATACAGCATCTGTATTCCCTTTTATCTTATTTTATGTTAGGCTTTAATCTCTCTTAACTTCTTACCTAATTTGTCTGTCTAGAGATGGTGAGATTTTACTGGGGTGACTGCCTAATATTTCAGTAGCATACACATCCAGATTTTTAATGAAGTTAACAATTATAGTTCTGCTATAGCCAATTTCATTTGCAATGACTTGTTGCAAAAGACCACGTCTTTGAAGTACAATAATCCTGCCCTGTTTGAACTTTAAAATTTTACCCTTAGCCATTTTAAAA
Source organism: Acanthosepion lycidas (assembly GCA_963932145.1). Lineage (NCBI taxonomy): Eukaryota > Metazoa > Mollusca > Cephalopoda > Sepiida > Sepiidae > Acanthosepion > Acanthosepion lycidas. The sequence continues at coordinate 98,513,183 of OZ010576.1, read as the reverse complement.
TCTGAAATTTAATACTGGAAATGAGCTATGAGCACACCGACTAGTTCTAAAATTTTTCCAGCAATTTGTTTTTTTTTTTCCACAAATGGTATTATCTTTATGACCAACCAAAAAATATCTTTGTCAATGTTTAAATTAATCAATTAAAAGCTTAAAATTTTCACTTGTTTGTTTATATACTATATTTTCTAATTAAATGTAAATGTTTTGCAGATATATTTTGATTAAAATAACAGTATTTTGTATTTTTTTTAACCTTTTTTTTTATCTGGTCTTAAGATTTTGACCAGGAGTGTATTTTGTTAACACATTTATTTGATTAAATGATAAAAAAATGAAATTTTTAACAGAGATTAGGTCTTTCTTGGTACCTTTATATACTTCTTCCTTGTTAATTGATTTGTAAGCTTCCCAGTGTGAATTTTTTTTCAGTTTCAGTAGGAAAGTTTTACAACCAGCTGTTAATCCAACTAATTTGAATTCAGAGGAGTCCTTCTTTTAGACTAGTTGACAACCAAGTTAAAAGATCCCAGTCTGCTCTGCTATTTTACCTCTAGCTTTAAGTAGAAGCAAAGGATCTATAGCTTTCCCAAGAATATTAATAGAAAATAAACACAACAGAATTTGAACTCTGATCAGCAATTTTAGTTTTTGTAGCGGTCACATGTACATCAATATTTGTCTCATGTGAATAACTGTCAATGATCTCTTCAAAAGTTATAGAAGCATTTTGCTTTCTATTTTGATCACATTGAAATTTTTCAGCTGGAAGGAATTTTGACTGAGCAATTATTATTGTATAAAGTGCTAATTACTGAAAAAAAAAAAAAAAAGGCAAATGCCAAAGTGTGTTGAATAATGAAATCCATTTTCTTAGTTCGTCAATTGTAAGATCCTCAAATTTTGTTCATGTCTTGACTGTTGGGCACTCTTTTGCAACTTCCCTATCTTATTCAAACTTTATTCTAATTTGGAAGTCATTAAATTGATGACAAATTAAAACTTCGTAAAGAGCCACTAGCTGTACATTATAGCCATAAATTCCTTATTGATAAAAAAAAATCATTTGTCTGTATTGGCTTGATGCACATGATATGTTTTTAAAATCACTGCTCAATCTGACATTATTCCTTGCAATCATCATGAACTTTATTATTAATTTCATACTTATTAGGTTGGTGCAAAAATAATGTCGTTTTCTGACATAATAACATCTGAGAAAACGACATTACTTTTGCACCAACCTAATATATACTGCCTACTTCAAAAAGAGCAGTAAATGAAAAATGTAAAATTATTCTTTAAAGAAACATGAGTTTGTAGAAAGGCATTTTCCTTCACAGAAAGCCCTGAGTAATGTGGTTCCATTTAACTCATCTTTGATTAACATGTGAACTAAATTTTTATAAAAAAAAAACAAAAAAAAAAACTGAATAGCATGCCTTGAAATTTGATTAGTACATTAATTAAAGTCAAATACAAAATTTAGTTGGCAACAGAATAAGTTTTCTATTGTACTTAATTTTCTTCCCTATTTTTTTTTTTATATGCTTTCATTAATAAATTTTATTTTATTTATTTTTACAATTGGGACCTCTAGGGTGTGTGTGAATACATTTCTGGCAACAGAGGCAGGCAAACCATACCAAGATTTTTTTAAAATCAGCTAAAGATCAATTCATTATCAGACTTTAATTAAATTTTTTAGTGTTTATTTGAAAAGTTTATTTTGCAAGAAAAATTTGTAGAAATATTTTGTAAGTTAATCAACACCCTCCCCTCTACTTAATCTAATTTCTTCAATTCTCAATACACTTAATTCTGTATTTTGTGAATAATTAAGATGAACCAAAAGATTTATCTAAGAAAAAAAAAGATAGGAATATTTTCACTTAGATTTTATATTTTACTATTTTCTTAAAAAGATTTGTGGGGATATCACATTAGAAATTCTCAGTACATCTTCTTTTATTAAAGCATGGAATTATAGTGCAGTGTAGAAAAACACTGAACAACATAAATATTTCTATTCCCAATTTCTCTAAAACTTTGTTGTTGCTCACATTCATTCATATTCTCAATATCCTTCTGTATAACCACATTTTTATCACCAAGTCTTTTCTTCATCTCTGAGGAGAATGTTCATTCTTTGCCACATAGGAAAACCAATATTACTTAACAGTTCAGCATTCTTTTCTTTGTTTCTAAAGAAATTTTCCCATTTCTTAATACTTAACTTAGCTTTTGGAAGGTATCTTTTACTATCCAAATGAAATTTTAGATTTTGGTGTCACATTTTCTGTCCTCTGTTAAAACACTTGCTACATATTTAAATTTTTGTACCTATTCATATTTAACAACTTGAGCCATTCCTTTTGATAACAACCAAACATTGTAACTTCTTACAATTGATGTTTTGTCTTTTCTTCCCACTATCTTTTACTACTTTCTGCCAGAGTTCAAGGTGTTAGCTTTCAGCATCTGCTATCAACATAGTGTCATCTGCACAGCTAATATTGTTAAGAATTTGGCTGCCAATAGTGATTGATAGGGAGGAATTTCTCAACTGAGGAATTCATATCTTTTTTAGCATTTTCTGAAATATTTGTGTGCATATTGCATTTTGGAGCTTTCTGTATGTCTACTTTTATTAAAGATTAAAATTATATTGTAATATAGGAAAGCATTGAACCTTATTCTCGCAGCCTCCAGAAATAAATTAAAATCACACCATTTAATTAGCACAAATTTAATTTTTAATGTAAATACCTTAATTTTATTTTCCAAGATGGTGAATGTAAATATTTTAGTTTCAATATTTGCAAATGACATGTATGTTCCATGTAGAAAAGGTTATTTGTTCATTACTGACAGTTTAATGTAATGAAGGAAGAAAAATGAAAGCAATTACAGCTCTTCATACACAAATGGAGAACTTTTACGTAGCTCATCCAGCAATCAAATTTTCTGGATAAGGTAAGTTTATGTTCATGTCTGTATAAGCATCTGAATTCAAGTCAGTAGCATGCAGGAGGTGGGGCAAAGGGTGCTACGGCACCAGTCATCTAAAGGGTGTTTCATTAAGAGGGATCAAAGTCAGCAATAAATAAATCAGTGTTATTGGTGAAAATTTATTTATTTCTCTATTGGATCATGTTATTTAAGTCATGGCAGTTATGTGTGAAAAATAGTATCAACCATATGTCTGCCAAATCTAAAAGAAAAAAAATCATTAGACACTTAAACTTAATTCACATTTAAAATCGGACCAAGTTATTGGAACACCCATTATATAGGGAGGTTATGCAATCAAAGAGTGAAATAGAGATTTGATATTTAATTTAAATAAAGTGTTTATTTCATGTTCCATCTGTTTTTACTTATTTAAAATGTATTCCTTTCTCAGATTTCTTACTTGAGTCATAGGTGCATTCAATCAAAGAGTTGGCCCTGGGCATCACCAAACATCACCAATTCAAGTGTGTATGACTCAAAGGTTTCAGGTGTTTTGACTGACAATTTGAAAGTTGTTGGTTCAAGTAAAATGTTTACAATTTGTGATTAATCCATAATTATTTATATTTCTGAAACAAATTATTTTATATAGTGTTTCATGAAGAGAAGCTTTTGAAATTTTGTATTTCTGTTCTTGAAGTGGAATCATCTGTATGGGGTTGTATGCTAGTCACTTGAGATTTCTGTTTATATTTCTTCCTTTAAACTTCAGTTACATGAAGCATTTATTTCCTTTCTTTTAATCAATGTTTTAAGTTTTTATGTTTAGTTCAAAGGTGGACAGTTTCAGCACATAAAACAGACACATTCATTTAATCTGAAATTAAAAAATATATGAATTTGCATTTGATCCTTCTTGAATTCATGTGGAATGCTGGAAAATGTCTTTCAAATGAAGAGAGCATGAGTTGGACTGGTGGAAGGGAAGGCACAAGTCAGACTGGGGGAGAGGATGTCATGAGACAAAGTAAGCCATGAATGAAAGAAAATTTGAACCACTCACAATTGAAGACATCATGAGAAAAATTCTGAAGCAAAGCTAAAGGAAATTAAATCACAAGTTGAACATTTCGTAGAGTAAATTGAAAAATAATGCTATTTTACATGTAATTTACAGAAATTTTCTATTAAAATTATTTCATTTCTTAATTGTAAATATAAGTGGGGATGATGGGAAGGCTAAAAATCAGTTCATGTAATTTAATTACCCACTTATAACAAGATTTTGTTTTGGCTATTTTCAAAGAATTATTTTTTTTTTTTGAAAATGAGATAACAAACCTGCACTTGATTCAAGAGAATTTCTTATTTCAAAATGAACCATTACTGAATGGAAAAACATCTTAATTACTAATATTTTATAAGATGTTATGGCTGTCTTATTAAATTCCTCATCGTTACTTAGTCTGGCTAGCTCAGACATTCAGGAGTCTATCATACTAACAATCTTGATTCTATATCAAGGTCATTAGTTTGTAATTGTATAGTTGGATGACCAACCTGTCTTGTGTCATGGCTACGTGTCCAGAGTAGTAGGTCACTTATTAGTCTTGAGAAAATACAAACAAAATAAATTTGTATAGACAAAAATAATGTACAAAAATGTATTTCTAACTATTGTTATCCATGACAAACTCACACACGCACAAACACTCATATATATATATATATATATATATATATATATATATATTTGTGTGTGTGTGTGTATATAATATATATATTCACACATACAGAGCTATTTATGTTAAAATATGATTATAAATATTGCTATATGTTTGTGTGTGTGTGTGTGTGTCCTGTTACCTGTAAGGGTTGGAGGGGCATCCCACAGCTATTGCAGTCTTAAATAGAGCCAATCCAGCTTCAGGTTGATTTTTGAATTCTGAGTTTTTCTTCTCCTTGACTGGTTGTCACCTCAAAGCAAGTGAACCCAGTCTGCCCTGTTATTTAATCCATATCTGCGGGTGAGAGAAGAGATGGAACCATACATTTTCCAGGGGTACGTGTGCAAAAGTGAATATAGTAAACCCCATTTGTGAATTACTCTTTCTGAGTTAGTGTCACACTACTGCTACATATATGAAGCATTAAATTGATAATTAAATGTAGATGTTGTGATATAAATGATGCTAGTGAGTGAAAGTGGCCACCTTCAAACTGGATTGCTGAAGGTTGCATGAGTGAGAAAATAACCATAAGGAGATTAATTAAAAGAAAATGAGATGAAAACATATTTCTAGTTTTGTTGCTTGGGATAAGTGCAAAACTGCAACCAAAACAAGAAATATTTGAAAAAAAAAACTAATTCCCATTTTCAATTTTTTGTATTTTGCATATTTTTTCCAGAAGTAGTTGGGCAAAAATTTGATAAAATTTTAAGTCTCCAACTTTACTGTTCGTTTTCCAGACTCCATCTTTACTGTTTCTTTTAATAGTAATCTTCTATCAGTAACACTTGTATTAATTCTTTATTATTGGCGATATTTTCTTTATTATCTGTGCACAATATACAATTAAGTGCTGAAACTTGTTGAAACAAAGAAAATGATAGAATTTAGTATTTTAAATAATTTTCACTGCCATAAGGAATATTTATTCCATACATAAAATGACTGAAGGTAATTGGAGGTAGACTGTTGGAGTATTTGTGAAGTCAGTGGGCAGTAATAATTGGTGATATATGCCAAATTTAGGTACTCAAAATCTCGAAATCTATCATTTTTTTTTCCCTGAGCAACCTTATTAAATATCAGGACAAACAGGGATCTCTGAACTTGGCTGGCAACCAGTTTAGGAGAAGGGCAACTCTGTTTTCAAAACTAAATGAGAAAATGGGGAAACTACATGACTGAAACCATTGCAGTTAGCAGAAAAGCAATCTTCAATAATCATAATTATCTCTGTTCTGATGGAGCATAACATTAAAAAAAAAGAAGGCAGTATATCAGAATTAGGAGTGTCATACTAATAATTTGAGTGAAAAACGTTATCTAATTTTATACTTAATAAATCCTGCTGGTGACATCATGATAACTGTAATACTAACCATTTCCTTATAAGGAAACATTCAGCATTCACTGACATTCCAGTGCTACAGTTGGTTAAAATTTATAAAATCTCTCTATCTAAACTGGTTTCAAGTCCACTAGCTGGACAATCTCTTCAAAAATGAAGAAGAAACTTGAAGTAACAGAAATGTGGTTCTACAGGAAGATGCTGAGAATACCATGGACCGAACATATGATCAACTACAAGTTTTTGAATTGAAAGGAAACTAAAAGGAAACTTATACTTGATATCAGGAAGAGAAAGTTGAAATTTCTGTGACAGATAATGATGAAGGAGGGCTTAGAAAACCTGATACTCAGAGGATAGATTGAGGGACAGAGGGAAGCAGCATGTAACATACTTGATAATCTTGAGTACATGGATGTTAGAGTAGGATTTGTGAGAAATAAATGAAAAAAAAAGGACAAAACTCGTCAAAAGTTACAAGGGAAAAAAGATGTGGAGGCCCATGATCGTCTATGTGCAGTAGGGACATGGCACATAAAATAAGAGAACTGTTGTCACTCTTTCCAGAAAAGGGGATTTTTTTCCTTATTTTTTTTCTTTTAAGTGTTGCAGAACGTGACAAACCTTATGCTGTTATTTTCTCTGAGTAAGATGTGATATCCATTTTAGTTGTCTCTGTTGTTAAATTTTCAAGGCATATGGTTTCTGCTACTTGGTACAGTTGTTTCTTTTTGTTTTTGATCATGTAGTGCCAGTCCACAAGGTTTGAAGAATGAAGCATTTGAGCTAGTTTTAAGATATTTTTTCATTGTGTTTTCCTCTAACTTCAGACATCAAGTCATGTAGGAATTTTATTTTTTATATTATAAGGCCTAGAAGCCACTTTTTGGGTGGACTTTGCTAACTTCCGTGGAGAGCTTTCGGCCTTTTACCTTCAGTGTTCTATGCATGTAAAAATTAGGAGAATTTAGAAATAATCAAATTATTCACACCCTAATTTGGCATAAATTTTCTATGTTTTTGCACCAACCTAATACAATGTCGTTTTCTCACATGTTACTATGTGAGAAAACGACATTATTTTTGCACCGACCTAATATATGCAACTGATTGTGCAATTTTTATTTTCTTTTAAAATCACTATTCTTTATGTTCTCTTCATATAAAGTCACCATATATTTGATTTGCAACTGCACTGTTTTTGTCATAGGAATGCTACCTGCAAGCTGTTTTGCTTCCTCCTCAGATGCTAGCAGTATGTCCCACATCACATCTGATCATCTTGCTAAAATATTCAGGACTCTCTCAAGACATTCCAGTGTCTCTTCAATGGCCTCCTGCTGACGCTGATTAATTTCCAGGTTTTGACATCCAACATTAACATTAGTAACTTGTTTCCCTTTATAAAGTCACAGTAGTCCTTCATTCAGTCATAATAGGCTGCATCCTTTTTTTTTCTTTTTTTTTTTTGGCCTATTTGAATTCTACACTGATAGACTTGGAAATGGTGTGTCTCTACCTGGGTAAGAATTAGCTGGGGAGACTCAGCCATTTTGGTTGGTTGGTTGGGTTTTATGGCATATCAGCCACTGTGGGTCATTTAATGCCAAATTAAGGTATACATATATTAAATATACAGTACTATCAAACATATAGCTGGCAACATTATTTTTTCAAAAGCACATAGTTGGCAACATTATTTTTCAAAAAACATATAGCTGGCAACATTATTGTTTCAAAAACGTATAGCTGGCAACATTATTTTTCCGAAAACATTATTTGAATCCTTGTTGTTGGACGTAGTTTATTGTCATACCCAAGACGCAAAATGTATAGCTGGCAACATTATTGTTTCAAAAACGTATATCTGGCAACATTATTTTTTCCAAAAAAACGCATAGCTGGCAACATTATTTTTTCCAAAAAAACGTATAGCTGGCAACATTATTTTTTCCAAAAAAACGTATAGCTGGCAACATTGTTGTTTCAAAAACGTATAGCTGGCAACATTATTTTCCGAAAACATTATCTGAGACCTTGCTGTTGGGCGTAGTTTATCGTCATACCCAGGACGCTCAGCCATTTTGGTCATCACTTTACCACAGAACACCAACATGAAAAAAGTTCCAAAATATGGTACAACAGTTGCTACAAAATGCTGGAATACAGAACAAAAACATGGTCACAAAGGCAAACAAAGATTGAACTTATGGTGACAGTTTCACAGAGTTCAAGAAAGAAAAACTATTGCTACCAGGCAAGTGGGCACTTCATGTGGACATAAGTTGTAGTGTCACTTGTAGTCATTTTATTGACTGGTTCTAGGTGCTCATTGGCTGAGCAATGGCTGGGTCAAGTGCATAAAAGCACAGTATGTTCATTCAAATGGGAGTCTATTTTTTGACAAGGAGTTTTATACTTGAGATTGGGGAATGGAGATAATTGTGCAGTTGATTGGCCTATTGGACCTATTGGACTTGTATATAGCTTTTTTATTTGTGTGTGTGTGTGTTCTTCTGACCAATTCTCGCAGATATCATTTTTAACCCCTACAATTATTTGGTCTTGAATTGGCCTGTCATGCATTTTCCTAAAATTCAATATTTTGCTAACTGCCAGAGTGCAGAGACATATGTCTCTATACTCTCTGAAGCTTCTTGCTTTCGAATATGAAATTTATAAACTTCATGAGTTTCTCCAACAAAAAATTCTTTAAATTTTGCTATTACTACTTCCAAATTTACTTTCTTCTCTTCATTATCAAATTTCAATCCATTGTAAATGTTGTATACTTCTTCTATTATTGACAAAAAGACAGGTGTTTGCTATGTACTATCAGGTTCTTTGTTGATTCATCTGGCTTTTGAATAATTTCAAAAAATTTAAATAAAACTTTTTCAGTTAGTTGCCAAATCCCCTGATTAAACCATTTTTGCAGGAGGTTGGACATTTGCCATAAATTGCCTTTGGTTATCATGTTGTTGTTCAGAATTTTGTGCAATGGACAAATCGTCAATTTGACTTTTTTTTAAAAAAGAGAACCAATTTGTTTTTCTTTTTGCTTTATAAACTGTTTGTAGTTTAAATGCAAAAAAAAAAAAATTTTAAGAAAAAATGGCTTTACTTACAATTTCTTATAGCTTTAATTTTTTTTTAGTCCACTTGTATATTCCAATACCTTTTTTTTCATAGTAATGTTTTTTTTTTTTTTCAGACACTAAGTAGTGTAAGTTCTTCCTAACATCATGTGGCATAATTCAAGTCTATTAAATTACAGGAGGTGGACAGAAGATAAGATGAAGTTTTTAACGGTTTCTTTTGAGGTCCAAACTCATTAATGCATATAATTTAAAATCTGCTTTCCTCATTGAGGCCCTGTTATTATAGTGAAGGCAGATACCATTTCTTGACAAGGGAGGTAATCATGGATTACTCCACACCTATTACCTCAGGTTGTTTATTATTCACTGAGATTGAGAAACAGATGGACGGTCAGACATATGTACACTGCACTTTATTATTATAGATAACAGTTTCCTTTTTACTTCCTGTCATGAATTTTCTGAGTACGACAATAGATTTTCTAAGAACTAATATTCTACATACTATTATATAAGTTTATGTGCAACACCATGTCATGTACTCTGTTTGAGTCTCATCTTTTTAAATCATTTTCAATAAGAAATCTAAAGTCTAGAGATCACTGGGAAATGGGACGCTGAAGACAAACTGATTTGAGTTTTTCCCTTACCATGTAAGTTCCTTCTTGAATTTAATTATCGTTGGTGGTGTTGGGGCAATGTTTTATTCATGTGACGTTAATCTCTGTCCTCTCAAATAAAGACATTAATTTTCTTACGTTCTTGTTATTTGTGGAAAGTTTGTAAAATGAAGACAGTTTAACAGATTCCATCTAATATCTTTGGTACATCATACACATTTTTTTTTTTACTCTAAAATAATTATTAAGAAAATGAAATTATAAAAATAAATATTTTATTATTGCTCAAAATAGAGAAACTATCTTGGTGAAAAGCACACAGTGACAAACAGGATTTTTGAAGAAAATTATAATTGCTAAAATGAATGTAGTAAATATTTATTATATTCTATGTATAAATATATTTACTCTGATCTTTCTACAGAGACAGGATGTGACATAAGGTTGGGTTTAAGAATGATTTTCTAAGTGTAGCTTACATGTGGCACAAAGCCAAAAGTATGAGGTACCCAGTGAGGATCAAACTCACTATTGAGTTGTAATGATCTAGCGAGACAAGCTTGGTAACCACATTGAAGTGCTCATGTTCTCTGTATAAGGAGAAATAAAAAAATGTTTGCCCAGATATAAATTTATTGACAAATACAGCAGAAAATAACAAGCAAAAGTTCTGAACCTAATTCGAAAATGCAAATGAAGCTAGAAAAAAATTGCTGTTTAGGATGGACATCTCTTAAAATTATTAATCAGGAAAGTACTGACAAACAACCAAAACATGCCACATCTTATGAATGATCATTGACAATGTGGTTGGGACAGGTTTTCACATTGGTGAAGACAAAAAAAAAAATTACCTTAAGTTCATTCAGTAATAATTGATCATCCTTATTTGAAGAGAAGAATGAAAGAATTCTGACAAATGCAAAGTCCATCACTAGGATCAGAATCATGATCTTCAACAAAACTGGTGAAACAGTAGTTTGATCCATTTTTTTTAAAAAGTAATGCACAAGTCATTTGCAACCTGAAGAGAATTTCAGAAGGCTCAACTGGCACACAACTGAGTGAAAATAGAATGTTAGACACCCACTTGGAAGGACGTCATCAAAAAAATCCCTTCAGCTTAAGCCAAGGTCTGTGAAGGTTTGTCTACAGCCTAGCTTTCATCTTTGAAACCTATTTTATTCTTAGACAAAATATTATGGTCTTAGGAGAGGAAAAATGAAACTCCCATATATACTGTGTATCATGTGACTTTTGAAGACCTAATTTTGAAGCTAATTTTAAGATGGTTGCAGCATACATGAGATATAAAATTAGCATATCTACTGCTGGCCTTGACTATGCTATTGACCTAACTATAAATCCATTTACTGTAGTCAAAAAGTACAGCTGTATTTAAAATAAACTTAATTTTGATAAAACTGATGAATTAATTAATTGTATCCAATAATAATTCATGTAATATTCACATATTAGTATCGTATTATAAAATACAAACATGATGAATATGCATCTTTTCCATTGATTATATTTATAAGTTGTTTAGCTGTTTCTTGTTTGGTTGTTTATGGCTGTACGCATTTCTGCAGCGAGTATAGTGTTACTAACAACACTTTTATCATTCTCTCTTACTTTTTTAATGAGAAGACTGGATAAAGAGATTCAAAAAGAAGTTATTCGATTGTAAGTTGGTATTTCAAAAAAGGAACTCGGATGATAGATGAGATACAAGGTAAAATCATTTTTTTATAAATTAAAATTTGGTGGTTATATGATACGCAAGTGTATATGGTATTTGCACATATTTTGAAAATTATGTCACGTGAATATTTAATGGCTTCCATACCAGGAGTTAAATCCAATGGTAGAAATATTTGTAATTGTTTTATTTTTACTTTGGTATAGCTGCACTGCATACCACAGAGGAATCATTGGTGCTTTGTATCCAAGAGTTTCAGGCTGGAATGAAGGAGAAGTATATTTTTTCCCCCTCTCTGCTATATTTCTGTATATTGGCAGTTCTTAGAGCTTTAGAGATACCTGGTCTGAGGAATTCCAACCCTACTGCAGCACCTCTCTCATTGCACTAAAGAGGATGGGCTTGTGGAATACTGACACTAGCATGACATTTGTCGTAGGGGTTAGGCAATTTTCCTCTTGACCCATATTCATGTGTATGGGCACCCCCACCATAAAAATGACCTTGTGTCATATTCCTTCACTGTGGGAAGGTGCATAAATATCAAAGTTGGATTTTTCATTAAGTATACTGTAGTGAAAATGAATAGTTCCAAGCTAGGACATTAAGGGTTCTGCAATGGCTTCATTAGTCATATCACCTAAATCCTATAGAAAATCTGTGAAAACAAATTAAACTTCATTCATTGAGGGAATCACCAAAACTTGACAAATCTTAAGGTGATTTGTCAACAGGACTCTGGGATAAAATTGGTGTTAATTGCTGCAAGATTTTATCAAATTATTCTGTGTGTCTGACAGTTGCCATAACAAATAATGGCTATACTATTAAATATTAAACATTATTGATGGGTCTAAAACTTTTGCATGTTGCTTTCTGTGGCCTTTGTTAATAATTCTGTATTGGCAAAAATTTCTTTCTCCTTAAGCATAATTATATTCAGCCTATATTAGTTACAATAACAAAAGTTTTCTTAAGAAATCCTTGGCCCAAATACTTTGACTATCATTGTAAATTATTATTATTACAATTATGCTTCTTTTTTTTCTTTCAGTCCAATTATATTTCTCTTTTTTATTTTTCCTGCAACTATTCCTCATAATATATCTTATGAAAACTCTATCCTAAATGTTGTATCCTTCTGGTCATGGTTTTTACTTCAAGTCTAAATTGCCTGTAATAAAATTATTATTGCATTTCTTTTCATGTTAATAATCATTATCACAGTTTTCCTATTACTTATGAAATGTTCAATCCTACTTTTAAGGGTTTTTCTTCAACAGTACTATGAGGCAAATGATGGTAACTTTGTATTTTTAGAATTACTGGAGATAAGCAAATTGGAATTATTGTTCTCTACCCATTCTCCTTATAATAATAGAAACGGTCAATCATAAATTAAACATATAACTATTGCCATGATTATTATTTTTGTACTGACTTCTTCAATTTGTAATTCTTTTTTATATTTCTTTAGAGACTGAATTTTGAATGTAATGTTAATACTAGTTGTTTCATTACGAAGAAACTTTTGACATTAATTAATCAGGCAGCTACAGCTACTTTCAGTTTAAATTTATAATATTGTTCTCTAAAAAAGTTTTTTTTAGGAAAATGGGTTTCTTGAATCCAGTAAGAGATTGAACTGATTGGGACTCTCACTTTCTCCTTTTGTACTCCTGATGGGTCTGAGATGAATAGATAAACTTATAAATAAGTTTCATGAAGCCTCTCACTGGCAGCTTTTTATTTTTGATAATTGTATGTGAACTTCTTGAAAATAAAAAATAATTAGTTTGATAGTTCATGTTGGGAATACTTAGAGCTGACTGGCAAAATTTTCCCATTTAAGTGTAGAGAAAAAGATTTATTTTGTCACATATCCTTCTAGTTTAAACTGATATCATCTTTTTTTGTACATTTTTATTAAAGTTTGTATTTTCTTTGTTTCATAAAAACTTGAAAAGTTTCTGAAATGTTTCAGTAAAATGTGAAACTTTTTTTATCATTTCACCCAAAGTAAGGTGATGAAGTCACTAAGATACAAGACAATAAATGAATAGGATTCAGAAAGACAGAAAATGGTGAATGATGTTCTTTTAATTTTTTTTAAGATTATAGTGAACATGAAAAGATAATACAGTTTGTGAAGTGCAAGAAAGAAAACTGTTAGAATACAACTTGAGGTTAGATTTAACTATTTCATTGGTAAAGTGATGAGACCTAGCTACCAATCTAGGACTATGCTTAAATACACGAAGTGGAGGAACCAAAGGGCAAAGCTCATCAGAATAATTGCCATGAAAATATTTACAGAGAAGGCAAAGGGAAGCATTGGAAAGTGACTAGATGCTAGATCAGCTCTGATAACATTGCAGAATCTGCAACTTGCAAAATTAGGGTTGAAAATTGTAGTTTTAAATATGTGTTAGAAAGGTGTTTAAACTGATGTCAGGAGCATATGGATTAAATATTAACTTTATTGAATAACTTATTTAACATTTTGTTTGACTAAACATCTGCCATCCTTCAGGTAACTTCATTACGATATCCTCATTTTAGATTTCAAGTCAAAAGAAACCCTGATCTATGTGCCTTTTGCAGTCTTCCAGGGAATTTGTTTTTATTTACAGAATTCAGGGAACAAGTTGAAAGTGCAATATTTGTCCAATATAGTAGATGATTCAAAACTGTCCAGTCAAGTTCTGAAACCTTTTTTTTTTTTCTAGTCAAAAATGATATGATCTAACACTTTCCACTGGGAAAAGTATGCTTTTTTTCTTAAATAATTTTTGCTTTTTGGTCATTGCTGACAGTAGCCAGCTTAATTGGGAACAATACTTGTTCAAATCACTCATTTGGTTATTAGATAGGACTTTCTTTCTAGCATATTTCCTTTGTATGAAGGCTGGCCTTTGGTATAGTTAATATTGGTTCATTTTTTTGACTCTAAAGTCTCATGCATTTTATATTGTTGAAAAGTTTGTTCTTTGCATCACCAATCAGAATTTGTTAAAGAAATGAATCTTCATTATGTTTAAATAGAAGAAATCAATACAGAAATACAATCCACTAGTTTTTTGGTAACAAAGGAAAGAATACTGAGCTGTTACATGACATCTGTCCTTATTTATGGCAGCAAATGTTGGACAATTTCCTCAAAGATGAAGAGACTTGAAGCAACAGATGTGGTGCTATAGAAGGATGCTAAGGATATCATGGACTGAGCATGTGAGCAACAATGAAGTCTTAGAGAGGATACAAACAAAGAAGAAGCTTATACTTGATATCAGGAAGAGGCAGATGAATTTTCTGGGACACATAATGAGGAAAGAGGGCCTGGAGAATCTGATACTCACAGGTCAAACAGAGGGAAAGAGAAACAAGGGAAAACAATGTGTGACATACTGAATGAGCTTAAGCAAGTGGATGACAGAACGTGGTCTGGGGGCAGTAGCAGAGGGAAGGAACTTATTGAGAACTGCAAGGGAGGTGGAGAGCCATGATTGCCTACGTTCTGAAAGGACATGGCAAATAAAAAGTAAAGTTTCTTTTCTTTCGGCAGAAGACAGACGTTAATCAAAATAATCAAATTGGTATTTTGAATATTTTGTTTATCTCCATTTTCTCAAAGAAGAAACAAAGTGAGAGGCATTTTGGACCCTTGACTTCTATATTTGTCGTGGCCTTATTAGTGCCAGAAATAAAGATACAAAGAGAAGAATTGAGTTAAATATATTAACAGAAACAGTAATACAAACATATACAAATGAGTGTTACAGCAAGAATGTTCGGTCCGACTGTCAGAGCTGATTGCTAGAAACTTCCTTCCCCAAAAGGCAGTACCTGCTCCTATTTATAGCTGGGAGAGTCCATGCATGCGTGGGTAAATTACCATAGCAATATTGCTTTTTACATGATCATCTTGTAATCATTAGCATGAGTTCTTTGGCACACAAGTGTAGTAATCTTGTATTTATCTTGAATGGATAGAAGAATGATAGAAATGTAAAATGACTTGCATCCTGGAACAAAAAGTGCTTCTAGGTGTCTTGCATGGAAAATACATAAAAGAAAATATGGCCAATCCAAAAGCTACAATTTAAGAAAAACATTATCTCAGAGATTTTGCTAGACAAATTTGGGCTTATGCTAATTTCTGAGCCACAGCCATTTGATCAAATGGTCATGAGTCAGAGAACATCAGACAAGTGGCAGAGGCCAACGAGTGAAGTTGTCATGCTTTGTGTGTTGAGTTTTACAGTAATCTCATCAATTGTGATTGAAAAGAGGTCAGGATATAACTGGTAATCCAAACAGCCATAACTTTTTGCTACACATCTCTTGAATGGGTAAAAGAATATGAATCATTAATGTTGTAGTGAATGACCTCAACTGGAAATTTCCAGATGGTTATTAATTCTGACAGAAACCTGAAGAAGACTAGAGAGAATAAAGGCCGAAATGTGACTGACAACTAAGATGTGGTCACTAGTTGAAGTATACCAGTGTATAATAATAAATTCTCATCTTGAAAATTCAGACAATAAAATATTTAAAATTAGCATGCTTGTAAAATATTAAAATAAATATTTAGTCAATGAAGATCAAAAACAAATTATGTAAATGTTGTTGAGCTAATAGGTCAAAGTATTTAATTTGTTGTGGTAGGGGCATATTGAAATTCTGTCATTGTCACCAAACTTTCATGACACTGCTCCTCATTTGACTAAAAGCAATAGCAACATTGTTTTGCACAAGTAAATGACTACTGTAAGGAAATGAATGTATTTCAACAATGCAATATTTTATAGTTATTTTTATATAACAGTAAAAAGAGAGAGAAAATACACAATGCATGTGAATGAAAGAAGACAAGTTAGGAATTCAGTATCTCTTTATATTTTTGAGATGAGGTATTATGTACACTATTTACATTATTCAGACTATTGTCTTCATCCTTGTCCCTATATTTATTACAACGTTTCGGCCGTTGTACGCTCTGGCCTTCTTCAAGTGGCTGGAATGTTGAACTGAACCTTTTATTTTGCTCACTGGCATAGACTGTTCTAGTTCCACATACCATGTTTAATGGATGTCAGTTATCTCCTGTTAATTGTGTGATGGATACATGTGTGGGTTCAGTCACTGAGGGAAAAGATATGCCCATAACTGGAAAGGTCCCAGTTGGCAATGTCACTCCAGCATGCTGCGAGCCAAAGAGGGAGAGAGAAACAGAAAATGTCCCATTTTTATAGCTGCTTAACAGTACCTCTAACACATTCTTTATGAAACTGGCAAAACCATGAGGGGATAACCCACAAATTATCCATGCTAAAAGTTTCATATAAACTTGTAGATATATTATTCTTTAATAATATTATCTCATTAAAAATGGTCAAGGACAATTACTGTTGTATCCATCAACAAGATATTTCAAGGAAAAGGGTTTTCAAACAGGAATCTTGCTTTCTTTAAAGTTGAGAAAATTTAAAGGACAATATTGTCTTTTTTTTTTTTTTCCATTTCACAACTTTCCCAATTTTATGAGGCACCATTTCAAATATATAAATGATAAAGAAAGAGGGGAAATAGTAAGCTGCCAAGTTGGTAAATGAATGGTAGAACATCCACGAGGAGAAATAATAAAAAGACATATTAAGAGATAAAAAGGATAGGAAGTTGTGGAGAACCATGATCACCACATCTTCACACATAGAACAAATTACTTTGATATTCATAAATTCCAGCTTTATAATATTATTTTCAGATGAGATAATTAAATTGTAGAAATGTATTTCTTGGGAATTTAAAAATAAAATTATGAATTTAAATCAATGTTATTTATATAAAATAATGTTATTTTCTGTTTTAATATCAATATTTCTGTATTTTTGATTTTCATTAAAATGGATTCATGATATATTGATACAAAATGGCTTTTGGTTTTCTTCAGTGATTTCTCAGAAAAACACAATCAATTAATGTTTTAAATTAAATAACAAGAAAAAATGAATTGATACCATAGAGATATTTTTAGGCAAGTAAGTATTTTCACAATAAAATTGGTATTATCATATGATTTTCTTTGGCTGTGACTGTCAAGGTTTAAGGAATCAGTTTTAGTGGAAGTACCTACTGGTATGCTTTTTATGATTATAGATGAAAACTAAACCTTTTCTTTTTATGATTTCACACCAATGAAAGCAATAAAGCCACTAATACACAAGGTGTTACTGAGTGTGACAGAATATGAGGAAAAAAAAACACTATTAATGAGAGAGTAATAAAAAAACAGGAATTAGGAAGATAATGATTGACATTACATGTAAATTTTTGAAGATCAAAATTGACAGGAAGCAAGAAGCCAGAAAAGAGTTCCATAAATGAGAAATCCTAGAAAAGAAACTGTTAGCATAGAACTTACGGTTACTTCTTGCCATTTCAACTCTAAAATCATGGTTTGTGTATTAGCACTCATGGTATGTTGAAACATTAATCAGTCTGTTAGTAAAACTTCTAAGATATTTTAACTGAGCAATATATTAGGTTGGTGCAAAAATAATTTCGTTTTCTAACATATGTTACTATGTGAGAAAACGAAATTATTTTTGCACCAACCTAATATAATGTTTCAGCTTATTTTATCTATCTATATTTAGAATAATGACAATGAGTTGTTTAACAAGTGTTACATTTTATTATGCAAACAAAGCATAACACATTTTTCTTTATAAATCAAAATGATATTGACCATAGACATCATAGATTTGATTAATATAATAACTCATATGTCTGAATAAAACAAACCTGATTCATTTAAAATATTATTGTATCCTTCTTTGCTTGGATATGGTTTTGCAAACTCATATATCTAATATTTAATGGCAGACCACAATTTAGTGGATTAATATCTGGAAAGGCTAATGACCATTCAGTTAATTTGGTGTCTTTGAAAACTATCCTTTTGGCAAGATAGACAATACCCAGTTTGGAATAATGTTAAAGCATTATCACAATCAAACATCTCCAAGAACTTTGAATAATTCTTTGCATTTTTCTTGAACAATCATCAGCTTTGAATGGACTTAGAATTTTACCTTAAAAGAATTGTCGTAATGGATGCTACCTGCCTTACCCATAATTATAATGGTGAAAAAAACAGAATGGTGGGTAGAAAAGTAGCTATATGAGTCTATGAGAAATCAGCTTGAGAGGAAGGCTTGATCAAATATGAAACAACTTGACAGCCAAATGAACTGACAAACAATAGAACGGAGCACAGTGAAAGAGAAAGGAAGAAGCATATGAGAAAGGAAGAGAAACAAATTTGTTTTGCCCTTTAAAACCACAATAGTATCCTAAATTTTTAGCTCACCTTCTGTCTGTTACCATTTAAGTCTTCTTGGTCAAATATTTCCATATTTCTATTTCTCAGAGATATGGACACACTTCATAGGCATGGAGAAATGGCTGGATGGAACCTACACTTCTGATGAGTGCTCAAAACCTATCTTAGAAATTCCATTTAACCATCCGCCAAATTTATGGCAGTCTTCACTGTGTTTCTTCTCTCATATGAGCTTATTGAGCACAATTTGCTGGCCACTACCACTCTGCTGAGAATGAGGTTGTCTCCTTTATGCTACTCTGGAAATTGGAATTACTGCTGAGAAACTATTTATCCAATGTTTCATTATCCCACTTCAGCAATGGCTATTTAGATATGTAATTTTAGTTATGTTAATATCTTTAGCTAATGTTTTTAATATTTTGCAACTTTTCTTTCTGTTTGTAGTTGTAACACCAGCTTCTTAAAATATTTTCTTGCAGTTCAATACACTTTCCTTGATTATTAACATTTCTAATTTAGTAATGGCTTTCATTGTGATTGAAATAGTTAAATGTTTCTTACTCATGGCAAAGGTCTGGCCCTGGAAATATATACCTTTCATTAATAACATAGTCTCAGTCGAAATGTCAAATTGTTTTAACAAAGAAACATTTTACTTATTGACTGGCTGGAGAGGAGTATTAAATGCTGGTCATTTCTTAAATCACTTGCAAATTTGACCTTAGTGAACTGATCAGATTTACTTTATTAAGACAGTAGTAAACAAATTTGTTTATTATATTTACTGTTCAGTACAGTATTGAACTGTATAAATATTTATAAATAGAAATAGGAGTAATCCTATAGGTCTGCACTCCTCCATAATCAGAAGTATAGGTTCATCCTTTGTTTCATGTTTAGGTTTGGGTTTCTGGTTCCTTCTAAAGTCTTCTTGATCTCTTTTATTTCCACTAGCCATTTGCATCTTAGTGATATTATCACTTTGCTTTCAGTGAATTGATTAAAAATATTATGAATAGTGGGGAAGAAAAGACATTAAAATCATTGTTAAGCTGATTGATGCAAACGTTTTTTTCCTTTATGTACTGTTTCTTTTCATAATGTTGACGATCATGACTCTCCCCAATTTCCTGTCTTTTGTAACTCTTAATTTTATGGTTTTGATATCTTTCCTAAAACCCTGTTCTGCCATTCATTTAGATGAGCTTGCTAGGTAGTTTATGCATTGTTTTCCTGTCTCTCTTGCCTGTAAATACATTACAATGTAATATACTTGAAATAATAGTTGGGTACAACTTATTTAGTGACCATTTTGTTGGAAGTGAACCTGATTGTTAAGTGATGAGTAGCTGTATACAATACTAATATACACATACTATTATCATTATCTTGAACATAAATAGTCTATGGCTTATTTCAGAAACCTGATGAAACAATTTTGAATTCAGATTCACTGTACTTGATTTAATCTAGTATATCATTATTAGTCTGAGTAAGTGTGGAAGGATTTCTGATTTTGTTTTTTTTGCAATATAGATTTGATTTTTTTTTTTAGTAGCAAAGGAAACAATTTCAGGAAGGAATTTTTTTTTTTTCGTAATACTGTACTCGAATGCACTTTTGATACATGTTTATCTGTTCTCTGATTCTCATTCTGTCTAGGAAGGTAAATAATAGAATACAGAAATAGTCATCTTAGATGATGCTGTTTATCTACTGTGCAGATGGGCAAAAATTTTTGGTTGTTTTTCTATTCCTATGAGATGCAAAATAGGAATTGGTGTATGTGTAATGGTTCATTCTTTGAAATGCATTCATATATCTAAAGGATACTTTGTATATGATTTATTTATACTTCCTTAGAATTTCTTTGAAAATTCAGCAGTTTTTAAGAAAAATTGGACCTCTCCACTTTTCTACTACTCCTATGCCCAGAGATTAAAAAAATGCTTCTCCTGACAACCATAAACTAAATAAAAGTCACTATGGACAAACAGTTTTCAGAATTTATTTTAATTTTTTTTCCTTTTAAGATTGCATCTAAATTTCCTTTCCAAAGGCCAATGTTTAAACACACAAAATTTAGTTGTAACAAATCCTATTATCTCTGAAAAATAAGCCTATATATGCCCATTTATCTTCACATGTGAGATAACAGGAAAATTCTAGACCAAGCATGATTTTGCTTATATATTATTCTACTCTAGTTCAAGTGGATTTAAACATTGAAATAAAAATACTTTCATATGAATGAAAAGTATTCTTAAGACAGGATTTGCCAGTTGAATTTCTTTTGTCCATTTTCAAAACCTGACACACCTCAATTGACATCTGACCTCACTCATTGAATTAGGCCATTATTTCTTGTGGGCTCATCAGACCTTTAGTAAGCTTTGCTCATTCTAATTGAAAGCCAAATAATGGCAATCAAATTGGCTTATGTGTACTTGCTTCGAAAATCAACATCTGAAATCATGGTTTTCACTGAGGCTAAAACAACAACTGACATTTGTGAGAAATCTTCAAGAGCTTTATGTGCATTAAGATTTAGGATATGACTCAAAGGACAAGTAGAAGCTTATGAAATAGTAGGTATCTGATTAATGCATCCATTATTGTGAGCATACTTACACATCTTTTCAAAATTTACATTGCCTGTTGTTGATATGTATGTGCTTTCAAGATATACATATTCATAAAATTTACATTGCCTTCCATCATTGTTAGTCAGATTGAGATTTTGATATGGATGCCATGCCTGGCACCAAAGTTATTCAGAAATTGGTAGACTGTTAGCTATATGCAACCACTTTCTCAGATCAATGCTTAAAAATGACTTTGAGCAAATGAAACCTGTAGGTGTTAACAAGGATGATCCTTTTTCAAACCTTGTGCACTGGCACTACAGAATCATAAAGAACAGTACAAAATAACAGAAACCACATCACTTGAGGACTTTTGAAAATCCTCAAGTGATGTGGTTCCTGTTATTTGGCACTGTTCTTTCTGATTCTGTAGTTCCAGTGCAGTAACAACTAAAATGGATAGAAAAATGTCATAATCAAGATGTTCATGTTGCACATGACTACAAACAAAAGGTTAGAAAAGAAAGCCACCCTCAATAATATAAAGTGCAAAAACAGCGAACATGAGAAACATATATTTAAGAAAAAGATTCTATCATTTTGGAATGGAAGTAGGACTGGTTGGTCAAGTAGTGAACACAGAATGCTTTCAAATAAGGAAATGGTTAATATTAGTATTCTTATATTCATGTTTCCAAGACTATAAAATATTGGTCCCTGGAGTATGTTGCATTAACTAAGTAGCACTTAGGACTGTTCTAATCCAACCTAGATATATAGAAGCATACAGTATGACCTGCTTAGTGACATATTTTCCATTACATTGTGTGTTAGGGATGTTGTTTCACTTAATCTGTACTGCAGAAGATCCAATCAAAACCAAAATTGTAGTTCTCCTAAGAAATTGCTTTCAGCAATTTTGTAGTTATTTATTTCCAGTAAATAGCAATTTCTGATTTTTTTCCGAAAATGGGCCCTCATAACAAGGCAACAATTTTATAACAATGCAGCAGTGATGGTATTAACCATGAATAACTCATCAGTGTTAATGTTTGATCCCAGATAAAAATACAGTTTATTTGGAAGAATGATGTTTGCATACAGTTTAGTTCAACAATCTTGTCAGCCTTTTAAGTTATGAAAATATTAAAAATTAATAATTTCAATTTTCTCTATTTTTTTTTTCACTTAACAAATATTATAATTGCAGTATTCCTAAAGAATATTAGATTATTATTATAAGTGGCCATGGTTAAATGTAAAATAAATGACAGAATTGTCCAAACAGAATTGACAAAGTTTTCATTAAGCAAGAAAAAGAAAGAACAGTGCAAATCAAATTAATAGTAATAGGGCAAAGCAGCAGTAATAATTAAATCAGATGTGAACACCATGAAGACAGAGAACAAAATAAAAGAAGCCATTTTCTGTGCATTGGATATGAACATCGCATCTGGTCCACAAAGCAAGCCCTCGCAGTGAAAATGACACTGGCCAATTGTGAAAAGGAGGTGGCCCTTGGGACTGCCAGATCTGCTTAAAAGCAGGCCCTCCCCATAACATCCACCAGCCATTATTCCACCTGTCAATACACAGGGTGCTGTCAGAGCCATGACCGCTCCTCTCAACATGACCATTACCACTCCCAGGCTTGACTAATCATTGAACTCTTCACAGAACAGAAACCAACAGAGACTAGATTCAACACCACCTGGTTCTGGACAAACTAGTGTGATTTGTGATATCCCATGTGGAATGTGGCTATCTAGCTTCAACCTCGTCAGGCTACTGACACCAAACTGCTGAGATTTATATCATTTCAACATTCTCACTGCCCAGCTACAAGACTTCCTTGTTACCAACATTGTCAACTCAGCAAACCTGACTCACTACAGTGGCTGATTATTCAGCTGCAACACTGTCAGGCTCCTGACATCAGATGTCATGATTTATAACATTTCAACATCAACACCACCCAGCTAGATTTAATTCCTCATCATCACCATAAATCTATTTTTAGAAACGCAGGCCTACAAACTACACCTAATTCCTCGTCACTACCACATTCACATATCCAACTCACTACAGGTATTCACTTGCAGTCATGACTGTGACCCCATTTCAACACACCATCATGACCTCGACTGATCAACACGTGCATTAGACCCAACCAATGACAGTATCCTGTGACCAGTATATCCTCACAGGGAGACATTCCACCACAGGCCTACCTGCTACACCAATCCATTGTTACCTTGGCAACCAATGCACCCTACCACGAATTGGTCCACCACTGTAACCTTGATCAACCGACACATATGTCAAGCCCAACCAAGTAACTATATCCTGTGACCTCTGTCAAACAAACCCACGAAAATAGTCAACTCCCAGTGCTATCCTTACAACTAATCCCCATCCTGATGATCAGCAAACAAAACCGTCTTTTTAACAATTTTCTGCCAACACTGTGATATACCTTGTATATGAAATACACATTGTTTCAAAACTTTGATGTGATGGAATAACCTGCCACTCCCATGAGTGGCGTCACTATAAGTGCTAACCACCTGTATGTATCTGTGAGGACAGTGGATGGGAGAGTTGAACTGGGATCTGCAAGAACTAGCAACCTTCCGATAGCAGCACACACACACACACACACAACTGCACTGACTTGCCACAACCATGTGCATAACTATTACTTCCTTGCTTGTTGTAATGGTTTCTAAAATAAACCTGTTACTATTTATCCACCATGTTTGTCCGTTCCATATTCCTATTAGCACGGAATATAACAGCCTTTAAAGATACCTTGAAATTGTAGACAGAATGATGATCTGTGTCAAAGAATATGAAAGAAATAAACTTGTGCATAACTATTACTTCCTTGCTTGTTGTACTGGTTTCTACAATAAACCTGTTACTATTTATCCACCATGTTTGTCCATTCCATATTCCTATTAGCACGGAATATAACAGTCTTTACAGATACCTTGAAACTGTAGACAGAATGATGATCTGTGTGAAAGAATATGAAAGAAATAAACTTGTGCATAACTATTACTTCCTTGCTTGTTGTACTGGTTTCTACAATAAACCTGTTACTATTTATCCACCATGTTTGTCCATTCCATATTCCTATTAGCACGGAATATAACAAACTTAATCCAAGTTCTCCACTACCTCAACTGGGTATTGAACTCACACTCTTTTGGTCCTGTCACAGGATCTAACCAATGCCTTTATTCACTGTGCCATGTGTCTTCAAGGACAATTTACATTGTTCGGACTATCATCCTCATTTTTGTTGCCAGTGATAAAGGCATTAGTTAGATCCAGTGACAGGACCCAAAGAATGTGAGTTCAATATCTGGGTAAGGCAGTGGAGAACTTGGAGAGGGGAATTAACAGGAGATAACTGATAACTGATATCCATTAAACATGCCACATGGAACTAGAACGGTCTACCCCAGTGAGAAAAATAAAGGGATCAGTTTGACATTCCAATCACCTGAAGAAGGCCAGAGCGTGCAACGGCTGAAACATTGTAATAAATATGTCGACAAAGACGAAGACAATAGTCTGAATAATGTAAATAGTGTGCATAATACCTCATCTCAGAAATATAGACAGATACTGAAGGTGTAGTGAGTTACTCTTTTGGAGGTTAGCATCAGCCATGCTGATGGGAAACAGAAATGTTTCTCCATGGTGATTAAATGAAAGCAGTTTTGTTTTGGAGGCATTAAAATTTACAAACAATTCCTTACCCCAGTTGATTGGAGGTAATTTTCAAGAGCAGACAGACATGATAAGGATTGAAGACAAAAATACATATCAAAATGTCTACATTCCCCTGCCATTCTATCATTTTCATCATTTTGCTTTGGCTCTGAAAACTGTCCCAATGTGAACCCAAACACAAATATCTAAAATGTAAGAGGCATATTTTGCTTCGGCTCTGAAAACTGTCCCAATGTGAACCCAAACGCAAATATCTAAAATGTAACAGGCATACAAATATTCACAGTGACATTAATCACACTAAATAGTTATTACTGCGACCATTATCTAATTGTTACAAAGGGCAATTTGATTTATATTAATTATTTACTGTTTAATTAACTGTTTCATTGTGCCGTAGAAAAAGAAGTATCTTTTTTATGATCATAACTATTAGTTTCCTTCTGATAACAATCACAGCAATACAGATATGATTGCAAAAATAAATATATCTATTATAGAGATTAAACAATTATCTGCTTGATGAGTCACAATTTAAAAATAGAATATGAAGATAAGTAGTCTAGACACATGACCTTGTGTAGTAATTCTTTTTGTTCTACTTTGACATTTCATAGATCTTATCATTGACAATTATTTAGTTGACAATATATGCATAAAAGAACTGGATAATTAGTTCGCAAAACCTTAGATTCCAGGCACACAAGAATTTTGAGTGTGTTATTGGTCAGTATAGTAACCAAAGAAAACAAGCCAGAATCTAATTGGAATGAAATTGAGAATTCCCCTTTCAATTATCAACCACATTATTGTATGAGTGAGAAATAAAGGAAAGGAAACTACTGCTTCTTTATCAGGTTCACTTGGGTCATCAGGAATGTTATCCTATGGGAAGCAATTTTGAGAATGCATTATTTAATGCTTCTAGCATTCAGTTCAGAAAATTCTGTGTCCATTTTGTAGGTGAGATTTCTCTCAATGTTCATGAATAATTATTTTAGCCAAAATTTCAATTTTGTCTTGATGGTTGGAACTTCATGCCATATGCTAAAAAAGGAACAAATAAATAAAATTGGGAATAGTAGGTTCAAAAAGATAGGGAGCATTTCTTTTGGCCAAGTCACTTTCTTGGTAGGAATCCAAAGAAATCTGGACAATAATGGATTATGAAATACAATGTTCAAAAATCTTTCTCACTACCACCCTATTGAAGTCTCCCATAAGATAGAGAATTTATATAAAACCATTTTCTCAGATACGTGATTAAAATCAGCTTCAAGCAAATGTATGTTCTCAGTCTTAAAGAAGATAAACTTTTATTATTCTGCAAGACTAGTGCTACAGATTCACAAACAAAGATCTTTGCCAAATATCAAAAACCTCCATAACTTGAGGACTTCCAACAGCAACAACAATTAAAATGGATAGCACATGTAAATAGAAGGAAAAAATAATATAATCAAGAGTTGGACTTTGTACATTACTGTAAACAAAAAGTTAGGAAGAAAATTCCCATCAATACCAGAAAAAACAATAATAGCAGACTTGAGGAGGCCAGTTTCCTGAAAAACTGTTTTAAAAGAAAGACTTTATATATTTCAGCTGACAAGTAATCCTGTTTGTTCAATAAATACTGAATGTTTCCATATTAGGAAATGGCTAAACATACCATACCAGGAGGCACAGT
Source organism: Acanthosepion lycidas (assembly GCA_963932145.1). NCBI lineage: Eukaryota > Metazoa > Mollusca > Cephalopoda > Sepiida > Sepiidae > Acanthosepion > Acanthosepion lycidas. The sequence continues at coordinate 98,486,357 of OZ010576.1, read as the reverse complement.
GGAGTAATGGATAGTGGCTAGGATTGAGGATTTGGAGAACTGAGTTCGAATTTCATGTGAATCTATTAAATTCACTTAGGTGCTAATACCCTTGGGAAAGGTATGAATCCTCTTCTTTTCCCCCCAACTATGGGTTGTATAGCCTTGGACCAGGTTCTATAGCCTTGGATGGCGACTGGTCTGCCGTAGAAAGAAATGGCAACCTACCACTGGGAAAAATCTGCCTCATCAGTCATATATTGAAAGATGCATATCACATAACTGACTGAATCATACCATTACCAGATCTGATTGATTTGATGTTTGTAAGAAAAACATCCTTGAAATCTGTTAGTAGTAAGTGTACATACGTTTGAGAAGTATCACAAAAATTGCTGACTAGTTGTGATTTTTTAGAAGTCATCTTGCCTGAAAACAGATAATTCATTTTGACTTCTGCGTGCACACACATAATTTATATACACTGAATGGAGTGCTGAAAAATTTGCAATGTACCTAGACATTCTGTATTTAAGTGCAGTACTAGACTGGCATCAAGATCTCATCAATTTGCAGTTGAGCTGGCTAGATGTAGTGATAAGTTCTGTGTTAAGAGTTTTTTCTTGCACTCCTTGCTTGTGGAACTCCCTTCTGGCTCCATGCTTTCTAGCTAACTTTAATCTGAAAAAGTTAAATGTAATGTCAATTGCTATCTACTGTCCTCTTGATTACTCTTTTCTCTTCCCGCTCATTCTTAATGCTTCTGTTCCTAATTCTTTCACACCCTGTAATCCCTTATGTCTTAGCTTTACTGCCTTGCATAGGGTGAAACTGATGTTTTTAAACAAAAAAAAAAACTATCTAAGAGAATGAGAACTGTAAATTCCAGACAGTAAAGAAGCTGAAAAGTAACTTCTTCACTATCTTTCTCCAGAAGTCATGACAGTTCGTAAATAATCAAGAAAAGGAAACCATAGAAAGTCATAATAATGGTGTATTCTGAAGAGTAATGGTACTAAGAAGAAATATCAATAAAAGCAGTACATATATGAACAACAACTTTCAAATACATAATCAATATCATCAGAACATGATTTAAATTGATATTCTAAACACTATGGTTGAAAAAACAAATACATCAATGTTTTCTTGAATATCAAAATCGTAACATAATTAAAGTTATTGAAAAGCAAGGGAATTTTTATCCACACTCGAATCAAACATCCATTATGTTCTATGGAAAGAAGAGAAAACCTTTTTAAAAAATTCCTTAAACAAACCTTGTCTCACATCTTCAATAAAACTGACTCAACTGAAAAAATTGTCAACAAAATATATTTATACATAAACATGTGCATGTAAAGAAATTCTCAGCAAAATGTTTTCATTAAAATATTTCCAAGTTTATGGAAACAAAACTGGAAGCACTATCTCCAAAATATTGACATGGAATTTGTTTTTTTAAATTCTTTATGTATATGTTTCTAGTTGAGATAAAGATAAGTTCTCAAAAGTATAAATGAAGAAAAATTAGATCTTTTTGTATTTGTACATCAAAGGCTGAATATGAAAAGGAGATCTTGTTTGAGAATCAGTCTTTGCATCAATTATTCAAAAAGATGAGTAACTATGCTCAGAAGTATTTTTGTCTAAATTTATGAGTAATTATCATTGGATGCATATTAATTTGGACTTTTTCCTCATCTTTGCTGTTTTTAAATTTAAAACATTTTCGCTGGTGTACTTTCAATGTTATTTAAGTGTTTTTAGTCACCAGATTTTTAATGCCACTTGTCATTCTTGACCAGATAGGCTTCCGTTATATAAGAATATCACAGAAAAGTGTATACAATATTTTATGCTGTTGAGTAAAAATAAAGGCAACACTAACTAACCTCTAATGTAAATCTGGAAGGAGATAAAAATTGTAGAGTAATTGACCATGTTTAAATGTAATTGGCAGAACCACCTAACAAATAGAATTTACAAAGTTTGTCATAAACACTAACAAGAGAAAGAAAAGAATAGAGAAAAAATAATATTGAGCAAGCAATATATGCAAGACAAAAGTAGGTAAAGCAACAATAATATGTCAAAAAAATTCACAAACTAAAAATGATGTTAATACACAAGAGGATACAGGGAAACGATTGCAGCATTCTGACTTAGTTCTGGTCTTTCTTGTTTCATGGTCGGATGAGACTAAGTAGTGGCTTATCCAATTGACTAGGAAGAAATCCCAGCATGCATCTGTACGTTTTATCTATAAATTTGGTGAGGGGGATGTTTTTGCAGTTATTACTATGCCAATTTGAACCAAAAATCTAGGGAGAAACTATGAAGTCGGGTATATGATCTTGTCTTAAGTGAAAAATGAACACCAGCTCCTATGGAATAGTCAGAATAATAAATGTCATCATTGGAGAATAAGACAGTTGAAAGAATTCACAGATATTCTTTTAATACCTTCAAAAGCCCAAGAATAAAACTGAATACCATATCTGAGTCTTTGATCAAGTAAAAATTGATATTCTATTTAAAGTTCCAAAAGTATACCTGAATGTCTATGTGGATATAAGCATTGGTCAGTCATTGTTGTTTATTTGGTAGGCATCAGCAGAATCTTTGTATCAGATTGAATTCCAGTGAAACAAGTATTAGGTGATATTCATAAATTAGCATGAAAAGTGGAATGATAGGATTATTTGTTAATTGGTGTAATATTCAAAGCTTTGAAGTAATGAGTTTTAAAAATCAATTATTTTAAAATTAAGCTTTTATCTCTGTGTTTAATTGGGAAGAACAAACACAAGTGTCATCACTAAGACTGATTACAGATCTTCTGTGTGCTGTATCTTTTCAGGACATGTGTGATTACGACTCCTCCCCAACTTCTTTTCCTTTGTGGTTTTGAGTAACGGTTAATCCTTATACATCTCTTCTAATCCTTGTTCTATGAAATTCTCCAAGCACTGTTTCATCACGATATGCTTTACAGTAAAAACTGTCAGCATTCTGAATTAACCATGTGCACAGGCCTGTGTTCAGATAAAGGCAACTGGGGGGGTGTAATTTGCCCTAACTCTTACTAACCCACTATTGTCTCTCTGACAGATGCTTTTTTATTAGTTTTTGATATATCTACCAATAGAACAATATATCTGAAATGGATTTATGCTCTTCTAAAAAGCATTACTAAGAAGTGTAGGGAAAATATTTTAACATTGCAAAGTATTTTTATTATATACAGGTTGGTTGATAAGTAACTCTTTTTTTATGTATGATGGACTCTCATGGCTTGTCAAAATTATAGTTAGATGGGAGAGTCCATCATACATAAAATAGGGAGTTACTTTCAATCACCATGTAGTTTAACTGAGTCTTTTATTTGGTCAAAAGCTTGTTTATTTTAACTATGCTAGACTTTTTGTGAGGTGTCATAAGTGATGACAGTAATTGCATCAGTTTTAATTTTTCCTAGGCAAGTTGTAGATGAGAACCAAACAAACATTAAAAAGGTCTTGTCATGAGTAGGTAAAAGCTGTGTTCTCTTGAATAATTGCATGTATGTCTCTCAACATCAATAGCATCACTATGAAATTGGCGCAAATGTCATTGTGCTAATTTGTATGAGAATGTGATGCTTGGTCCTTTGACAAATCATAGCCAATCTGTGACTGTGGTATATGTGACTGGCAATGTTCATTTTTTTTTTCTCTTGGTGGGGGTAAGTCAGTTTGTGCTGATAGTTGGGAGACTGCTAGCTTGTTTTGTGGATGTTAATATTTTTTTGCAGAAATGTTGCTGGATGACTCAAAAAGTTTCTCTGCAGATGTAGGAATGTCTATATTTACATTTCTTATTAAATAACATTTTTAATAAAAATTTTAAATAATCAAATTCATTTTTTTCATTGTTCCTTTATTTATAATATATTCTACATTGCATGTTTGAGAATAAGTCTATTGATTTTCCTGAATAGTCATTAATTTTATATCAAAATACATAAGCTATGTAAAACTTAATGTAAGCATTGAAACTATATTAAATATTTTGCAAGTGTCCAAAACTCTTTTCTCACATAACCCTGTAAATATCTTCAGGCAGAATTTGAACTTTCCTCATCAATTTCCTGTTGTTCTCTTCTGCAGTTAACATGTTTATCAAATATGTATGAACATAAACTATTACTTATCAATCTCTCTTGTAAGTGTGCGGTATTTAATTTGAGCAATAATAAATATATTGCATATTTAAAATTCTCAGTGACTGTTCCTTCATGTCCCTGTGTATATGCTTCAATGTAAACATCATTTTAGTATAATGAGGTCCTAAAGAACAAAATGGATCACATGAAAACTTTTCCTACTTTGTCATAGTTTTTTTCCTTAGAATTGTTCTTGATATACAAAATTTATATATTGTTTTCCCAAAAAGCTAAATCAGAGGAATTATTGATACAAAATATGAAAAGAATTGGGTAATCTGATCAATCTTTAAATGCTGGAATTTAGTTTTCCTCAAAGATATTTGCTTTCATAAGCACATATATGGACACACATGCATACATATGTACAAGTGGACACTGAGGTTATCACCAAACAGTGACAGTCTGTTTCATGCTTGAATACAATGTTTAGGTTATGGTGTGTTATGCTTTGGCTTGACTTGTTATCTATGCTGGTCAATAGTAAATTATGGGTAGTAAGGTCTATTGTATTATGCTAATGGTTACTAGATTGGTGGTCATGGTTATGTTTAAAATTATTCTCGAAGCTACTGAGTAGGAATTCTTGTGCATCTAAATACAGTCATTTGTAGCTATTTTATAGTTTTGAATGTTAACATTTTACACCTTATTTATTATTGATTACTTAAGTATTTATTGTTGATTCTCATTATGTTTGTTTCTGTTTATGTATACATTTTGGTTTGATAATATCTCTGCTATTGAGCACTTCTACCTGTAAATATAGCATACCGTAAAATTATATTTTATCATATATGCATATAATGTGATTAATAGTGTGTAATTGAATAGCAAGATGGAAGATGTTTGCTAATATTTTGTTCTAATAAGGAACTTTTTTCTTTTTGTCTTAGTTTTATTGATGGAATCCTTCTTCTGTATAAAAAAAAGAAGAGGGAGGAAATGCAACTAACATGGGTTATGTTAAAAATATAGAGGTGCTCAGTCATTAAGTTTTAAAATCTGATATATCTTAATGTAGCTTTGTTTTATTCAGCATTATATCACTGTTCTTTTCATTTTTATTGTTTTTAAACATACCATATTGAATTAGTGGTTAATTTGAGAAGAAAAGAGCTACATGGTCTGGTACTGGATGTAAATTTACTGTAGAGGATTCTGAAACTAGTGTACTTTTAATACATTTTCACTGTAATAAATTATTTTAATTTTGATTAAAAGTATTTTTAAGTTGAGAATTATGGTCAAACAAATTGGGCTGAATACCTAATGCACCGAGTGAATTGTTTTGTTAAAAAAAACTTTTAAGTTCTTAGAATTTAAATATAACATTATAAGCCTGACTAATGTATTTCATTGGACATATTTAACACCATATTTTTTAAATCCCTGATTTAGGTTTAATATTCTATTTATGTTAATTAAATCTCTTATTGATTCTGAAGTTGTGATAAATTTTATATTAAGTTTAGATAAATATTTTCAGTTGTTATTGACTTGGTAGGGAATATTATATGCCGAGCTTTATTAAGGTTTTTTGTCTTTAGGAATTGCTTATGATTAAATATATAAATACACATATCAATATTATTAGTGTTGTCAGGATCAAATTCTTGAAGGAAAACACATGAGGGAAAATTCAAAGAACCTTTAAATTTAGATTAAATAATTATTTGGTTACTTAATAAATTCATTCTATTTTCCATTAGATTATATTAGGTGCATTTTCTTTTAAACAACCTTATTCATAAAATGATTTTTGCTCAATATTCTGGCAATTGTTATATCAGCACGCATTTTTAAACATTTTGTCGTTATTTTTCTTTATTCTTTGAAGTTCAAAGAAAATTAACAATATTTTCTGTGTGCTTATTTTATTTTTATTTTTCACAGTGAAAATATGACCAAGAGAAAAAGATATGTCCAGTTTAATCAGAAGTGAATAAATGATGATCATCTGTCAAAAAAAAGAGAAGTTTCTGATGCTTTATAGTCAGACCAATTGTTATATAGTCTAGGGATAAATATTTGGAAACAAATGTTATTTGACACAAGAGCAGAGAAACATATTCAAAATAGTAAAATTAAGTGTTAAAAATCCTTTACACCAGTTTAGTTGTATTTGTTGCTTTGCAATCTGCTATAGGAACTTACCTATAACGATAATGGACTCTTCCTAACACTATAAATATTCCGCCTCTCAAGAGGTATAATGAATGAATGGTGTAACGAGTCGAGACAATATTAGTTCACTCTAAACCAGACGGACAGTCATTACTAACAACTTCAACTTCTTGTACTATATTTCTGTTGTAATATATCTTTGTTATTCTACTCTTGTGTTCGTGTTGTTCTTCCTTGGTTCTAACCTTGGACCATAACTGTGGGGCGAGGATATTGGACCATAATACAATCAATAGAAGTAAGGGAGAAAAGAATTATTTATTATTATTATTTATAATTCTTTTCTCCCTTCCTTTTTCTTTTTTTACTTTAATGTCTCTTCTTCCTCTTCATTTATTCCTTTAATGTCTAGATTCTCACTATAATATTGAAAATCTATGTAAATGTAGCTTTAGACATTTATCTGCTGATGTTCCCACTATTTTTTTAATTTTTTTCTGTCCTCTTTTTTTCCTTTTTTTCTTCCTCCAGTATCTTCCTCCAGTATCTTCCTCATCAATTTTACTCTTTAAATGCTTAAATTTTAAGCTCTTATCTCATTTCTTAACATCTCTGAATTGATAAAATTCAGAAAAAATCTGTGGATTGAAATGGCCATTTTCCAAATGAGGTAGCTTGGGATTTTTAATCTATGCATACTAAATGTTCTGCTATAATAAATACATTGAGCTCTTTTTGTGGATCAGTCATAATATTTCATACTATCAGGATTTAATTGGATTATATACCTTCAGATTATTACCTCTATGTGTGTGTGTGTGTATATATATATATATATATATATATATATATATGCAGAAACCTTTCTTTCAAACATCTTTCAAATACAGCAGACAAGGAAGATTTAATTAAATTTTAAGTTTTTCAGGCATCTTTACATTTTTCCATTTTGTAGGAGTAAGGCAGTATAGAAACCGTCCATAATTTTGATTGTCCCAAGCGCTTTTGGTCACTTCTTTAGCCATTTTCATTTTTTGTATTATTTTTTCTTAATATTTTGACTGTTGTAATTTATTTTTGTATTGTTTTGAATAGGAGCATTCATTTTGAGCTTTCACGTGTCCCATGCAGCTGAAATACATGTGAACATCTTTTTATTTTTAAAAATCATATATTGTTTATAGAATGATAAATAATTTAATATAGGAGATAAGGTAGCTAAACATAGAATAAGCTGTGCTAACTGTAGCTTTTTGCAATGCCACAAATTGCTGCAAAAACAAAATATTAACCTTAGAACTCAAGTCATAAAATCTAGAATCTGATGTGGATGTCCTGCATTGGCTTGTTCAAATATGTCTAAACTGTTAGATGTATACAACTGCTTTCTAAAATCAATGATTAAAAATGGCTTACATTGAACGAAATCTGTAGGTCTTAGTGAAGACAGTCATTCTTCAAACTTTGTAAACTGATGCTATGGAATCATAAACAAAGAACTGTATCAAATAACAGAAATGGCCCCACTTGAGGACTTTGAACAGCAGTAAAAATTAAAATGGGTGACATATGTAACTTGAAGAGAAAATAACATCATCAAGATGTTGACCTTTGACATTATGTTAAACCAAAAGAGGAAACTTTCCACCAATACTGCACTTGAGAAAACTGTTTTCCTAAAAAAAAACAATTTTAAGAGAAAGATTTTATAAATTTCACCCAATAATAATACTGTTTGGTCAATAGATGGTGAATGTTTTTGTATAAGAAAATAGCTTATCACACATTTACCATTACTTGCCATAGAAAAGTTGTAGACTAATTTTGTAGATTGATTTACCAGTGTAGTGAATTTGATTTGATTTCTCTGCTGTTCTGGCTTTCTCCCAGACTAAGCTGAGTTGAGTATATGTGACATTGTCACAATGTATTATGCTGTGGTTGGATATGTGGATAAAGGTCTCTAGTTCTACCACCGACTTCTTTGTATGACTGGTGATCACATCCAGTTTAGCTCAAAAGAATGTTACCTGACTTTACTTTTAGACTTAAAAGATACAAATTGAAAATTTGGTCTTAAAATCAACCTCAGTATTTATTGCAAAATTTAATTGATCCATTTTAATTTCTTTAATCATGTAGATTTTAATTCCTTTCTGTTATGGTCCGGTTCCTTGTACGATACGGTGATAGTCCGAGGTAGGACCAACAAAGAAGAACTTGAACACGGATATGGAATAACACAGATATATTACAAACAGGAATATATACAGAGAAGTAGAAAGTGTTAGTACGAACAATCAGGTTTAGTAGAGAGAACAATGTAGTCTCGACGAGTATAACTATTCCAATGTCTTGTAGTAATTTTAGTAATGTGACGCCTCTGACTCTACTGACTGACTTGCTCGCTCTGACTGACGGACCTCACTCCAGACTTCACACTGAACTCTCTGCTTCCTCTTGAGGTGCAGTATTTATTACGTATGGAATAGTCCATTATATTATTATGGGTAAGGTCCCATAACAGTTTCTATAAACTTATAAATGTGTGTATACGGCAAATTTTCTAACTTTTTAAATCGTTGACCAGTGATTATATCATATGAATGTTTTCTTTATTATTTACATAGTTTATATTTTTCTGTGTGAATTTTTGTGATGGGGAATTATTTTTATTTAGATGCAGATTATTGCCCTCATCTTTGTTGTTGTTATCACAGTGTTTCAACAGTTGTGCCCACCAGACTTCATCTGGTATTTGTCTAACTGGGTAACCTACAGGGAATTTTGAACTGAACTCTTTATTTAATCTACAGTGATATCTCATCTTGTTCATATTTAGTATTGCTCCATTATCACTCCTACTATTTCCACTGAGTTGAAGTAGACACTGGTTGGCCATGATATTGAACTCAGAATTACCATCACCAAATTCACGAACCAGTGCTTTAATATGCTAGATGAAAATGTTGTGATAACAACAAAAACAAATATGAGGACAATATTCCACATGTAAAAATACATTTTTTTCTTGCAAAATAAATTTTCTCCAGTCACCAATTAATCAAAGTGGCTTTTATTACCAAAAAGCTTTTTCGTCAAACTATTTGTTCTCTTTTTCCCTGTTTTTGCTCTAATTGTGTTATTTGCATAATTATCCTGTTTATTGGCAACTTTGTCGTGATGAAAGAATTAGCCAGAAGCCAGTCATGTGTGATATTAATTTGTTTATTTCTATTTGTGTCCTGAACCCATCCCTTTTAGTTTCTAGTTTTTCTATTAGCAACCAATGATTGCTTTTCTGTGTGTTTTTTTTTTTTTTTTCTCAAAGTTGGGCTTTACTAGTTTGATGATGGCTTATGTTATAAAAAGAATGAAATTTCATCAGTCATTATCAAGAACTGGGTGTTGTCAATTTAGGAGACAAGATTCTTTTGACATGCATTTTCTTTATTTTTTTTTATTTTCTGTCTGAATTCAAATTAAGATATGTGTATTTTATAAGTGACTAAAATATAAAATGATTTCACTGAGCTACATTGCACCAGAAAAGAATGTATGAAATATTTATTCATATTGTTGTTGTTACATTTTTTTGAGTGGCTATTAAATATTTTACACATAATTTAAAATGGCGTCTTTTGTAGTGAAAAGTATTTAGTGCAGGTTAGTTCTTTTGATTTCGTTGTACATCTTGTTTGAAAATTGGAAAAGTAAAATTCAAAAAAAATAAGCAGACAGACCTTATTGGTTGAATTTAACAAAACTTTAAATGAATTCTTTCAGCCTAAGAAGACCTTTTATTATATAATAAATATATATATACACATATTTTTGTGTGATGCACATTTCTATATCATATTCTCATTTTTCTTCTGGTGATGTAGACATCAATTATTCAGTTGTGAATAGAATATTTAGTTTAATATTCATAAGGTGTTGAACGTAAACAAGAATATGCAAGGGAAGTTTTTGATATCTTCCAAGTACAATGCAGTTGCAAAATAACTTAGTGCCATATTATTTTGTTGTTGCAGGCAAGCTAGCATATAGTAACTCATTTTTTATTTTATTTTCAAGAGTACAGAAAGAGATAGTATTTTTGCGATAACTTAATTATGATCCTTTTGATAAGGACAAATTTATTAGTTTACATAGAAAAATATTAAATATATATTGAAATTCATGTAAATTTTTTTGACAGAACTGACAAGGTATTCTGCTTTGACTTTCTACAACCTCTGTTGTAGTGGAAATGAAAAGCATTGATTATCATCAAAGAAAGTTGTTTGTATTCAATTTGGTGATGATAAAACTAATAACTTAATTTTCTACAGGGGGGAAAATGTAAATGTGAATAAAAGTATACCAAATGAGAATCATGTATACAAAAGTTATGCACACAGAGGCAAATATGCAAATGATTCTTATCAAGAAATGTTTTGTGGCCAAAATATGTACATGTATGTAAATAATGAATTATTTACACTATTTACATTGTTTGGACTGTGGTTACCTCAGGATGGTGTAATGGTTAGCAAGCTTATATCTCTAGAACAATTGCCATATCTAAGCTATGCTTGGAAAATCACTACATTGTTTGGACTGTTGTCTTCATCTTTATCATCATATTCAAAACATTTGAAAAAAACTATGAGAGTTGTTACTAACTGAAAGTGAGATATTCAGCAAAGGCCTGGCACATGAATCAATAACAATCTACCCCAGCTGACTATATAAAGGGTTCAGTTCAAAATTACAATTCATATCACCTGAAGAAGGCTGGAGCATGCAATGATTGAAACATTGTTATTCTCATGTTTATTGTCATATTCACAATGTAAATAGTGCAAATAGTTACAATATGATATCTCATTAATATAGACAATATTAAAATATGATATCTCATAAATATAGACAAATAATTTATTATAAGAAAAGTGAAGATTTGCCAAGGCAGAAATTAGTAAAATATGTCTTATTAACAAAATTTGAAAGATATTGTATAACTGTGCTTGTTGACAGGATTTTGGTTCATTAGTTGGCAAAAGAAGGGATGGTGAAGTAATGGATAGCAGCTCAGATTGAAGAATCAGAGAGCTGAGTTCAAATTTCAGTCAAATCCATTACATTCACTTATGTGCTAATACCCTTGGGAAGGTATGAATCCGCTTCTTCTCCCACCAGCTATGGGTAAATAGCAGGACAGACCAAGTTCTGTAGCCTTGGATGGCAACTGGTTTACTGCAGAAAGAAATGGCAACCTCCTGCATGAAAAAATCTGCATCGTCAGTCATGTATTGAAAGATAAATGATTGCCTAAGCATGAATCACACATGGCACATGACTGACTGAGTTGGCAAAACATGTAGAAAATGTTAGTACCTTTTATATCAGACACTGTATCTTCAAGCAAACCGGCATCACTTGTCCTTGACCATCTTCTTTTTCATGTGATAACTCCAAGTTACCATACCCTGTAAACCATTTCAGCTTTCAGGCTTAACTCACATGAGGGGGTGTTGCTCACATGTTACAACTGGGCAAAGGACCTCCTCGATGCAGGTCACTGGTCAGGATGGAAGCGTTCCTCACATGAAATACAATGACCACATGTTTGCGACCAAGGTGAGTTATCTAGTTGGAGGACATTGGCTGTGGTATAACCAGGAGAGGGATGGGCTCCGTCAGGTTATCCAATTTAAAATGCCCAAGACACACCACATGATGAGCACACCAAGAAAACATTCAGCATAGACCCAGGTACTGGCACTGGCACATCACTGCAACAGATAGAAGGGAATGATGAACAACTCAGCACATCGGCACTCCAACAACTCCTTCCTTTGTTAAGGGTGAAAGAAGAAGTTGGTAAAACATGGAAGTGCTGATTGGCTTAGCATTCAGGGATCAGAAGACTTTGCTGAACTGATTTGACAGTTTGATTAATTTCAACTATATTGATATGTCCCAGAAAGAGATATATTTGATCGAAGTAGCTAAGTGGTTTTGGTTACTATAACCAAGTGATACACAGTAGCAGTAATCGACTGGTACTCATCGTAGTCGCAGGTGTAGACCAATAGGATAGCCAATAGCAGAGTCCAATGGGCATCGTCATAGACTAAAACTCTGTCGTACCTACACGTCCGTCTGTATTTATGACGGACACCAGCCAATCATATTCTAGTGAGGGGGGAAACAGGTGTATGCATATTCCATTATATCATACATCTATAGAGATATTTGATTTATTAGAAATATTTTTAAATCATAGTGTTTCAAGGAAGTAAGCAGATAAGACTATGCATTACTATCATTGAATTTGGGAAACATCTGACAGGTAATTATGTTTAAAATTGTAATCTCCAGAGGTAAGTTGTTCTCATTCCACTGTCTAAGTCTGGAGATATCTTATTATTTTCTTTAGTATTGCTTATTTATTCTTAGTCTGTGCAAAAGTGAGAGGTTTCATGATGTAAGTTTTTGAAGTTTGGCAGAATTTGTGATTTGAAAAACTCAACTCAATTGAAGTTTCACAGAGTTTGTCATTAGAAGAACTCAATTTTCAGAGTGAATAAAAATTTGGGCCTAAATCAGTTTTTTGACCAGAATTGGACTTATAACCTGAATCAAGTGATTAAGTGAGGTTTTAAAGTTATGTTGAATGAATTGAAAAATTTCAACTTATTTCTTCAAAATTATCCTTATTGTTTTCTAAGCTGGACAATAAGTTCCCTTTGTTTTGAACCAGAGTCTCAATTAGCTCTCCAGAGGAGTCAACTTAAAAGTACACAAAGAATGCAGCTTTTAAGCTAGTTTTAAATAAATCATATAATGATGGTCATGTTGAATGGCTATGTTTCTAGATCATTTCACATTAATGTAAGGGTACCACAAAGTGTCTGCTCTTGGCCCTACATTGTTTCTTCTCTTTATTAATTAACTTCCTGTTATCATCACTTTACAGCTAGGTATTTATTCTGATGATAAAACCATTTCCTTCTGTCTTAATAGTAAGTTGGGTAGGTCTGACAAAGTCAAATTGGCAGCTGCTTCCAAAAATGATCTCCGATCAGTTAACTGGGACAAAAAATTGCTTGTAAATTTCGACACTTCCAAAACAAAACTGCTATCTTTTAATCATCATAGGGAATCATTTTTGTCTTACAGCAGCATGGCTGATGCTAACCTCCAGGAAAGCAACTCATTGTGCTTCCTTGATTTTACATGTATATTGAATCAATTGATAGGTATGCTGCTAGGAAAGTTATTTCCATGTGCAGTGCAAGAAAATATTTCTTATTACAATCTATCTTGCACAATTATAAATCTACCATTTGTCCATGCATTGAATATTGCTGCCGTATCTGCTATATATCTTGAGCTTCTAGACAAAATCCAAAGATGGGTCTGTATTATTATTGGTCCTGACCTGGCATCTTGACTTCATTTACTTTCCCATTGTTATAATGTGGTTTCCTTACATCTTTTTGATAAATATTTTCATGGCAATTGTTCTAATGAGCTCTTCTCTTCGGTACCTTCACTGCATGAAATCAAGCATACTACTAGATTAGCTATTCGGTTTCATTGTTTCTGTTGTAATGTCTAGATGTAAGCATAATTTCTATTCTAATATTTTTTCACCTTTACTTTCTTGCCACTAAAATGCAACATCAATTGCTATTTTCTGTCTTATTAAATCCGGTTCTTTTATTATTGTTTCTCCTTACTAAAGTTTCATCATTCTCTATCACATCCAATAACCCCCTTTTGTCTTAGTAGCATTATCACCTTGCTTGGAGAAAATGATTTTAAAAATAGAAAGAAATAGTGATATTTGAAAAATAAGCTGTTTCTTGAGGTAGAAATCAGTGGTGGGGTGCAATTTTCTTTAGTAATGGATCTGTCTTTTACTTCTTAAATTCTTGACCTGTGTAATTATGAACAAGTTTTTCCAGTGATTTTTTACATTTGTAATTGATGTAATGGAATAACCTGTCACCCCCACGAGGTACTACACTATATGTAGTAACTATCTATAAGTATCTGTAAGTCAACGGACTACAGAGACTAGCTGCAACCTGTTCCCGCTAAACAGTTGAACTCTCTGTCTTTGGGCAGAGAGGAACCTGGACAAGGCTTCGCCGAAGGGTAGAAATTCGTTTGAGGAGGTAGACTGCCCCTGAACCCATTTATACAGGTTCAAAAGGGAATATTTCTGGCTGAGCCTATGGGCTTGGAGAACCCACGTTAAACCGGCCTTGTGCCACATGCAACCCTCATCGGGCATAGATAAATATACTAGCTGCAACCTGTTGCCACAAAACAGTCAACCTCCTTGCCTTCAGGCAGAGAGAAACGCGGACAAGTCTACGCCAAAGGGCAGAGTCTTTATACGGGTTCGAAAGTGAATATTTTTGGCCAAACCTATGGGCTTGGAGAACCCATGTCAAACCGGCCTTGTGCCACATTCAACCCTCGTGCAGGGTGGGGGGTAACTAAATATACTAGCTGGGATCTGTTCCAGCTGTGCTGGTCAAACTCTCTGCCTCTGAGCAGAGAAGATCCCCAGATAAGGCTAAATTGAAGGGCAGACTCTCGGGAAACAGCTGCCCAATCCTGTTTTATACGGGGTCAATGGGGAATTTTTGGCTGTGCCTACAGGCTCAGATACACCACATTAAACTCGGCCTTATGCCACATCTGATTGTATGGGGAGATTAATAAATATACTAGCTGGGATCTGTTGAGTACGACTCAGACTTACACAAGAACTACCAACATTCCAATAGTAGCACTCACTACTGGATAGACTTGAGATGACCTTGTGCATAACTGTTACCTTTTATTCCTAGGGTACTGCTTTTTACAATAAACCTTTACTTATTTTATCCACCATGGTTTTTCAAATATATATTCCTATTAGAATATAACAGTAATTTTTTTCATCAGTGGACATGAAGAAAATTAAGAACCAGTTCTGCAAACTCTTGTAATTTAATAAGGTATAACTTACTCGTCATGGTTGATAGTCTGAATGTACTACTATCAAAAGTATCCAAATTGTTATAATATTTGCCATATTTTGCTAAAACTAAATTTCTCCCACTTTAAATGAATTTATCAGTGTTGTATCAGGAACTTAAAATACTGAGTGTCTAATACAAAAACATTCTTATTCTACTGAATTTATTACCAACCAAAGGAATAACTAACAAGAAATTAGAATGTTTCTTATGTAGTGTCTACAGTTATATTTTTACATTATCAGCACAGGAAATAACAGGTTTTATAGTGTAATGTCATTTTTAAAATAATGCTTTTTTTTTGTTTGTGAAAAATATCTTTTACTATAATTATTTTTTCTGAAATAAGAAATATTTATTCTCAGAAATTAGTTGTTTTATTGAGTGGATTGAAAAAATTCTGTGAGGCAAGAAACAAATAAAATATGTTAATTTTTTCTCAAAAGAAAATTTCAAATAGAAAATAATTTTAATAATCTTTAACATTATAACAGCTTATCTTTGACATCCAAAAGAAGATATAATTCACAAGAAGGTTACTGATTGGACAAAATCAACACACACAAACAGATAATCCTAAGAGACTTTATTGTCTATATCAGCATCCATTGGACAAAACTCAAATTGATTGTCAAATGTTTTCAGATTTAAAACCAAACTACACAGTTTTTCCACATTATCAAATTTAATTGTTTCCACCCTAAGAATAGAACACTTGAAATGAAGTATTAAAAAATCGGTAAACTTGCCCACAGAAAAATAGTATGTCAAAAGGACACTGCTATTATTTTTAACTACCTTCACTCCTTGGCAATGTTTATTGTTTTAAAAAGTGTTGATTGTCGACAAAACTAACCTGGCCATTAGTCTAAAAAAGGACCTCCAATCTGTGGTTGACTGGGACAGGAAATGGTTGGTAAACTTTAATGCCTCAAAAACAAAACTGCTTTCATTTACCCACCACAGAGAACCCTCTCTGCCTCCCATTAGAATATCTGATGGTCAACTCCACAAGAGTGCTTCTCTGCATCTGTTTCGTCTGACGCTGTCTGCTGATCTAAGATGGAATGAATACAATGAATCACTAGCTTCATCTACCTAAAGGAAATTTGCTTCTCATGCCAGAAAGTTTTTCTCACCTGATTCCATCCTTCAAATCTATAAATCAATTATTCACCCTTGCATGGAATACTGCTGCCATATATGGTCTGTTGCCCCCTGCTGTTCATCTCAAGGTCAACAAAATCCAGAGATGGATATGCAATGTGGTTGGTTCTGGTCTGGCATCTCGTCTACAGTCACTTCCTCACAGACATGCCATTGCTTCCCTCTGTCTTTCTACAATTACTTTCAAAGTAACTGTTTTGACAAGCTATTTTCTCTGTTTCCCAAACTGCATGAATTTAAGCATGTTACTAGGTTGGCATCTCAGTCCCACCCTTTGACTGTTGAAACGGTTAAATGTAGCTGTCTCTTCTACTCCAATAGCTTCATGTCTCACACTTCCCATCTGTGGAACTCCCTTCCTCTTACTTGCTTTTCTGACAGTTATAGTCTTCAAAAATTCAAATGTAATATCAATCGACATCTTCTGAGGCCTTGATCTAATTCCCCATCCTTTGCTTTATCTGTTCCTTAATTATATCTCTTTACTCTTGCTCCCACTCTCTGTAACCCTTGCATGCTAGTGGTACTCCTGCCTTGCTTTGGGGGGAAATGCTTTAAAAAAAAAAAAAAGTGATGTACATTTTTTTCCTGTTTGCGAATTTACAACAAAAACATTAAGCACTATTTATTTATTAGATTGTTTATTTACAAGAATAATTTTCTATTTTCAACATCTCTAAAAACTAATATAATTAAAGCAAATGCAATGCAATATTTATCATTTACCAGTTAATAAAGACATAAATATGAAAACAATATTTTATTCATAATTTATAAACATTTATTAAATTATTAAAGTATCTAAACCAACTGTACCAAAATCCATTTTATAAAGTTTGAATCAATTGGCAATTAGCCAATGTTTTGCCAACCATTCCAATAATAAACAATATAATAAATAGATAGAGTAAACAAACAATCGAATAAAATGAATAAATAATAAATTATTTTTGGTGTCAATTCTCAAGAGCCAAAACCAATGTATAAATTCACTTCATCATATGTTTAGGTTTTATTAAAATTCTAATCATCACTTTTTGAAACAATAAACATTGCTGAGGTGTAGTTAAATAATTGAAGTGTCAGGGGAAAAACATCCTTTTGACACTGTTTTTTTTTTTTATTTTGGCAGACACAAAGGTTCAAGTTTGCCAAAATGTAATATAGGAACTATTTAACAAAAGATCTAAAAACTGAAATTTTTGCATAATAATTATAACTGTATTTTATATATCGAACTTTATGGTGTATGTATTTGACACTGCAAAAATGTACATCTGATTGTAAAGACATTTTCTGTATTAATTAATAACTGTCACTTGATGATGTATGCCTTTACATTCTGACATTTTTAATTACATCAAGAAAGCAAGACACAAAGGATTAACCATGAATTATAAGAAGACAGAATGTATGGCCAGGAATATCTCAAGATGCTAGAATTGAAGATTTCAAAATCAACAGTGAAATTTCTGTATCATACTCTATTGTGACACAAATCCAAAGATACAATCTAATAGCAAAAGATGCCTTTCAAACACCATACAAAGTATTAAGAAACAGAAATTTTATCAGAAGCAAAAGTGAGTGATGAGATGTTATGTAATATCAATCCTCCTATGTAGCTGTGAATGCTGAATAATTTCCTCACAGCAGAAACTTGAGGCAACAGTGATACAGTTCTATAGAAGGATGCAGAGAATACCATGGATGGAACATGTGGACTACAGGGAGGTTTTCAAGAAAATAAGAACAGAATGGATACTTGTACATAGACTGAGATAGAGACAACTCAACTTTCTTAGGGACATAATGAGGAAAAATGGTTTGGATAATTTGATACTCACAAGACATTGAAAGCAAGAGCAGTAACATACATAATGAGTTATATAAATAGATAGCAGAACAGGGACTGGCTGAGATCATAAAGGGGACAAACATGGTTTACAGCTACAATGGATAGGAAGTTGTGGAGATCAGTTATCAAACATGTTCTAAAGGGACGCACTACATGGAATATGAATCACCAAACTTGATTAAAAAAAAAAATTAATTTCTGAAATGACAGGGTTCCATAAAGTAAAAAAATATATGCTTTTGTTTTATGTGAATAGTTTTTTATCAAGAGAATAGTGTTGCTGTTAAAAATAACAATAAAGTTGTAAGATTCATTATTGATCACATTAGATCAATAGAAGGGTATTGTTTTTGATTGGAGTCAAAACAAAGAAAACAAGACAGAGTAAATATGATGTTATACTTTTCTTCCGATAGAAAACAAATAATGTTTAACATTTTCCCATTTAACTATTTAAGTTGTTGAAAAATTTCACTGATTTAAAGAAATTTTTTTCTTAGTTGAGTTTGTTTCACTACCCTACTCATGCAGCACCCAGTGAGGATGAAATTTATTAATCTATCAAAGACCTGCTTACTATGATTGCTCAACAGCTGCCTTAACTATGGGAAATTATCAGAAGCGAATTGGTTTCATTTGCTATCAAGATATCCTTCCATTTGTCTATATTTAAATAACTATATCTATAGTTTCAGCTGTTGTACTTTTGTCCTTTTTCAGAACTTTAGAGAATTTCAAACTGGACTATTTCTTTATTTTTTTTTTTTTTTCATCACCCCAAGCAAGGCAATAATTCCACTAAGATGTGACGGGTTACTGAGGTTGAAAAAGATTGAAAACTTTAGTGAGAAAAAAGGACAGTAAAAGAAGAGATTTAAGGAAGACAAAAGATGGCAACTGACATTGCATTTAAATTTTTAAATATCGCTCATGGCAGGGAAGCAAGAAATTGGAAGAGAGTTTTACAGGTTAAAAAAAAGAAACTATTAGAATAAAACTTATGGTTATATTTCACTAATTCTACAGTAAAATGATGCCACCTAGTAGTACACTTAAATTCAAGGTATCATAGCAGAGAATTTATTAGAGCGGTGGGAATACCAGACCAAATAGATGGCAGCAGTATTCATTGCCTGAACTGATGGTAGATTTATAATTGTGCAAGATAGATTCTGTTGAGAAAAATTAACTAGCATAACAGTGAACAAACTGTAATTTCCAGAGGTAAATTCTTCTCATTCCGCAGTCCAAATCTAGAGATATCTCATTATCTTCTTTAGTATTGCTCATTAATTGCACACTGGTTCTGAGTCTGTGCTAACAAGATTGAACTCACAATTTCTCTGCCACTTAATTTACAAACCATTTTTCCAAATAGTCAGCATGTACTGACTGTATTCATAAAATAAAAAAAAACATCCCTCTCCCTATATATATATATATATATATATATATATATATATATATATATATATATATATATATATCTACATATTCAGTTTAAATAAAATATCCTTAACAATGACTAATAGAATAGTTGAAAGTGCTCAGGTCCACAGATTATTTGGGCAGTTTTTACACACTATGTACAGAAAAGAAAATGCTTATATGAATGCAAGAAAAAAAAATTAATAAACAGCTTAATTTCCATACTTTGACAATCATATTCAATGAAACTTGTATAAAAGTTGGATTGCTGCTCAAATACACAATTTTATATGAATGCATATGTTAATACTTCAAGTATGAATTGAGTTCTCTGAGCTGCTTGCATATTTCATATAGAGAAAAAAACGTTAAAATTCCCCTTTTTCCTGCCATGTGACGATGGCCTAGAGGTAAAATATCTGACTGATGTCAAATCAGTTGAGTTTCGATCCTGACGATACAGCAAAACAGTCTGTCGGTTGATGACTATATATATATAAGATATGAGTATTAATGTGTTCATTGTCTTGGTTCTATCTTTGAGAGAACAAGTTTGGTGATTAAGAAAGGTGGTATTATGTTGTGACACTTAGTGAAGTATATATTTTATTTTTCATAAGCAAGCTGTTTTTGAGATGGTCATTGCAATGCTGTATCATGAAAACAACTGTGCTAATTAAGGTCCCATTAAATGAGAATTACCATATGAACATTGATAAGAGTAATGAGTAAATCTGAACATCATGTTGTCTTGAAATCAAATATATTCATGCTGACAATATGATTCAGATAAATCAACGTATTCGTGTCTGAAAATAATGTTTGAAAAAGGAAACCAATTCAAACTTGTTTTGAAATTGCAGAGGAATTGGTTTTGTTTTGCAAGAAATCAACTAGTGTGCTGTTTCTAATGAGTGTTGTTTTTATATGAAGCTAAAAGAATCTTTACTGGAATATGACTCTTAACTGATGAATAAAAACATTGTTGGTCTTCATGGCTTTTAATTTCTATGAAAACATAAAATGTTTTTTTATAAGCTTTTGTACAGGTTATGAGAGAAATACCTCCCAATTATACCAAGACATTAGTGGCAATGGTGTCTTCATCTAGCTAATGTCTTACCATTATGTGTGAGGTACTTTTGACACACCCTGTATATAAATACTATTAAAGAATTACTATTGTGTTCTGTTTGTTTAGTGAGAATGAGGTTTGGAAGGACTGTGAAATGAAAGAAATGTGACAAAGGAAAGAAAAGCACATGCGGCCAACAAAATTGAAAAATATTTATTCGATACAAAATATTTTTAAAAGAGTTGGGGAGGTAATTTTGTTGATTACCAAACTTGTTCCCCTCATAAGACAATTTCCTAATGGCAGAGTATTTAAGAAACTTTGCAATGACATTGGTGTGGGATTAACTCTGCTGTTGCATGTAAGAAAGAACTTTTTAAACTATTGAGATTAAAATTGATGTTGATGATTAAAAGTTAGTTTAGGCAAGACAGTTTGGTTTAAATAATCTGATATTTCAGATTTTTTCATTGTACAAACATGTCAATTTCATATGGAAGCTCTCAGCTAAGCATTTTACAGTGTGTGTCTCATAAGTTATTAGGGTCATAAAGGTATGACATTTACTACAGCCATACCAGCAATTTTGTGTCAAAGCCAAGCTAACTTGATGGATCCTTTCTCTTCTCAGGCTTGTTTTGAATTCAGAATTTTGCTTCTCCTAGACTGGTTGCTGCCTCTAGGCAAGAGAGCCTAGTCTTCCCTGTTATTTAACCCATAGCTGGAGGAAGATAGATTCATGCCTTTGCCAAGGACATTAGCATAATGTAACAAACAGAACTGAGTGGGAACTGAATTCTGCAAGCCTAAATCACTTTCCATGTTAATATCTATTACATTATCTATTCTTCTTATTTTACAGTGATACTATTGAAATACTTTATTTTTTTCAACTTGAAGATAGTTGATCATGGATAAAGCTTTCATAGCTTTATTTCAAATGATAGAGTGAAAAAACTTTCTGTGGCAGAATTGAACTGGTAGGGGTGAAGAGAATAGTAATCGTCATCTTAACATATAAAATTGTCAGTGAGTTGATGCACACAAATAAATATTAACAAATAAGAAGTAAAAGGATGCTAATACTTAAAATAAGAAAAAGAGTTGACTTTTCTGCGGTATATAATAAGAGAAGAAGGGCTAAATAATTTAACATTAGCATGACATAAGGTAAGAGAACGAGGTGGAAACATTAAGGAAACTATTAGTTTTTTGTGAATGGATTGTACAGCAGGGACAGAGAGTTAAAGCTTGTTTATAACAACAAAGAATAGAAACTTCTACACTGTCAAGAGTATCCACATCCTTAAGGAACATGGCACAAAAAAAAAACAGAGCTGCAACAATAACATAATTTGAACAGAGAACTTCTTTTATTTATTTGCATGTAGACTTGAGGAAAGCCATGAATACCGTTTGGAATATTGCTTTTTTACCTCATGAAAAAAACTTCCTTGATGTTATCATAGACATTTTTTTCTCAAATTCAACTCATGTTGTTTATTGGTGATGGGCTTTTTCCTCTTTCATCAATTGTTTTTTTACAATGTTTCACAATGATACCCCAGTCTTAGAAATTTCAATTAGCTGGAAATAGAATTTGGGACAGCAGTAACCCTTCATGTAAGTAATTATTGACTTATTTGTGGGGCTTCCATTTAGTTCTATCTTGTTCTCTTTGGCAAAACACTCAAATATTCCTTTAGTTTGAGAGTTCTTTACCTTGAGTAATCCTTCATGTAGGTAATTATTGCCTAATGTCTGCAAACAATTGGTGCTTCCATTCAGTTTGATCCTGTCGTCTTTGGCAAAACTCTCCAGTGTTACTGAGGTTAAAGAAAAAAATTATCCTAAAAACCTGCAAAATTCTGTGTATGTTTTTTTTTTAATTTTTATTTATTTGTTAAGAAAGATTTTATTGGGAAAGTCATAATATTTGAGGATACAAAGAGATATTAATATTCTTGTGGCCATAATTTGGGTGGAATTATAGACAGAAAGATACACTGGAAATATGAATTGCCTGTAAATATAAAGTTCTCATCATTTGATCTGTTATTTTAGTAGAATGAAAAGCATATGCCTTTTCATGAACTTCATGAGTACTAAGGAACAATGAAGACAAAAAAGAAAAGTGATAAGAAAACAACTTGGTTGAATGTAAACAATATAAGGTCTGATTATTGTCTGTCTCTATATTGGTTTACCATACTTTTT
The DNA here is from genome assembly GCA_963932145.1 of Acanthosepion lycidas. NCBI lineage: Eukaryota > Metazoa > Mollusca > Cephalopoda > Sepiida > Sepiidae > Acanthosepion > Acanthosepion lycidas. The sequence goes on along the minus strand of OZ010576.1, from coordinate 98,463,267 downwards.
AAGCCTGAAACCAGGACAGTTTTCCAGTTTTATTATCAATTTCATTTTCTTGTTTAATAAAGTTTTTCATGACACAGTATCCATTAAACTTAGGGGATCACACACACACAAATAAAACAAAATATTGATGGGAGCCTATTTCTAATGAAGAATTAGCCAAAATGATATACTGTAGTCAGAGATAATTTTCTTTAGATGCCACTGAAATTGCTACCTTAAAGAAAAAAAACACTCCAGTTGATATGAAAATGAATGATGATATTCTCATGTCTCTATTTATTCTGAATTAAAAATAAATTAATAATAATTCATGGGAGATAACTATTGAATGCTTTTGATAAAACACTCCTTGACTTATTTGCATAATAAAATAGTTGAATCACAATCAACATGATAGTCCTGATCTTGATATCAAATAGATATGTTCTACACCAGATCTACATAAGGTTTTGAATTCAGAATTCTTCTCCCAGACTGGTTGTCACCCAGGGCTGATGATACCAGTCTTCCTTACTATTTAACTCTTAGATAGAAGAGAGGTATTCATACTTTTTCAAAGGGTATTTATACAAAAGTAAATATAACAAGCTCAACAGGAATTCAAACTTGGCTCGTCAATTTCTTATTCTGAGTCACTATTACATCACCTGCACATCCACTTATTTTGATATAAGTAAAACAAATTCCAAGTGCAGAAATATAGCTCCTTCTCTTGTACCTGATTTATGGAAGGTGGAATGATAATTATTTTCTGGCATAACTTTTTCTCAAAGTATAATCCAATGGGTTATAGGATTGTCAGGTTATTTCTAAAATGCCTGAAGTACTTGTTATAACTGATTTCATCTTCTTTATTATCCTCTCACTCATTCACACTCTTTTCAAGTAACCTTGATTCTAGAACTGTACTTTGTTATTTAGCAGGAATATCAAAGAACACATAATAATGATTTTACAGTAAATGTTTGACTCACTAATTCTACATATCTCAAACATTTAAAGCATTAGCTTTCCTGTGTCTTTTCTATGAATATGTTTGTGGTAACTGTTTGGACAAGCTTTCCTCTTTGGTATCTAGACTTTATGAATTTAAGTGTAGTACTAGATTAGCAGTAAGATCTCATCATCTTACAGTTGAAATAGCAAGATGCAACCATAAGTTCTATGTTAACAATCTCTTCTTTTGCACTTCTCACTTGCTTCCCAGTCAACATTGATCTTCAAAAATGTTAATCATTATCTTTTATTTTCTTAATTCCTGTTCTTTTATTGTTTCTGCTCCTCATATTCTTTCACACTCAGAAACTCCTTGCATCTTAGTGGCTTTATTGCCTTGTTCGGAGTAATATCATTAAAGATATTTTTAATCCTCTCAGAACATGGTTGATCATGACTGACCACTGTTTTTTTTTATGATCTGTGAACTGCCATGACTCTTGTGAAATATGTTTCCTATTGCTATCTCCATGGTTTTGAATTTGGAGTATTCCTTCTTTTATACTGGCTGCCACCCAAGGCGAGAAAGCACAGTCTATTCTACTATTTAACCAACAGTTGTGAGCAAAAGACATGGAATGATGTTTTGTCAAGGGCATTTTAGCAAAAGTAAATGTGACCGACCAGACTCAAGTCACAAATTTCACTTTTCATACAAAAAAACTGGCACACTGCTCATGCTTTTATTAAGTAAAATTAAATATTTCTCATATTATGTTCTGTGAAGAGGAAAATGGTGGATTACCTTGTCTTTCAATATTCTCCAGCATCACATGTTGCTACTGTCAAAAAAGGATAAACTACCCAGACAAGAACTGTGTTATAAATACAAACATCCAGATTTTTTTTATTCACAGCCAGTTGTAAGGATAAGAAGTGCTTTATAAGTTCATGTGTTTATCATCAGGAAATGAATCGGTAGTTCGTTAGTTTGCTAAGGTTGATCTATGGATTTTGCTAACCTATATTTACTGAACTCTGCTTTCTACATTCTTTTGATAAAAGTAACAACAGACTTGGTAGAATTTACTACATCTTACATCCATTTAATGAAAAATGAACTGTACATAACTTTCATACAGCACAGTATTATTTTTACTGTTCACCAATAAAAGGCCCAAGAGTCACTCAGGGTAGAGTGCTACTAAATGAAGTTGTTGTAAGGGTAGAAAAGGAGGAAGTAAAAAGTGCATATTATGAGGATATGTAGGATAGATATTAGTTGACAATAGCCTTGAACAGGTTAAGGTCATTGAGATCAGAGAATACCTTACCAACGTAATATGAAACGAATGCGAATGAGTCAACTCTGTGTATTTGGCATTGCAGGTTTTGGCTATGAAGGTTGGAACTGATGAAAAAAGGGGTCTTGAGTTTGGAAAAGCAATGAATGTTTTTAAAGTTTGTTTCAGTTCTAGGTTGGGCTGAATAGGTATCTGGAATAAGAATTTTGTTATTTTCTATAAAGTCTATGTAGTAGAATTTTCGAATTAAGTGATACCTAAACATCAGTAGTCAGAAAATTCATAGCATATCTGTCTATGTATTTTTTTATTGGATTATCCTGTTGAATATTTAATCAGATTAAGAGTTTTGGGGTTTTTTTTAAGTACATGAATGAAATGCAAGGGAACCAGGAAGATTAAAATGCAAACAGTGCATGAAAGCAGCCAACCTGGAAAATAAAACTTAAGTATACAGGATATGCAAGCTGTCATGCACTTTTATCTTATGCAACTTTTGGTTCATGTGCAACTGAACACATACTAACATGCATATGCATATTTGAAAATATAACTGTTGATGCTTACACGCAATTACAAATATTCTGTTGTCACTGCATGGATATGCATTTCTTTGATATCCATACTAATCAACTTGCTTCATTATCAGAAAAACACATGCACATTCATGAATGCATCGCAACATGCATGAAAATACACACACAGTTTGACATGTTGTTTTCTACTTGGATATACAAAACAGATTTTATAATCTGCGAAAATGTGCCAAAAGAAGTCTTTCGTTTTTATTAATGCAATTTCCTACTCTCAGACATTTGGACGACTTTGGAAAATAGATTCAGATTGTCTCTCATTCAAGAATTTTCTATTCAGGTATGCTGACATTAGTGCATGCGCACATTAAAAAAAATAAAAAGGAAAAAATTGCGGAATTTGAGAATTTGCTGATAATATCATCAAAACTGGTTGGATTCTTTTTCTGGAACTGTGGCCTGGTTGACTGCTTAATTCTCTTTTCTTTGACAAGATTCTTTGATTAACCAAGTTAGTTAGTGGCAAGCTCAATGGAATAAAGCCTGATCTTGCCAATCTCAAATGGGAATTTGCAAAGTGCTTTTGTATTTCAGGAAAAAGAAACTAAGAAAAGAAAAAAGATTTGCAAAGGAAACCAATAATGATGGAAATGGATATTTGGTTTTCTGTATATGGGAATGAATTGCATATGGGTGATGATTTTTTCACTCAACCTACTCTGGTTTTAACAAACAAAACAGTATAATTGATTATATCTTATCAATGAGAACAAAAAGGTGAAATCCTGTAAACAATATACAAATTAAATTTTGAATCCAGAGAGCAAAATTTAGCTTGAGATGATACCAAATAATAGGTCAAATAAATCCATCATTTCTAGGATAAGAATTTTGAAGCCTTATTCATGTAGGTAGATTTGTCAGTTTTTCCAAAAAGTCATTACAGGGGGTGCTGTTAAGCAGTTATAAAAACAGGATATTTCTCATCATTCTCTTTACTCTCCTTTCCTTCTAGTATCCCCAGGCATGACGATATCTTACCTCTTAGTAACTGAACTTTCATACATACATGTATCAGTGTTGCAGATGTGTGTTGGAAAGGAATAGAAGGTTTGAATTATCAGACGGTTTAAAATTGTGTGTGTTCAATAATCTTTCATTCACAACAATTAATACAAGACAGAATAATGATTTATAAACATATTGTTTCAAAATGTAACAATTGAATTTATTAGTGTTTGATATACATGCATGAATAGTGAGTGAAAAGGTTAGACAGAGTTGTGTCTCTTAGATTAGATAATATTTGTACCTAAGTTTATAAAGTGAAAGTAATTAGTAAACTGTAGTTTAGAAGAATAAAGTTTTTTTTAGTATGTTTGGAATTGTGTATTGTACAAGTTGGTAAAAGTTCAGAAGAGATTTCAGAGTTCATACTTGCGTGAATGTTGATAATGGTCTTTAACGTCTGACTGCATTAGTTAAGATGGGAGTTCTTGAAGATTACATCTTGGTAAATAAAATGTGAGAGAGATGAATGAAAAGAAACAACAAGAAGCTTACACGTGTTGTGTTTATATAAGGTCGTGTATCACGTGGGAGGCTCCGAGCATATTGAGTGGGAAAACAGATTTGTCGCATGCAGGTGCTTTGATTGGTTGGAACTGACCAATCAGCAAGCTAGATTGAAGGTGAGTAACTAATAATGAATGCTTGTTATATATTTGCAAGATTGTGATGGTGAAAATTACAACAGGAATAATGCATTTCCTAGCAGGGGTTAACTGGCTTGTTGTGGAAGAGTCCACATCAGCAACATAATTACTAACTTGTATTATCTTCTTTCTTTTACATATATACTGAGTATTTTCTCTGTTTCAACTCAGATATATAAAAACCAAAATGAGGCAGATTTTTCCCACACAGTAGGTTGCCATTTCTTTCTGCAGTAGACCAGTTGCCATCCAAGGCAATAGAACCCAGTCTGTCTTGCTATTTAACCATAGCTTGAGGGAGAAGAGGATTCATATCTTTCCCAAGGATATTATCACGGAAGTGATTCAAATGGAATTTGAACTCAGCTCTCTGCTATCCATTATTCCACTATGCTTTGTGGGATACATAATGAGTCTTGAAAAATTTGACGCTTGCATCAAAAAATAAAGTCAATACCTACAAGACCAAGGAGGACTTCATGTAAAAAATAAATATTTGTTGTTTGAAATAATGAATACTTAGAATATTATGACCTTAACATGTGAGTAATGGGGAATATTCATAAGGAAAATGGAAAGAAAAAGGATGCTTACACTTAGAATTAGAAAGAGAAAGTACAAATTTCTAGGACATAATGAGGTAAAAGGTTTGAAGAATTTAACACTTGCAGGACATATTGAAGGCAATATGGATAAGAAATCAGCAAGTAACCTATCTAATGAACTTGTGTAAATGGTTGGAAGAATAGGAACAAGTAGGGATGGCAAAATAACAAACCTTCCTGAGAGTTTCAAACGATAGGAGAGCCATGATAACCCATGTTATGGTATAACGAAGACAGCAGTTTTGTTTTCAAAATTATGTAATTCTAATATGAATCAATGACATTTCTTTTCCTGCAATTTGTTTCATTTTTAATGAATGAATCAGATCATTATAAAGGGTAATATTAACTACTTCCTTATAAGGAAACATTTGACCTTCATTGATCAAGCAACCAAGTCCAGTAGCTCTTTCCAGTATTGATTGATGTTTCCTTCCTAATCTTTTAGTTGAAATAGTGTGTAGTGACAACATCTTGATTATGTCATTATTCTCTCTTCAAGTTACATGTGATAAACAATTTAGCTGTTGCTGCTGCTGTAAGTCCTCAGTGAGTAACATAATCAACAAATCTATGTGCTCTGGCTGGTATTCATCTTCTGTATATGAACTCTCTCTACAAAACATGTAACCATTAAATTTTAATGTGGTAAATAGTACAGATGACAATGACCAGTATCTGGATATACCAAGCTATTCTGCTGCTAATGGAGAAACTCAAATATGACTAATTGATGTCAACAGACAGGTCTGCACATTCAGGTTTCTCCATTAGCAGCAGAGAAGTTTGGCATATCCAGATACAAGCCTCACTGGAACTTGTTCAGCTCCAAGTCATGGTCAACTGTCTCATGTCAATAAAAGCTGCAGGAAACCAGAAATCGGTAATCTGCTTTTGCCAAGACTCGCTTTTTTATCTCTGGAGATTCAGTGTCTTGTAAAGATGTTCCCTTGGCTCATTTTGTTCCAGAAGTTATATACCATTCTCCATGTTGGGGATTTTGAGTCATTATTCATTTGTTTTTTATTTCTTCCCATCTCTCTATCATCTCAATTATTTTTTTGAAGAAATAATTTAGTTATTTCATAACTAAAAATTTGTTTTACTAATTTTAAAAGTTTACATTTTAATGCAGCTAAAATTTTTTTTTAAATTCATTTTTGTAAATGTTGATGATCTGATAGAACAGTAATTCTTTGCAATTCATTATAATTTAATGAATTTCTTAAAATGTATTCATCTAAATAAAATTTTTGATACACTAATCAAGTAAAAAGGTGACTGCATGAGCATACATCATAGGGGAGGTACCAGGTATGCCCAATATGCAGCTACAATTAAATTTTTCATATTTTTACATCGGGAAGGTATGAAATCATTATTTTCCCCCAACCAACTCTGGCTCAAATCATAAAATCTTTATCTGGAAAAAATGATTATCTCCAAAAAATTATTAATGCAATATTCATTTATAAAAATGAATTATTCTTAGAATCTAAAATATTTTTTTACTTTAAATAACCCATAAAAACCTTAATGCATTAAGCCCCCACCACCAACATTGTGTTTATTTGGTATGGCATACTTGTTAACTCTGTTCTATATAAATACATTGCAGTGTATGTATGTCACTTCACATGATTAAAAATTAAATAACTCATTTAAATCTAAATATCTAACAGAGTGAAAGTTTTAAAAAACAAAAACAATTCTTTATTAAATGTTAAAATTTAATTTTGCTTTTTTTCACAATTGATATTGTCAAATTAAGCCGCAATTAAAACTTAAGCGGGGTACAGTACATTGCTCAAATGGTTTTTGTTTTCTAGCATGTGTACTGTGATGTATATGAAATATTACATAGTCCGAGTTCTCACTTTTAAGGCTGACTTTATGTGAAGGGATCATAAAGAATGGTTATTTTAAAAGAATATAAAAATCGCACACAAAATAAATTTAAACAAACTATGGAGATTGGTTACATATACTAAGAAAGATTATACCAAATGAAGGTGTCAAATAAACATAAAATAATTTGATTATAGCTAAACATTTGTAACTGAAGGTAAAAAGCTGAAGGCCCAAAAACCCTCGATAAGAGCTAGCTTAAAGTCCCCACAAAGGGTGACTTCTAGGCTAGTTTTTAAAATAATTCTCTCTGTAGCATGGTTATTTTGTTCTATCTTTCATTCCTAACAGAATGTTTATTTGAACTTAGAAATTTAAAAATTTCTACTGATATGATTATTTCAGATGGCATTTGTATTTTGTACAAAAGGATATCTGAGGAGACATAAACCTGAAACCTGAAAAGGAACAAGTAGGGATGGCAAAATAACAAACTTTGCTGAGAGTTTCAAACGATAGAACTGAATAACTGAATATTAAAAGTAGGAACTACTTTTAATATTCAGTTATCTTTCAAACATATTGAGGAGATTAATATGACTCCTTTTCATTTAACATGGGCCATGTATTTCTTGTGATTTGAATTCTATAGGTCTAGGATGCATTTGAAACCTTGTCATAATGGAAACCAGCCAGTAGCTCTGTAATACAGCAAAAAAAAAAAAAAAAATTACTATTATTGTGAGGGCAATACCAAATCCAAGTCTTTTTCGGCTAAACTTTTAGGACAGCTTTCTTGAATAAAATTTTACTGTTCTAACTTGAGCACGTGTACAATTTACATTGATTTTTTTCTATTGAAAATCTTTGCATTTCTTATATTATAAATTTCTCCATTTACTGGCATATATTGTATATGTCTTGAGAAAAAACACAAGTGTTAGATGAAATGTTTTCAATCAGTACCTGCAAATTGATAATTTAGCTTCTTTAGAACATGGTAAAATAAAGACAGAGTAAAGTAATCTCATTTAAATATATTTCAGGATTACATGATTTTTAATTTTGAGAACACAAAAAAGTATGAACTAACCACTTCACTAATCAGCACGAGCAAAATTGGATTCAAAGAAAGTGAGGGTTAAAATATTCCTGCTTTTCCATGAAGTTAGAATTTTGTTCAGATAAAAAGATTTGTTTTACTGAAGAACTAACTCATCTCTTGTTAAACTTCATATTTTCTCCCCATCCTGAATTCTGAATTAATGGAGAATTCCCACTTATAACAATTGAGGCTTAAATTTTATTTCTGCAATATTAATTGCTAACCAAAGACAAAGGTCGCAATCTAGAAAAATGAGATTTTTAGCATTTGGTTACACTTGCTATTGCTGCAGTACATGTGGTGCCCCTATGACACTAATAGGTTACAAAACTCATGACTCGATGACCTAAATGAAATTGAAAGAAAAGAATACTGAATTCAATATCAGTCCTTCTATATGGCACTGAATATTGGACAATCTCATTACATTTGGGGACGAGACTTAAGACAACAGAAATGTATTTTAAGAAAAGGGTTCTAAGAATACCATGGACTGTGAGCAACAACAAAGTTTTAGAAAAATTGAAAACAAACAAAAAAGATACTTATACTCAGTATCAGAAACGGATAGTTGAAATATCTGGGACACATTTATGAATAAAGAGGGCTTAGAAAATTTCACACTCACAGAAAATATTCAAGGCAAGAGGGATAGAGAAAACCAATCAATAAAACTATTTAATGAGCTTGTGCACAAGGATGAGGAGAGATAGCAAAAAAAATTAACAAAGGAGGAGAAATTGTGGAGAGCCATGATATTTATTTCATTTTTTAAGCCAATATTTTGTTGGTACTGTCAGATCAAAAAATATATCCAATAATTGCATAAAAATTATATATATATATATATATATATATATATACACAGTTACAGCTGCCCAACAATGTTCTTGAAGAGAGAGGATCAAAGCTAAGTAGACAAGTAGACAATGTGACAATCACTTCAAAAGACAGGTCAGTATCACCCTCCATTCTGTGTTGCATGATCCCATCAGTGTGTGATATGCCCAGCAGTTTTTCTCCCAGTGCACATTACAGAATCATATAAGAATTGAGAAAGTTTTCTATTTCAAAGGGAATCTTTGCATACTCACAAGCTAAAATATTATATAGTAGTTGAAGAATGTGGCCTGACGATTACATATAGCATGAAGCAGACTGTCGCTTCTAAGTGTTGACTTCTATGTTGACTTTTATATTTATATATATATATACATATATATTAGGTTGGTGCAAAAATAATGTTGTTTTTTGACGTATTTTTAACGTCAAAAACGACATTATTTTTGCACCGACCTAATATATATTCAAACATATTTTATTGAAATATATATATACACAATATTCAATAAATCATGTTTGAATATATATATATATATATAAGCATGTTTTATTTGAATATATATATAAATATATATATAAGCATGTTTTATTTGAATATATATGTATATATATATATATATATATATATATATATATATATATATATATATATTCAAGCATGTTTATTTGAATATATATATACACACACACATATATATATATATATATATATATATATATATATATACACATATATTCAAGCATGTTTATTTGAATATATATATACACACACACATATATATATATATATATATATATATATATATATATATATATATATATATATATATACACATATATTCAAGCATGTTTATTTGAATATATATATACACACACACATATATATATATATATATATATATATATATATATATATATATATATATACACATATATTCAAGCATGTTTATTTGAATATATATATACACACACATATATATATATATATATATATATACACATATATTCAAGCATGTTTATTTGAATATATATATACACACACACATATATATATATATATATATATATACATATATTCAAGCATGTTTATTTGAATATATATATACACACACACACACATATATATATATATATATATATACATATATTCAAGCATGTTTATTTGAATATATATATACACACACACACACACATATATATATATATATATATATATATATATATATTCAAGCATGTTTATTTGAATATATATATATATATTCAGTAATGTCTTATTGGAATATATATATATATTCAAGCATGTTTTATTTGAATATATATATATTTATACACACACACAAACACATATATATATATATGTTCAAGCATGTTTTATTTGAATATATATATATATATATATATATATATATATATAGATATATAAACACACACACATATATATATATATATATATATATATATATATATATATATATATATATAGATATAGAGATATATATATATTCACGCATATTTTATTTGAATATATATATATTCAAGCATGTGAATATGGCAATAAAGGTGAGGACAGCAGTCCGAACAATGTAAATAATGTAAATAATTTAAAATACTTATACAGGAAAAGTGAATTTCATCCTGTGTCTATCAAAAATTGTATATTAGAAATATTTGACTTGGTGTTTACTTTTTAAACTTTAAACAAAGAAAATATCAAATTTGTGTTTTCAAAATAGTTTTAAGAGAGCAATTCTTGTAAAATCTGACAAAACCAAATTGCTGGTTCAGTAATTTTGAGAAGTATCTACTTGAATTTCTCATAAAATTTTGAAAACGATTGTAATAACTGAGGTAAAACTTATATTACTTTTCAAAATCTTAATCAAGTTTGTTTTAAAGCCCATATCATTCTGGTATTTTTTTTTTTTTAAGCGTTTCACCCCAAGCAAGGCGGGAAGACACTAGAATGCAAGGGGTTACAGAAGATTTGGAGCAAGATCAGATAGGACTGATAGAGGGAAGGATGAGGAGAAGGATAGTGGATAGATCAAGGCAACTGGAGATGTCGATTGACTTTACATTTGAATATTTGGAGATTATAGCTCTCAGGGAAACTGGAATAGGGAAGGGAGTTCCACAGGTGAGAGGTGCGAGATATGAAGTTATTGGAGTAGAAGAGTTGGCCACATTTAATAGTTCCAACAGTGAAAGGGTGAGAGCAGGATGCCAGCCTCATAGGACGCTTGAATTCACTACGTCTGGGAACAAGCGAATGCAGCTCCTCGGAGCAATTACCATGAAAGTATTTGTAAAAAAGACAGAGAGAGGCAATGGCATGCCTGTGAGAGATCGACTGTAGACAAAATGCCAGAACAGGGCCAATTATATTGCATATCTGCCTCTAGAGCTTATCAAGAACCCCAAGGCAAACAGAAGGGGGCCCCAGACCATATATGGCAGCAATACTCCATGCAAGGGCAAATTGATGATTTGTAGATCTGAAGGATATTTCAGAGAGAAAAATTTCCTGGCGTAGCACAGGGAGCCAACTTTTATCAGGTTAAACTGATATATTTATTTCCCAGATATTGTCACCTTTTTGCTTGAATGCAATTTTTTTTTTTTTATTGTTGATGAAAATTTTCTAAAATATTTCAATCAAATTTTGACTTTCCAAAATTATAGTTTATAATTATATTTTAGATATATAGAAAAAAAGGATTTTCTCATTTTAATGAAAAAAAATTGTAGCTTAGTTTCATGGAAACAAGTGTTAGTGTGAACAGATGCCAGTAGGATATGAATTTGGGAGTTTCAGTCTACCTAATGGTGTTTGTAAAACTTTAATCTTTTATATGCCAAGTTTTTAAGAAAATAGATGACAATAAGGTCCTAAATTATTTGCAGTCAGTTTTGTTCCTTTCAATCTTGACCCTTTGCTATTCCTCTTCATCTGTCTTTTGTCATCCATTCATAGAAATTTAATTGGGTTACTCACTGTTTTCCTCTCCTTCTGTTGCCTTCATTATGTCCTGTGAGTGTTAAATTCTCTAGGAATTTTTCCTCATTATGTGTCCCAGAAATTCAAAATTGGTGTTATGATTTTGGTGGCAAAAAAATGTTAATAACTAGAAATTTGATACATCAGGTAGAAAGAAATATTTTAAGAAGTTATTGTAATAAGTAATTGCTAGTTGCACATTTTGCATTGTTATAGATTCAAAAGAGGCCCCAGATAATGTGCAGACATGTTTGTCAACACCAGTTACATCCAGGTTTTCCCCATTAGCACTGGGACAGCTTAGCATGTCTAGATATGGGCCTCTCTTGCAAGTGTCAAGATCTGGGTCTTTGTAAGATGACTTATGCCAATTAAAGCAATGGGAGAACCAGCAGGCAGCATGATGTCTTATGAAGTCAGTCCCATGTGCACTTTGTTTAAACCTTTGTTCAAAAAAGCCTCACTTATAATAACTGATGATTTAGTCCTAGCATAACTTTCAATTCCTTCTGAATAGTTTTGTCTACCCAGTTGCACTTTGCAAGGCTGGTATGGTATGGTTTTAACAGCACTGCATGATGGAAGCATCTCTTTAAACTGATATTTAAAAAAAAAACGCCTCCTTGTGGCCAAGTGATTAGGAACCAAGAGACCTAGGCAGAAAATAGTAACAAAAAGGACGCATATTTAACATCAGATAGAGAGAGTTGAAATTTCTGGGGCACATTCTAAGTAAGGAGAGCTTAGAAAATTTAACACTCACAGGACATATTGAAAGCAAGAGGGATAGAAGAAAGCTGCATATAACCTACCTAATGAGCATGTGTAAATTGTTGGCAGAACAGTGATTAGGAAAGATAACAAAAAGATAATATTTACTAAGCGCTGCAAAGGACAGGAAATTGGGGAGAGTCATGATCACTAATGATCACATAGAACAAGAAAAGAAGAATGTATATAAGAATTACTATAAAATAGGCATGTATATGATTTGCATCCATTCAGTATGAATTTTAAGAATTTTAATGTTTTATTTCTTTTGTCTTGTATTTTGAAAAGGGTAATGTCAAGTTGCCCTTAAACATTTAATCAGCTAAACAAGAAATGTGACTATTAAAGAATGAAAAGGATTTTTTGCTCACTTTCTGGGAAAGCAATGAAGTAATAAAAATATGAAAAAAATCAGCAAAACTTTGATATTTATCTCAGAAAATAAGATCATGAAACTTTTGCAACTTTAGAATCAATTAGAATTGATGGGTTTTTGGCATTTCAATGTTGAAAATCTCAAATGCATATTTTCTTTTACTTTGTTAATGATTTCTTCAGTGTTTTTATTCCAAACTTCCTTTGATAGATTTATTGCAATTCAAAACTGAATATTGTTGTTTTTGATATTAGAGGTTGAGTCATAAGTTATTACCATTTTAAGCAACCAATTGTAATGAAAAATGTATCATTGTAACTAACTGTCCTTTAAATATATAATAACAGGTGTTGAAAAATGTGTTCTATACAACAACCTTCTGCACAAAATGTAGTTGTCTCAGGGCTGGTGCAAGTGGATTAAGTACTGATAAGGATCCCATGATTTAATCTGCACCACTCAAGTGGTATTTGCCATATTTTGGAGGAGAAAACAAAACCCGAGTTGATATACCCTTGCTTAGGAAAGCAGTTTAGCAGGACTTCTTTTTTTTAAAATTGGTTTCACCCATGCAAGGGAGTAAAGCCACTATGACACAAGGGGGTTACAGAGTGTAGATGAATTAGGAACAAAAAACTTAAGAGAAAAGATTAGTCAGGATGACAGTAGATAACAATTGACATTGGATTTAAATTTTTGCAGGTTAAAGTTAGCTGGAAATAATGGAGCCAAAAAGGGGTTACACAAGTGAGAAGTACAAGAAAAGAAACTGTTAGCATAGAATTTATGGTTACATTTAGCCAGCTCAACTGTAAACTGATGAGATATCAACTTCAGTTTAGTACAGCGCTTAAATTAAAAAACAGTCTATGCACGATAGCAATGACCTAATCTGAAAAGTAATGATAGAAAAGGCACAGAGAGACAACCTTATGGTGGTGGTGGTGAAGTGGCAGAAGCTGAGCCACAAGATCAGGCCCAGTAATATTGCTGATTCTTCTTTGAATTTGTGGTGGTAAAGAAACGACTCTACTGATAGTAGCAGATAGGAACCAGGGGGGGGGGGTAATCGACAAAATAGTGTCACACGTCCAACCTTCTCACGAGCAAAAAGCTCAGTGCCCAGAAACAAAAACACACCTGCTTTATACAGCCGAGGACCGACCATAATTTGCATGTGAATGACGAGACAATGAGACTTTGCGTTAACTGTCTGAGACCACCCGGCATAAAACATGGGCACCGCCATTTTGGTTCTTTTTATTGTTGCACAATCGGAATTTGCATGACGCACAGATTCACGAGCGTTTCCAAGGTAGGCCATTTTCACAATATTCCTCACAGGATTTTATTAAGGAGTTCAAGGTAAATAGCAGGATCACTGGACCATATATAGTAACAATATTATAAGCATGGGTGAGTGGTAGATATAGATATGTATGATAGATTCTGGAGAGAAAAATTGTCTTGCATGACACAGAGGACTGGCTTTCTTAGCAGCTGGCATAGCAATGGATTCAATTCAATATTATACCAACTTTTATATATATTAGGTTGGTGCAAAAATAACGACGTAATAATGTTGTTTTTGACGTTAAAAAATACGTCAAAAAACGACATTATTACGTCATTATTTTTGCACCAACCTAATATATAATATAATAATGGACTCTCCCGTCGGTTTCGATGTATGAGGATCTGCCAGCTTATTGATTCAGTTATGAAAGATTATGCGATAATCTTAAGTGGCATTTAAGACCCGCTAGTGATTTACAATATAATATAATGTTTATATATATATTTATTAAAGACATTTTTATGTTTAACGTTCTTTTTATAGATACAAGTATTTAAGTAAATGCTCTGTTTATAATAAACAGTATTAAATAACATTTACCGGACTGAATGTCCGAGAAATTTTCATAGAAAATATTCGTTCTTTGACAGGATTTGAACCTGCATCCTATACGGAACCGTCATTTAACTTGACGTGCCTAACCACTCGGCCACAAAGGATCGTTCGGTTGGCAAGTTCGTATAGGATGCAGGTTTGAATCCTGTCAAAGGACGAATATTTTCTATGAAAATTTCTTGGACATTCAGGCTGGTAAATGTCATTTAATACTGTTTATTATAAACAGAGCATTTACTTAAATACTTGTATCTATAAAAAGAACGTTAAACATAAAAATGTCTTTAATAAATAAATTGTCGGACTTTGTCCATTTCTTAATGTATATATATATATATATATATATATATATATATATATATATATATATATACACACACAAAGAACTTGTACCGATTTGGCAGTCTCACTTCAGAAAGGAAGCTTGGCAAAACTTGTACCCACTTGCAAATTCTGGTTAGAAGGTGCACAAGGTAAGTTGGAATACATTGGTCACCTTTGAATTTCCATGCTATTCAAGACATTTTTTGGTATTAGCATATGCAATGTGAAGCCTTTGTTTTTTCTTTCAATGTTTCATGGTTTTTTTTTAAGACTGAATTGAATGAATTTACTTTTCAAGCATCAGTCAATTCTTCAAGTTTTCTTTACCAGAAGAAAAACCTCAGGAGCAGTAACAGAAACGGTGGTGGAATGACAAAAAATAAATCTTCACAACCGACCACAAAAGCCGTACTACTCCTTGTAAAAAAGGTAATGCTATGAGTGAGGTGGGATCATTGGGGTATTATTATTCATTTTAAGTTCTTAAAGGGCACTGAAATATAAAATGCCTATTTATATATCAAGCAGATGCAACATGTCCATAAATGTTTGGTCAGAAAGTATCCTACATTCAATAAGTAGGAAAAATATTGTTCTCCTCCATGACAGTTTCAGATTGCATATTGCAAGAATGACACAGGAAAGATTTTGGAAATTGGTTGTTTTTTTCTAGTCCATCCACCATCTTCATCTGATTGTACACCAACCTTTTTTTTCTTTTTACCCATTTCAATAGCTGCAAAATGCTTTGATAGAAAAAACTTTCCTCAATGAATACTAGATTAAAGAGTTTGTCAAAAACGTTTTTGCCTGCAAAACTCAACTCAAAAGATATTGGATAGCTGCCTGTTAAATGGCAACAAGTTATTGCAAATAATGGTGAACGTATAATCAAATAAAATGAGGTTCTACTGCTTTTTTATTTTTTCTTTTCAGAATAAATTCAATAAACAGAAACAGAAATTATTTAGAACTAAATAGTATTATTTTAAACTTTTGCAACTGATAATTTTTACTCTCAGATTTTAAGTACAAAACAATATCAACAGATGTGTTTAGCATCATCTCTGTTCTGAATTTTCTATACAATTTTGCATTTTTAAGGGTATTCTCTTCATCAAAACTTAGAAATGGAAACAGTTTCTGGCTCTCACTTTAATTGTAAAACATTGCTAAACAGCAGGAATACAATCCCTGTAAACCATCAAACTCATGTAATATTCAGATATGGATAATTTGATTCACCAAGAAATTGAAAGAATTTGGAATTTGACCTCTGGAGTACAGGTTAGCTTGAAGAGGGTACACTGAGATTTTCTTGCCTAAATCTCAAAGAAAGTTAAACATCTACTATAAATTTGAGTACTTTGCAGACTTTATGGCAGATCTGAACTGTCTCACAAATTGTTTTAATTTATTTAACAGTCATATAAAAAGTCATCGAGTTTTTCTTTCTCTGAGAATATCCAAAATTGTGAAACAAATTTCAAGTGAAAATTCAAGTATATTTTTGAAAAAAAAATCTTTTTCTGTAGAATCAGCAATTAGCCAAGAACCAGATAGCTGCAAAATTTGTAACACTGCAACTTGTTGAAGAAGAGTAATTAAAATCAAAATTATTCTGGCAATTAATTTTATTAGTTTTTATTTTTAAAAAATAAGTTGACAGAAATTGTGGCATGAAAATATATTTAAAGGCAATAGTTGTTTTTTAAATCGACTTTCAATGTATTCCATTTGCACAAATTTAAAAATACTCCTGGCTTTTACTGCAATAAAATTACCCCAGTTACCCATTCAGCTGATATAAAAAGCATTTTACTCAAATTTGCTTCAATAATCACTCTATAAGGAAACGAAGCAGTGCCATTGTAATGTGCAAGAAATTCTTAAGCACTTGTAAATAACAAAACAAAGTAATGCTAGCATATATGTAAAATCCAAAATTGCACTTCATCTGGTCTGATATTTGTCTGTTTTTAGTGATAATCTGACTGTTGTTATCATCTATATTATACTAAAACTCTAATCTTATATGTATGTGTTTCCCCAAGATAGTGCTTAAACAATACATAATAGCCTCACCAATTTATGAGTATATTGTACCTTGCAGTGCTCAATTTCATAAAAATTAGACAAGGGGTTCTTTTGCTAGGGCCATTTTTCGTTTTTCATAGCATTTTTAATATGAAATTTTAGAAAAAAAGCTTTAAACTTATTGTAGTAATCAATCCCTGCAATCAGTTTCTTCTCTCGTCCGCGACACTTGTAGCCAGCTTAACAGTGGCCAGTCATCATTTTTTTCACTGCATTGTCACTTTGTTCTTTCCATTTTTATGTATCATTGAGAGCCAAAATTTGCATTTGTGCAAAGGTAATCTTGCAGGCAAGTACCTTTTACTCCAAGATCTAACTATTTTAAATATGTGACCTTCGATGCCACCATTTCTTTCTCCATTGGACAGTTTACACTGTGAAGCATGTTCAAGTCTTTGCTTGTGCTGGAGGTATGTTATTTTATTCTTGATTTTATTCTAGTGTTGTGAAAAATACATGCAACCCTGGGCCATTTTGCTCTTTGTGTCAGTTCACTGCAAAAATTCAGTATTTATTTTTAATTGTATAAGTACGTACATTGAAAATAAATACTGAATTTTTTAATCAATCCTTGTAGTATATATAAGCAAACATTCCACATATTCCAACTGTTATGTGTATGAAAAATAATTAAACTTCATAATACATTGTAATAACATAATTAAATGAATTTAAATATGCATAACACAACATATATTTATACAATTCACTACACTACATTAGAACTTTTTATATATATATATATATACAACTACTTGAAAGGAGATAGGCTATATAAGCCACATGACTTGATGGTAAATAAATATTAGTTTGGTGCAAAAATGATGTCGTTTTCTCACATATGTTACTTTGTGAGAAAACGACATTATTTTTGCACCAACTTAATAGATGCACGCTGGTATGCTGTCATTATACAATTTTGAAATAAAAGAGAGGAAGAAACAGGCAGAATAAAAAATATACTTTATATTAATTTGAAAAAGACTACACCTGCTATTATTCTAAATTTTCATGCAATATGTTAACTATGAAGCCCAGTGGAACAATAAACCTTCTTTTACTGTCATTAAAGGCAAATTAAAGTGTCTAATTAATAATAAAATTGATTATGTTGTTAACTCATCATTTTGTACCCTGAACTGCTTTTAAAAGAAAACTCACTTGGATTTTGGTTGGCCTAATAAACATTTAAAATTGTTGTACACATGTAATCAAATAAAAACTGTACTCACTTAAGTTATATATCAAACCAAGACTAGAGCAGTACTGAGCAAGTGACTGAATCGTTAGAACATTAGTGTTCCAGCCATGAGATCTGGGTTTGAATCTCACTATAGCCAATTTCTAAGTGATTTTTTTTTTTATCGTATCAACCTGGGAAGATGACACCAGCCTATAGTACTCTTAGGAAGAGCTGAAAATCATACCACAGATTGACTGAAGCCTTCTGAATTAAATTTAAGTAGACAAAATTGATTGGAAGTTGTTAATGTTAAAAGTTGTGCTAGCATGAAGGCACAAGTCATCATGACTGAGAGTTCAAGCATACCAGATTTATTCACCTACTGATAACATGAGATTAAGCAGTTTCCCATAGAAAATATAACTAAGAGCTGCCAAGCATAGTTGCAGTATAAGCCACAGGTTTGTTCTGTAGGTGTGGAAGAAATGCGTATGAGAAAAAGGATTAGTTAGCTACTCTAGCAGATAGGTTTACTCTGAACTAAGTAGCCAGCTATTAGAATAGAGTGGAACAAGACAACCAGTATTTACTAAGGTCAGGAGAAGCAAACTCATTATAACATACATATTCTCTAAGATGAGGTTGCTGACAATTTCTCCGAGGTATGTAACTTAGAAATATTATAATGAAATTATGTCATGAACTCATTGCTTCAATGCTAGAGCATTGTTTCCTTTGTTTATATTGGAAATGCTTTACTTTGTAATCAGTTTCATGCATGATTCTTTTCAGTACAAGACTTCAATGCCTACACAAAAATAATGGTTTTTAAGGTCATTTTTGTACAAATTTGAAAAAATTGACTAAATTTTAACTGTAAATATATCTGATATTTGGACGTTGAATTTTGCTTTGAAGATAGGATTTTATCAAATATTATATTTTTTTGTTGTGTCTCTACTTAAAATGACTGCATTTACAGATCTCTTTTTTACAATATATGTTATTATTACAAAAGGTAACAGCATTTTTTTTTTTTATCAAAAGAGCTAATAAATATGTCTGCTTCATTTATTGGAACCAGATTTCATTTCGAAATCACACCTCTTGAAATTTTATTTTCCCCATAGTTGGAAAGATAGATACTAAACTATCATTTACTTTTTTATTTTATTTTTGTTTTTTAAATATTGTAAAATTTTAACATATTTTCCTGAAAATATGAGATTGGGATCTGATATTTGAAAATAGCCCTCTAAATAATTGTATTTATTATTTTAATGTTTTATAGATTATAACAATGTGTTGGAGGAGGCATAGTTGAGTAATGGATAGCAGCTCCGATTGAGGAATCGGAGAGCTGAGTTCGAATTCCACTCAAATCCAATACATTCACTTATGTGATAATACCTATGGTAAATGTATGACTCATCTTCTTCTCCCCCCAGATATGGGTAAATAGCAAGAAAGACTGGGTTCTATAGCCTCGGATGGCAACTTGTCTACCTCAGAAAGAAATGGGAAAAAGTCTAACTCGTCAGTCATGTATCAAAAGATACATGATCGCCTAAGCATGTATCAAGTGTGACACATAACTGACTGATTGGAAATATTAAAATGATTGTTGTTTTCCATGGACTACAGGTAAAAATTTTAACTTTTTAATTAGATATTGTACATAAAAATAATTGTCTTTATGTAATTTATACAGATTTTCATTTTTTCATTCTTGTATAAAGTAAGTTACTCAGTAAGGATTGACCTCCCGCCAAATAGCAGTTATAATGATCTAGATGTTTAGTTATTAACAACTATTTCATAAGATGGTATCCTGTTTTCAGTTACTTGTATCCTAGCATGTTTATACCATTTTAAATTATTTGTATAAAATAAATAATTCAGGGCAGATTCATGAAGTCAGTATTTGTTTAGTTCATTTTTGTTTATATTCTATAGATATGCAATACAAGATGGATTTGTATATTTCAGTCATGCAGTCTCATTTCCCCTTTGTAATAATTAAATATTCTGTTGTTATGGTAAGAGGAGTATGACTTACTAGCAATAAGAAAACATACCTTGTGTTGTCATGACAGAGTATCTTAGAAGAAAAGATCAGTCTATTCATACATAGTATCTCATTTCTTTTGTTTTGAAGGAACTTACTTTTGAATAGCTTCAGTTTTAATGGTTTTAAAAATCACAGTTCTTTTTTTTTAGATGCAACAGCAGTTAATTGGATTACTAAAAAGACATGCTTTTTTTGTGTAGAATATACAAATAATTGCAAGATTTGCTTTCATATTGACCTAAGTTTTTTATATTATTTATGGTTGGACTAATGACCATGTATTTAATATTATTACACTTTGTCTGTTCTCTGGCCATCTTAAGTGATCAGTCGGGAAATTTTGCATTCAACCTTTTATATAATTAATGGGTGGCAGACAGTTCTTGTTCTGCTCTCCATATATATGTATATCTTATTTTGTTCATGAAGAAGGTAAGACTTCCCTACAATGGTAACAATGAAAAGAAAGGTTTATCTTAAATCATATTTCTTGGAATATTTTTCAGAGAATGTTGACTTTCTTTTTGTTAAGATCACTATGATTCCAATTATGAATATCTATGTCATCAGCAGATGATCCTGGTCATCAGTACATTGGACTTCAGAGTGAACAGGATAACTGTTTTGTATTAGTAGATTTGTTTTGGATGTGGTATAGAATGCTTAAGTGATGTAGTTCCTGTTATTTGATTCAGTTCTTAGTTTGTTATTCTGTAACATCAGTCTATGTGGTTTGAAGAAAGGTAGTCCTCACTATTACCTACAGGCTTCATCCACTTTAAGCCATTTTTAACCACTGATCTGAGAAATTGTTGTGCATAGCTGACATTTGTGACATTTCTTAATGAATCTGATGCATTGCATGACATATGTATGAAAATAGATTCATCTCAAGTTTTTGAAAAAATAATGTTGCCAGCTATACATTTGTTTGAAAGAATAGTGTTTCCAGCTATACATTTTTGAAAAAATATTATCAGCTATACGTTTTTGAAAAAATAATATTACCAGCTATACATTTGTTTGAAAGAATAGTGTTTCCAGCTATACATTTTTGAAAAAATATTATCAGCTATACGTTTTTGAAAAAATAATATTACCTGCTATACATTTTTGAGGAAAAAATATTAACAGAAATAGATTTGACAAAACAAAAATATTACAAGCAAAAAAAAAAAGTTGTTGGCAATAAATGACCCATTGAGGTTGACATGTTGTAAAACAAAACAAACCAAACCTTATTACTGCTTGTGAACAACAAGGATTTTCCTGCCAAATTCCTATAACTGACCATGTTGTTGTTGTAACTTTAGAAACCTTGTTCCTCACCACTTAATTGTGGTCATATCCACTGTTAGGTCGCCATAAATGTGAAGCAAGTGGTAATGAAGGTCTATAGATAAACTTTTTGAGAAATTGAATGACACATCTCCGTTTTATAAACACTTTCATGCAAGACACCATTTTACCAGATTGCGATGCAGCTGCTGTCTGTCCCAAGTCAAAAATATAATGACTGGTTATTGGTGATAAGGTTCAACCTCCACTGGCATATCACCAAAATTTGCCACTTAATAAGATTGGGGTGGGGGAAATACTTTTGGAGCAACCTTTGTAGTTATAATTGTCATTTATTTTGTTTTCATTTCTGGGATGAAGAGTTAATATTTTTTTTCAGACTATTGTCTTCATGCTTCTTGTTTATCGTAAGAACTTTCTTCAGATTGTCTTTTTACCTGGGTAACATCCTTATGATACAGTACCATAGTGGATTAAAGTTTTTGTTCACGAATTTGGTGATATGTCAATTGTGATCTCATTCTCTGGACAGGGTAGTTCCAACTCAGACATCATTGAAACAAGGTGAACTTTAACTGAATTAAGATCAAAACAAGATATCCCTCAACATGAACAGCTGAAAGAAAAAAATCTACATCTGTAGATTAAATGAATATTTCAGTTTTAAATTCCCTGAAGGTTACCCAGACAGGCAAACACCTTATAAAGTCTTACTACTCTTCAATAAGTTTCTTTATAAAAAGTCTTCTTATAATATTATATTGAATGCATTGCGGGAACAGACATGAATCTATACACAAATGTCGCATGCCTCTGAATTGCACTACAGGAGCTGTGAAACCCAATATGTATTTGTTTTTCGAAAAATATTTGGGTATATTCTGACAATAACAAGATAACTGTTGTTTTAACCTTTGCTTAAATACAGAATCAGGGAAACAAACCCAAGCTGTTTTGTAATTGTGATTCAGTTGATTTAATCAGCAAGGTTTGAAAATATCTTAAAATAATTCCCTCTTCTCTGAGGTGATTTTTTTGTTGAGCTGTAAGTATTAATCAGAGTATTTTAGTGGAGACATTTATAAGTTAACTGATTCTAGCCAAAAGCATAATTTATATATAGGAACCTTAAAAAGAAAAAGGGAAAATATCTTAAGTAATTTACCACAGTTTAATAAAAGTAAAAGAAGTGTCACATTAAAATGGCAATCATCATAAATATTCAAAGAATCGCTATTAGAAGTTTCTCTTGTAATCTTCAAGAGAAATCAGGATTTACTTTGTTGTTGTCATGGATAGAATATTAAATAATCAATAAACTGGATCAGCATTTGATGGAAAAAAATTTCTTTATCTGTTTCCCCAATAGAAGTTGCTGATGAGATAGGAAATTAGGCAAACTTTATTCATCATACCCATAAAAACACAGAGTGTCAGTAGGACTATTTTTTCTTGATGCTGCTATCATTTTAACTCTCTTCAATCTTTGGCAATTTTTATTTTGAAAAAACAGTGATTAGAATTGTAATAATAATGAAAGTGAATTTATACATTTTTTTTTGATCTTGAGAATTTACAAAAATCTTTTCACTATTTATTAAATTGTTTATTTACAAGAATAATTTTATATTTGCAAAAATCTACAATGGAATATTCATCATTTACCAATTTCTAAAGAAATAAATATGAAAACAATTTTTTATTTATAAGTTTATAAACATTTATTAAATTATTAAAATATGTGAACCAATTATAAGAAAATCTTTATTATTTACCATTTTATAAAGTTTGAATCAATATTTTGCCAGCCATTCCAATAAACAATGATAAATAAATACTGTAAATAAACAATCAAATAGTGTTTATTAATTTTATTGTCAAGAACAAAAAATGTATAAATTTTCTTTCATATGATTAGATTTTATTAGGTTGGTGCAAAAATAATGACGTCATAATATCGTTTATTGACGTATTTTTTAACGTCAAAAAACGACATTGTTATGTCATTATTTTTGCACCAACCTAATATTAAAATTTTAATCATCACTTTTTAAAATAAAGATTGCCAAGGAATGAAGGCAGTTAAAATAATAGTGGTGTCAAGGGAAAAACCTGCTTTTGATATTTTTTTTTTCAAGCCCAAAGGTCCTATTTTGGTATAACTGCTTCACACCTGCAAACCAGTGAATATATATATTATTCTTTTTTTTTTAAGTATTTCACCCCAAGCAAGGCGGGAAGCCACTAGGACACAAGGAGTTACAGAAGATTTGGAGCAAGATCAGATAGAAGTGATAGAGGAAAGGATGAGGAGAAGGATAGTGGATAGAGCAAGGCAACTGGAGATGTCGATTGACTTTACATTTGAATATTTGGAGATTATATCTCTCAGGGAAACTGGAATAGGGAAGGGAGTTCCACAGGCGAGAAGTGCGAGACATGAAGCTATTGGAGTAGAAGAGACAGCTACATTTAGTAGTTTCGATAGTGAAAGGGTGAGAGCAGGATGCCAGCCTCGTAGGGTGCTTGAATTCATGAAGTCTGGGAACCAGCGAATGCAGCTCTTCGGGGCAATTGCCATGGTATTATTCGTAAAAAAGACAGAGAGAGGTGACGGCGCATCTGTGAGAGAGCGACTGTAGACAAGATGCCAGAACAGGGCCAATTATATTGCATATTCGCCTTTGGATCTTATATAATTTACGATTTCATTATTGTTAAATTTATTCAGAAAAGAATGATGAAAGAGAAAAAGATTCAGCAGTTTGATTGGATAGAAATTGGAAAATCCTCGACATAAGATTTAATGAAATGTTGCAATTTTTCGATGGATCAAAGAAATATAAACTTTTTAGGCAATGTTCCAACTGCTCAAAGTGTGACAATTTAATTTCGGAAATGATTGCATGTCACTGTGATAATGAGTCAGGGAAACATTTGTCCCTGAGTATGTCTGGAAATATTTCAACCTATGCTTTCTTCAGTTACAGACTAGATAAGACATTTGATGCTGAGCATTAAAGAAAGTTGTACCTGTTAATGTTATACTGTGGGTGTAAAAGAAATGAAAGGAATCAAGAACAGCAAGTTGTGTGAAGATTGGTAAAAATGCTAGAGAAATGTTAATTCTGTTAGGAATGGGTTATGGTGGATAAGCTTTAAAGAAATTGAATGTTTTTGAGTTGCATGGGCAGTTCAGGGGAGGTGGGAATATGCATAATGATGGAAGATTTAGCCAGAATACATGCAAATGTGGCTAGTTGTGAACCTTAATGAACTTAGATCAAAGATTAAATGGGTGATTGATTAAAAATGGAATAAGAAAACAGTTTGCCAGATTTTAACAGAATATTTGGGAATGAAAGAAAAAAATGATGCATATTGTTGTTTGTGAGTAAATGATTTACAAATCTGCAATAATGGGTCATCCACCTTATTCACCAGATTAGGCCAATGTAACATTTTGGCTATTTCTGAGAATTAACAATGCTTCAAAAATATGTAACTGCAGGGTCAGCACACACTACCTCTGGGCCAGCAAGGGACAAACCTGATTGGTGTTTTGTGACCTTTACTATCTTATCAACATTTGCTTTTGTTTTCTACCTACATTTATATATGTTACAAATTAAACAAAACACAACTGACTATTAAAGGATTAAAAATTTTCACAGATTTTGAAATCATTTTGTGCTGTTTTATTTTGTCCAAGTCCATGAATTTATTTTTCTCATGCTAAGCCTACAAAAACACTATATAAAATTCAGTTTTTTATCCATAATGTGTTAAAATTATTCAACATTCAAAAAAAAATATCTCAAGTTGATGTTAAAAATTGCAGCAAAACTTATTTAACTGAATTTATTTAAAATGGAATGATCTATTAGAACATGTTGTACATTTCTCTTTTGATACATTGTATTTATTTTCAATTTTTCTAGTTGAATTATTCACCTATATTGCATATGATCCATTATTGGACATAATTACATTACAATAAAATTTGTATTTTATATGAATATTACCTAATGAAAATTGAGATGTAGTAGAATTGGGTGAGGGGTATAAGATCCTTGCACCGACCATGTGTGACTGAATTACTATAAGGTATTCTGGAAAACATATTTGAAAAATGTTTCCAGTAATGGAATCATTCTTCAAACTTTGAAGGTAATAACCACCAATAGTGACCAGGTAAGCAGGTAATAAATTTTATTGATTTGATACCTAAAAATGGTTGGTAAAAATTTTGGTAGAATTTGGTTTGAGTTGCCTGAATATTATCAGTATTTTATAATTTTTTAAATCAAATTTGTTGTTCACATTTTATTTTTGTCTTTGTTATACAAATATGGCCAAGAATATTGTTTTTTTTTTTAGAACTCTTATTTTAATTTTTTTCTCCTAAGAACTAAAAGGAATACAATTAAATAAATGAAGAAATTTAGACTTCAGCAGAAATTTGTGTATAGCCTCATAACTCCCAATTAAGAGTCTCTTAGCACTTCCATAATTTTCAGGAAGAGTTTATCTAACTAGAGTATAGCTTATTTACACTGTCTACATTGCGGACTATTGTTCTCCATCTTTGTTATCATCATCAGAACATTTTGGCCATTGTACCCTTCAGGCCTCCATCAGGTGTATATTGATCTGGTTAACCTACAGGTAATTCCAAATTACACACTGCCTGGGACTGAACTCAATTACAATGAGTTCAATCTTTGGGCCAGGCAGTGTGTACTTGGACTCAGTAGAAACAAGGTGATCGATAACTGCAAAGTTTTAAAAATTAGAACCAGACAAGATATTCCTTAACATGTGCACATCTTAGATTAAATAATGGATTATGTTTTTAATTCCCTGTAGGTTACCTAGATTGACATACTCCTGATGAAGGCCAAAGGGCACAACAACCAAAATGCTGCAATTGTAACACCAAAGATAAATAGATCACATGTAAATAGGTTAAATAACAATTATTCCTCATCAAAGAAATGAGAATATAGAAGCAGCTGATAACTAACTTTAAACAAAGTTTGGGAGCCTCAACCTGGTTTAATGGTTAGCAAACTTGTCATGCAAGAACAGTTATGACCAAGCAGGGAGTTCGATCCTCACTGGGTGCCCCCATACATTCAGCATTGTACTATATTTAAGCAATGCTTATAAAATTGCCATAACTAAATATATCAACCACTTCTATTTATTGTAACCCAATTTGTCTCTGTTGAATAAAATGTGTGTATGATCCTGGTTCAAGCAAGGTACAATCAGAATTTCATTGTTTTGATTGGCCAATACTTAAATCATTTTTACATAACTTGAAGGACAATCAGACATCAAATGGTATCACCTCATAATTGTACCTATGTTATTAAACATCATACAAAGATTAGATATATTTATCTTTTGTGAAAAGACTTTTTCACCAAGAGTGAATATGTTGGAATGTATCTTCTGAATTCTTGATATCAAACTTGATATGTAAATAATGAAATCTCCCTGATTCCATCTGTTAGGCTAATAAATAAAATCATCCAGAGGTCACTAAGCCATTATTCAGAGAGAAAGAAAATAGTTTGATGATAAAGCTTAAAAGTAGAGGAATATGAAGATGTGTCAGTCAGTGGACGAATCTGTTACAGGGGTAAGAAAATGAAATAAACCACAGAGATAAAAAAAAAAATCAATCATTTTTGTTTTTAAAGTTTTACTTAGCTGTATATATTCAATAATGTACATCTCTCTCTCTCTCTCACGAGCAACGATAATGCAGCCAGTTGCCAAACAGATATGCTTTCTGCCTCATCAAACAGTATTGGACTGTTCATCCTGGTCCATTCTTTGATGTTGTCCATGCAGCTTTTGGATTGTCACCCCCTATGTCTAACCTCTTGAAGGACTGTCTTTGGTAGAATATTGTGGTGTATGATGTGTCCAAACCACAACAGATTTATCCTATTTACTGTTGCAAAGAGGGGATCCTGGGGTAAAATATTTTTAATCATTTCCCCTCAAGTGAGGCAATAATGCCACCAAGTAACAAGCTGTTACTGAGTTTGAAAGAAAAGGAGAACAACGAAAACATTAATAATGTTTTTTAATTAATTAAAGAATTAAGGATACAAAAGGTAATGAGGGATATTGCATTAAATTTTTTGAAGGTCAAAGTTGACTCGAAAGCAAGAGGATGGAAAAGTTTTCCACAAGTAAGAAGTCTGAGAAAAAAAAACTTAGCATTGAACTTAGGGTTACACTTAACCTTTCAACTGTAAAATGATGAGACCTAGCTGTGCTTCAATTTGTAAAATCAAGATATCAAAGAGTAAAGCTCATCAGACCAATTAGCATTTAATATTCATAGAAAAGACAAAGGGAAGCTGTTACAGTGTTAGGTGTCTCAGTTTAAAATGACATCAAGAGGAAATGGAATGATTTTGAGTTTCATTTAAAAATCTTATGAATCTCACAAGATTTATGTAATTACATATCAGTTAAATTGCTAACAATTTCCCCACTTTACTCTTTACAATCTTGTTGAATGCAGGCCTAAAGAAAAGTATATAAGTAATCACTCTTTACTTTATTTTCTTTTTGTTCTGCTACATAATCAATTTAAGCATGATTAAAGATTTACCATGATGAGAAATTACTGACAGTCTGCAACTGACTGATTCAGAACCTATTTGAAAATGGAAGGTGCAGATGTTCATAGAAAACTGATAGTTGCTCCACTTTCTGAATGGGTCAGTAAACTACATTACTGAAGTTAAGCATAAGATCCAAGAAATTTACTTCTCACAATTTTGCAAGTTCCAAACTGAAAAATACTCTCCAAAAATTTGTGCAACTTTTTCCTCCTGTTAGCACTTTTTTTTGTGATTAGATTTTCTGAAGGACCTAAATCTGCTATCACTGTATATTGCAATATTCCCCATGTTCAAAAATTTGCTTAATTTTGGCAGCAGGTAAATATCAACTTGCAAACAGTACCATCATACTTGCCCAAAGCAACTGTGTTTATTGATCAACTACTGTTATATTTCTTCTCTTCCTACTGAAAAATTCCAGAAAGAAGATATGGTAGTGAATGTTTGACAATTTCTTTACAGATGAAGAAAAGACTCTATGTAACAGGATGCTGAAAATGCGATGGACTGAACATGTGAGCAATGAGGAAACTTTAAAGAAAATGCAAACTAAAAGAACACTAATACATCAAATCAGAACGAGAAAGAGGCTGTTGAAAATTATTGTACACAGAATATGGAAAAATGGCTTGGAGAATTTAACACTCATAAGAAATACAAAAAACAGGGGGAAATAGTAAATTTCAGAGTTACTTACCAGTTTGCTTGAATAGACAGCAGAGTGGAAAAATTGACAAATAGTAAAAAGTTGTTTGGAACTACATGAAGCAAGAAGTGTGAGGAGCCATGATTGCTTACATCCTGAGCAGACTTCTATGTACTGTGTTCATTCAGGATATGGATGATCATGGCTGTCCACAACTTCTTATGCTTTGTAGCTCTGAATAATTTCTTACACAAGTTCATTAAGTAGGTTACTCAGTGTTTCCATTTGTTCCTCTTGCCTTCAACATGTTTGTGAGTGTTGAAATCTCTAAGCCCTCTTTCCTCATTATGTATCCCAAAAATTTTAACTTTTTCTTTCTGATTCTAAGTATAAGTGTCTTATCTGTTCCATCCTCCTTAAAATTTCCTTATTACTCACATGTTTAGTACATGGTATTCTCAGCATTCTTCCGTGGAACGACATTTCAGTTGCCTGAAATCTCTTCTTCATCTATGGATATCAGAAGACTGACATTACATAACAATTCAGAAAAAAAAAAAAAACGAAAAAAAAGATGATTAAGACCATGACTTGAACTCACATCATTTTTGCCTTGGGAAACCTGACTTTCTGTAGCAGCTGCCTTACTAAATGGACTAGGCACACTTATTTGACTGTCATAAGAGCAAACTTAACTCTTCAACTTCTGTATGCCCTGTACCTTTAGGATGTAAGCAATCATGCCTCTCTGCAATTTGATGTCTTTTGTAGTTCTTTTTGTCATCTCTCCTAAACTTTGTTCTGCCATCCATTTACTCATTTACTAGCTGTCCCTCTTGCCTTTAATCTGTCTTGTGAGTATTACATTTTCCAAGCTCTCTTTTCTCATTATGTATCCAAGACATTTCAACTATCTCTTTTTGATGTTAAGTATAAGTATCCTTTTTGTTTCCATTTTCTCTAAAACTTTGTCATTGCTCACATGTTTGGTTCATGGTATCCTCAGCATCTTTCTGTAGAAACACATTTCTCTTGTTTCAAGTCTCCTGTTGGAACATTGTCCAGTTCATTACACGCTTTTATTTTTGTTTCTAAAGAAATTTTTCTATGTCTTGATACTTGGTTTCACTTTTGGAATGTATCTTTTACCATATCCTAATATGCCTTTGAATTTCCATGCCACACTCTCTATCTTCAGTTAAAGCATTTCCAAGATATTTAAATGATTTTATTTGTTAATTCTGGTATAGAATTAATAAATATAACAGTTTAGAATTTGTATGTTTGGCTGTTCTTTTTGCTGACTGCTATGCCATTCTGTTTTCTTGTAATTAATGTTTACTCCTTTCTTCTGGCTTTCCTTGTGTAACTTTTCAACTTGTATTTCCCTAAATTCTTGGTACCATATTTGTTACAGAGTTTATCTATACTACCTGTATTAAGTTATAAAACTTTCTTGATTTTATTTTTTGATCTTGTCTGATCAGTGCTGTCTTTTGATGGTTACAGGCTGTCATGCAAATAAAATTGTTGGAATAAATAGGGGTAAAGAATGAATAATAATGTTTCATCTAATATAAAATAAATAGGGGTCAAGAATGAATAATGTTTCATCTAAGAAAAAAATAAATAGGGCTCAAGAATGAATAATGTTTCATCTAATAAAAATAAATAGGGGTCAAGAATGAATAATGTTTCATGTAATAAAAAATAAATAGGGTTCAAGAATGAATAATGTTTCATGTAATAAAAAATAAATAGGGTTCAAGAATGAATAATGTTTCATCTAATAAAAATAAATAGGGGTCAAGAATGAATAATGTTTCATCCAATAAAAAATAAATAGAGCTCAAGAATGAATAATGTTTCATGTAATAAAAAATAAATAGGGGTAAAGTATAAATAATTTTTCATCTAATAAAAAATAAATTCAAAGAACTTTTACTATCACTGGTTGAGTATTTTCAAAAATTGGATAATGTTTTAGCTGCTCAGTAAGTTTTTTGAGAGAAAATTAAATTTATTTAGATTGTTGACATGCAGACTATTGTCTTTATTTTTGTTGTTGCTACCATGTTTCGATTTTGTACTCTCTGGTCTACATCAGATGTACATTGATCCGAATAACCTGCAGGGAATTCTGAACTGAACCCTTTATTTAATCTATGGGGGTAGACTGTTCTCATTCCAATGCCCAGGTCCAGGGATATGTCATTTAGTTCTTATTTAGTAATGCCTGTTTCCACTGAATCCAATACACATAGGTATCGAACTCACAATTACTGTGTTACTGAATTCACACTTTAATCCACTAAGTTGTTGTCCTGTGGGACAATTCTGTGTGAAGAACTTGAAGTTTTAAACTTCATCTGACTGTTGTTTGTTTTGCTGCTGTTTGTCATACTTTACTGTACTCACCGAATAAGATTCTTATCTTTTCTTGCTTTCAGTTATAGCAGACTGATAAATATTTTGCTGTGATTGCAGGAAAAATATCACAAAAAACTAACCTCTAGGAGAACAATTCTTGTTGCCTTCTTGGGACCATGTTTTCCACTGACATAAAGTAATAATTATATTGAACCACATATTTGGTCTACTGCAAGGAAAGTTGGTTCACCATCCTGAGTATGATGATAAATTACATCCGGCAGAAAGGCCTCTGATTGGTAGGTTTTAAGCATGGAACTACCCCTTGATTACTGTTGTTCCCAGGGCTGCTCTGACCCCGGGTGGTAGAACTTGTTAGGGTCCCAACTATGGGCAAGTAGTTAACCCACGAACTTACATTTTTATAATAAAAATACCAGGAATAGGTTTTCATTTTAAAAAATAAACAAATACATTTAAAAAAAAAAAATTACCAGCAAAACATTTTTGAAAAACAAAACATATTACCAGCAATACATCTTGGAAAAAAACAAGAAACTATTTCCAGCAATACAGTCTTTTTAAAAAATAAAAATTACCAGCAATATGATTTTTTTAAAAAGAAATTACTAATGCTACCAAGAAAATTAAATTTTTATATTAAATGACCCATAAGGAGTTGATATGCCACTAAACCAACTCTGAAAGTTGGTTCACTGTGTTAAGACAGACAACATTTCTCATTAGAATTTATCTTGCACATTTCTGAATCTACCATTCACCTATGCAGTGAATATTGCTGTCAAATCTGGTCT
This sequence comes from Acanthosepion lycidas, assembly GCA_963932145.1. Classification (NCBI taxonomy): domain Eukaryota; kingdom Metazoa; phylum Mollusca; class Cephalopoda; order Sepiida; family Sepiidae; genus Acanthosepion; species Acanthosepion lycidas. Next base: position 98,430,863 of record OZ010576.1, on the reverse strand, counting down.
GGTGCTCCTTCTATACCTCAAGATTCTTGACAAAATTCAAAGAGCGATCTGTAATATAATTGATCCTGACCTGCCATCTTGACTTTAGTCATTTTCACAGTAACTTGACATGGCTTCTCTCTGTCTTTCCTACAAATATTTTCATGGAAATTATTTCCTTGGTGCCTAGATGTCATGAATTTAAGCATGCTACTAGATTGGCAACTAGGTCTCACTGTTTTACTGTTGAAAGAGCTAGATGCAACTATATGCTCTAGTCTAATAGTTTCTTTTCTCTCACTCCTCATCTGTGGAGCTCTCTTCTGATTTCTTGTTTCCCCTGTCACCTGCAATATTCAAAAATTTAGATGCAATGTCAATCACTATATTTCGTCTTACTAAAACCTGTCTTTTATATTCCTTTCTCCTCACTGAAGTCTCCTTATTCTCTTTCAAGTCTGGTAACCCCTTGTGTCCAAGAGGCATTATCACCTTGCTTGGACTGAAATGATTTAAAAACAAAAAAAAAAAATAAGAATGTGAGATAATGGCTTGCAAGATGTGGATCTGGTTTTAAGTAGAACTGAACAAATTTATCAACAAAAGTAACATATTTATCAGCTAAAAGTAAATATTTGTTGTTTATGTTTGAATCTATAAGCATTTACTTGGTTCAGAGAAAGGTAAAAGTTGATTGTTTATATTTAACTCTTTCAGTCTTAGTTGATTCAGGCATAGGTGATTATTAGAGGTTTATAATTGAGTCTTTGAGCATTTACTAGCTCAGTAGGGGATAGGTAAATATTATTTATTCATATTTCAGTCTAAAATCATTTAACTGCTTCAGGGATAAGTAAATATTAGTTATTTATACTTGAATCTGGAAGCATTTAATTGGTCGGTGGCTCCATTTCATATGGTCTTGCTTCTCTGATGGAGGTGCCACATTGAATTTGAAGCCGATACCCATTTACTGAATCTGTAAACTAAGATGGATACTTTTTTTTGGTTTATTCCATTCTTTCGTTTCTTTTTTGTGTGTGCCACATCACAGAAACTTTCTTGGTCTCATTGCTTGTTTCCTTGATGGCTACTGATCATCTGAGTGCAACTTTTCAAAGCCATTTTCAACTGCACTTTATTTAATGGTTTACCTTCCTGCAAATACATGGACCATCCCTTCTAAAACAATTGTTTGTCTAGTCTTTATTTAATACTTACATTTGTACCTTGTAACTTTTTAGGAGAATCAACATTCTTACTGGCTTGTTGACATTTGCTGGAAAAACCAACTTCATCACATGGTGAATGGATAGATCCAAACTAATTCTTGAACAATGGTTTCAACATTTAGCAAAGTAACATTAGTTTTTCTGAAATTCCTTTCAATATTTCCACCTTTATTTCTTAAACTGAAGCACAATATCCTTGCACCATAAACAACCAATATTTGCCCATCTGCTAAGCAAGGAAATATTTAGAGATCTGCATACAGTAATAATAAGAAAAACAACAATTTTCAATATTAAACAATCTGTTAATATATCTTAAAATCAACCATCCCAACCAATAAATAGGTAAATATTGGCTGTTTATATTTGACTTCTAAGTATTTACATTAAAGACAAAAAGTTTGGGTCTGCCCTCTGAATTGAATAAGTAAGTTTCATACATTTTGGGTTTGATTAACTCCGACAAAGTGAAGATGCTGAAGCTGTTTGACCCATGAGTATATGGTGTCCAATTTTTTAAAGAGTAGCTTACCTAAAATCTAAAATCCACTAGCCCTAACATTACCATTATCCATCAAGGTAGATTAGGTTAGGTAAAAAAAAAATTAAGTGTAAGAAAACTTAATGTAATAATGGATTAATTTCATTATTATTATTATTGAATATATGATAAAACCATTCAAAAAGAGAAAGTTCCTCTCACCTGAAATTATCATAAAAATAAGTTTTGTAAAATGGCCTTAACCTTCAATTTTTAGACATTTTTAAAAAAATCCAGAGAGTGCCACCAAACTCAGTCAGTTACTTGTCATGCATGATACACACTTAGGTGATCATGTATTAGGAAAAATTAATTAAACAAATATTAAAATATGTAATTAAATTTGAAAGAAACTAATTTAAAAATGAACATGGGTTTCGGAATTCAAAATGACAAAAGTTCACTGTATTCTACAAATGGCAAAAGTACTATTTACTAATATAATTACTTATTCAGGTTTTGGAAATATCACATACCTTGAAGGATTACCAAGAATGAAAGTAAAACATGGGTATTAATATTGTAGGGGTTGAATGTGGATATGTTCAAATCCCTACATATTTTAATTCACAAATGCAACAAAAATGATTAAGCAACAAGAGAAATAATAATGTAAAAATATTTTATATAACACAAGAAAGGTACAAATATTTGTTGTTCAAGTAGTTTAAATTGTTCCAAAATTTTGTTTGGTTTGTTATTGAAGTTTTAGTTTGAAAGATTTGAAGTTGTTGAACTGTGTCTAGGAAAATGAGAAAGTGTGCTTAAGTATTATTGTAATTGTGGGAAAATTAAACAGTTCTGTTTTGTATTAAATTAGAAATATTGTTCTTGACTTACTGTGATTTCTACAAAGATGTCACTCTTTGACTGAAGTTTTAACTTGGGGTGTTTGTAGTGAAATAAATTGTTTGAGTGAGTGTTCTGGGTTTATGTTAATTTAAGTAATTAACGTTAACCTGAAATTGGGTGACATGAGTTAATTGTCAAATTGAAAAGTTTGGTTTGTCTCACACCGAGGATGAACGTTTCATATTTATTGAAAACTTGTATCACGTGATCAGTTCCAAATTGCTTGGCACAATTTTTAACTCAGGTCAGAAACTAAGTTGACTCAGTTCGAACATAGCTGAAAACAGGTGAAATGTATTTTTTAATATTTGTTAACCAATCAGAAAGCATCTTTTCAAAAATTCTGATTTTGAGAACAATGTAGGATTTGAATCCTACAATATAAAAGAACACCTTCATGGCATTAATCCATATAATATACTACAATTATTTTAAAAAATCATCTTCAGCAAGACTATTAGGTTGGTGCAAAAATAATGACGTAATAATGTCGTTTTTTGACGTTAAAAAATATGTCAAAAAACGACATTATTACGTCATTATTTTTGCACCAACCTAATACAATATAACACACATATATCACTGCCTGTGGTAATAATGTTCACACAAATATGTACATGCATAATACCAAGTATTACTTCAAAGCTCCTAAAAAATTTAAATTTCAGCATTAAATATTCCATAAGGATATGATATGCCATTAAACAAACAAACCATTGATCAATGCATTTTGTAGTGTCTTCCCTCTCTGAAGAGGATGCAGTCAGTATTTTCACAGGCTACATTCAGTGTGATGTTAATATATTTACAATTTTGATAACCAATGCATTAGTTTCATTCTCTGTAATAACTAACAACAATCCTGGTATATAAATGGTTTGATACCTTTGTTCTGTATTGACATGTCAAATAATGATGCTATAAGTTATCCAAACTGTTTTACAGAATTTATAAAGCATATCTGTCCTCAGATCATTAAGAAAGAAAATCAGTGGTTGCATCAGTGAAACCAACTGCTGTCTTTCCAAGATGACTTGTTCATATTAAAATAATTTAAGACATAAATATTAAAACTGTTCAAAGTTCAGATGAAAACCATAAAAATATTTAAAGGAATAGATGAAATATTGATCTCTGCCTCAATTAGGTAATCATAATTTTTCGCAAAAATAATTTCTTCTCATTTACTGAAAATAATAGATATTTTCGATGAGTGACTAGAAGCAATAGATAATTTGTTATATTACTTTTCACCTGGAAAATTGATTCTCTTCATCTTTGCCTCATATATATATATATATATATATATATATATATATATATATATATATGTCCCAATCCTTTGATTAAAGTTGTGGATATATTTCTCAGAGTTGATGTGATTGCCATAAGCTTTAAGTACATTCTGGAAACTTGCACTAAGAAACTTGTGACATCATTAGCTCTTTTATATTACAAGTTTTTTCTTACGCTTACCTTGTATTTTCTTGTGAAAAAACTGTACCCATTCACCCAGAGATGTAATTAAGTTTTTTTAATAATACCATAGAATGGTGAGCCCAGATAAGGTGAGATCATAGGAATTAAGTTTAATACTTTGTCTCTGATATTGTACAAACTACAAATAATTTATTCATGAGAAAATTAAATGCAGAATTCTACATTATTTTCTGTTTAATAAATTCAAAGGGTAAATAAGTTTTAAAACATTCTTACCATAAGCAGATGACAAATTATTTTCACTTGTCTTTCCATGAAAAATTTTCCTCTGGAAGAGAATCAGAAAATAAAAACAGAACCATTAGAACAATGCAAAAACTTTTCTTTTTTTTTTCTTTTTGGGAAATAGAATATGGCCATTTAATTCCATCAAATCTGCAGATGAATTTACTGCTTTTCTTTTTTTTTCTTTTTGGGAAATAGAATATGGCCATTTAATTCCATCAAATCTGCAGATGAATTTACTGATTGGAAAATATGAACAAATTAAGCAGAGTTGATCTTCTATCAGATTTTTTATGGTTTTTTAAAACTATTGAATATTTTTCTTTTGTTAGATGTAAAATATTGGGTTAAACAATTTCGTAGTATTTTTTTTTAACTCAATCCATGTACAAATATTGAAATATTACCTTTGACAAAATTTATATATATGTACATAGATTTATTCCACCACATAGATGCCATTCTGTTCTACTTTGCATAATTTTTGAATCTGCTTATTGATTCCATCCTCCCAGTACATGACATATTTCTGGGTGTTTACTGCTCATGATGCTTTTAATAGGCTTCTAGATAATTGAACATGCAGAGTTTTGTACATTTAAGAGAACATTCTAGCAAAGCTATACGAATTTCTAATGTGTCTGCAAAGAGTTGTGAGGTCTGGCATTGTCCTGAGGGAAGATGCCATTCTTCTGATGAATCAACTGCAGATGTTTTTCACTAATTGCTGTCTTTAATCAGTCTACCTGGGTACAGTGTTTGCATTAATTCAATATCTGATTTTGCAGAACAATTCATAATACAGAAGATCCTTCCAATGCCACCTCACCCATTCTTTGAATGCAGACTGGCTTTTGGAAGGCTTAATAATGGCTAATTTCAATTTCCCATGGAAGCTTTTTCACTCACATTGTTGTAAAGATTTCATTTTTCAGTCCCTGTCATTTCTTTGTTGTGTTTTAGCAGAGAATTGCAGTTGGAAATGAGATCCATTTAAATTGTGAAGTACTCAAAATTTGAATCTATTTCCATATCCAAAACATGTGGAGTGTCTCTTTGATATCCACTGTCTTGCAACATGGATCATTTTTAATCAACATTTTCACTTATTCAAGAAACTATTAGAATAGAACTTACTGTTACATTAAACTATTTCAACTGTAAAATAATGGGACCTAGTTGCCAATCTAGTAGTACACTTAAATTCATGGAGATGAAGTACATAAGTAGAAAAATTCATTAGAACATTTGAAAATAGTTCTAGAAAATACACAGAGAAGCCACATCATGATGTCAAGTTGTCAAGTCAGACCTGATAATATTGTAGACCCTTCTTTGGAAGAATCTTGAGACATATAGCAGGAGTATCAGACCCGATATTGCAGTGATATTCATGTATCCAATTGTGAAAGCAGAATATCATGTAGTTTTATTACTTCAAAGAGCCCAAGAAAATTAAATTTTAGCATTAAATGACCCATAAGGAGTTGATGTGCCATTAAACAAACAAATTGATCAATCAACAGATGGAGGAGAGACATGAGGCTGCTGAGAATAGTATGAACCAAACATTTGAGCAATGGCAAAAAGGACACTCATGCTTACCATAGAAAAAGATTTGAAATTTCTAGTGTAGATAATAAGGAAAGGGGGCTGAGAAAATTCGGCACTCACAGGATATTGGGGGCAGGAGGGAGAGATAAAAGCAGTAGATAACCTACCTAATGAACTTGTGTAAACTTTGCTAAGAGTTACAAAGGACATGAAATTTGGTACGGCTATTATTGCCCAACTCCTGAAGAGATACGTCATATGAAAGATTCATTCATCCTTGAATACTGCTTCTGCATCTGGTTTGGTGTTTCTGTCATGTATCTCAAAGTTCTTGACAAAATTTAATAAGAATCTGCAATGTTACCGGTCCTGACCTGGCATCTCATCTTTGATCATTTTCCCACCACTGTGCTCAGAATCCCAACATCTGAAGGTGTGAGCACTGAGGAAGTTTTAGGCAAATTGTAGATGAAAAGGCACTTTTACTAAGAATCAGAAAGAGACAATTGAAATTTCTGTAACTCATAATGAGGAAAGAGGGTTTGGAAAATTCATTGATCATATTGAAAGTAAGGGGCTCAGATGAAAGTTGTTAAAGGAATTAATGAGCTTGTGTTATTGGTTGGCATAACAGGGAGAGATAACAAAACCACAAATCTTACTAAGAGTTAAAAGAGAGAGGAAGTTGTAGAGAGCCATGATCGCCAATGTCCTTAAGAGACATGGCATATAGAAGAAAAAGAAAACTGACTACAAACAAATCTCAGGTAATTTCCTTGCTCAGATTCTTCTGATTCGTAGGAAACCAATTTTTTTTTAATTTTTCGTCAGTCAATTTTCAAAGAATTTGAAGAAAGAAATAAAATCATGTTGCCTTTGGACTTTGCCATTTGTAAATTTATTTGAACATTTGAAGCCACAACTGAGAATACAAAATTAAACCAGTGTATATTTAAGTATTATTGTAATTGTGGGAAAATTAAACAGTTCTGTTTTTGTATTAAAATAGAAATGTTGTACAATGTTATTATATGAAGCCACAACTGAGAATACAAAATTAAAATTAAATATTAAATACAATTATTATTGAATATTAAATTAAATATTAAATTAAAATACAATATTAAAATTAAATATTGTAAATAGTGTACAATGTTATCATATGAAGCCACAACTGAGAATACAAAATTAAAATTGAATATTAAATTAATATTAATTACAATTATTATTAAATATTAAATTAAAATACAATATTAAAATTAAATATCATAAATAGTGTGCAATGTTATATGAAGCCACAACTGAGAATACAAAATTTAAATCTGTTAAAATTATCATGTGTTTCTCCTGTCTTGAACAGAATTATCTTATTTTTATAAATAAATATGTCTATCATCAAATATTCTTAAAGCACTTAATGTTCTTTCTTCAGCATATCAGTCATAATTTTTTCATGTTTAATGTTCTTTTTTCCAGTGAACACAAGATGAATAAAATACTTTTAGACATTTTTGAAATTATGAAGCAAATGTTAAAATTGCTGACAGGGTAAAAAATAGGAAAAAAATCTTACTCAGAATTCATTTTTATTAGGATTACTCCAGGGGTATTTTTACATTTTCTTTTTCAAATTTAAAAAATATATAATTTTATAGATCAAAGTTGCTTTGTTTTACAGCAATTTATTTTGTTTCTTTATGATAATTATTATTTTTTTTTTAATTTTATCATCTAAGCAAAGTTTGTAAACTATTTCTAGGCTTCTTCCTCTTCTATGTACCATGAGCCGTCAGGATGTGTAAGATCATTGTTATCCGCAACTTTTCTGTTTTTTGTAGTTTTGAATTAGCTTTATCTTTTTGCTATCCCCCTACTCCCCCCAAGCTCATTAGGTAGGTTATTTGCTGTTTTCCTCTGCCCCTTTTGTCTTCAGTATGTACTGTGGGTGTCAAATGCTCCAAGCCAACTTTCCTCAGCTGATTCTAAGTATCACACTCAAAAGAAATGATGTTCTACAGAAGGATGCTAAGAATACTATGAGCAGGGCTTGTTAACAACAAGGAAGTTTAAAAAACTAAAAGCAAAATGGACATTTATACTTAGAATCAGAAAGTGATTGGAGAAATTCCAAGGACACATAATGAAGAAAAAAGGTTTGGAGAATTTGACACTCACAGGCAAGAGAGGAAGAGATTAACAGTGGGTAACCTACTGTAAATGGATAGCAGGAAAATATAGTAAAATGACAGAACTTATTTTGAACTACAAAGGATAGAAAGTTTTGGAGAGCTCTGTTCGCTCAGGTCCTAAAGTGATACAGCATGTAAAAAAAAGTTGTGAAGGCAAGATTTAATATCATATGTGATTAAAAGAACAAGTCAGCCAGACTCCTGTACAGTCTCACTCTTACCAAATTTTATTGCAGGTATATTTGTTAGATGTCATGTAAAGTGTGTGTTAGATTTGTACATTGTCAGTTTTTACTTTGTTCCAATTGAACTGTGAAAGAAACAATTCTGCAAACCATATTTCCTGAGAAATCTGGCACAAGGTTTGACTCAAAAGAGAGAGAAGTGAAGGATAAGAAGATTGTTGCACCAATCTCCTATGTAGAAAAGGTATGACTGTTTTGAAAATCAGCAGTCAAAATCCTGCTTATTTTTTTTAACAGAGCTTGAACACAGATTATGGGTGTCTGATTATAACACAACTACCTCAGCCATGAAACGGATATATTCTATAAAATCAACACTGCTTATTTTTCATAAGCAAAATCTTATTTTTGATTACATAGTTAATAGTAGTGTGTAAATAGTAAAAACTTGAAAACAAAAATTTTTTAGTGGTTATTATTCAGTTTGTTTTCAACTTATTTATATAAAATGAATATTTTGTTTTGCAAACATCTTTTATTGACTAATTAATAAAATAAAAGAATGCATATCAATACAAAGACTAGTATAAGTTAATATATCTTACAAATTTGTGTTTCTTATAAAGTTGACCGAGTCTTTCTTTCATTATCTCATCATAGTTTAGATTTTGTTGTTTGGTTAAATCTAATAAAGGCTTGTTTATTGGTAAAATGTATATTATCATAACTGAAAAAAGATTGAAATAAAAAAAAAACCCAGAAATCTTGCCTATAATTCAAACTTAAAAGATGAAGGTAAACTTCAAAAGCTGAAATATTTGAGTAAAAACTCAAGTTTGAGTTAATATTTCTCTTCTACATCTTTAAAATATTCAAAACAGAAAAAAATGTATGTTTCCATAAAATACAAAGGTCAGCACTAGTTTCTCTAGGATAAGTAGTGGCCATTCTTAAATTGTTGGTGCTCTTGAAACCTTTTGGCTCAATCAAAAACCAAGAGTTATCAAAGTTACGAGTTGACTCATTGTAGCTAAGAATAAGAAGTGGGTGACATTGCCACTCACAATGCTGAATTTTATGGTAAAGAACAAGATTTTTTGTGTGCATGGCATAGACTAGATTTGCTTAGTGTATATCTCTACTATATAAATAGTAGATATTTAATGGATGTGTAAGTAGTGTGACAGTTATATAGGAAGTGGCATCAGTGAGCCAAGTTCAAATTCCAACCTATTCTCTTGCATTCACTTTTATAATAATGCTCTTGGGAAAGGAATGAGCTTCTCTTTTCTCCCTGTACCAGCTATGGATTAAATTACAGAGTAGACTAGGCTCTCTAGCCTTGAGCAGAAACCAGTCCAAGGGAATAAAAACTGAATTCCAAACAATGGAGCAGGCAATGGGAAACCATTAGCTTTCCGAAGAATGTATAGCAATTCAAATAGCAAAAAATGATCACTTGTAGATTCATTATCATGTACATTCTGAAGAAACATGGCATTTTAAAGAAAAAACGTTTATTATTTATTTTTATATTTGATCAAAAATCTTTCCTCTGAAATATACTTTTTATTTAATTTTATTTATTTTCTTTGTTCTTGTGGAAAACTGGGGAAAAGATGCCAAAATTTCCATTAGTTAGAGAGGTCAATGCAAGTCATCAGAGTCGGAGCAGTGGCTGCTGTGACTGTCTTGGATCAAGTGAAAACCAGTACTACTGAGTCACAGGGAAACCAAATCAAACTGAATTATCAAGTTGCAGATATAAATACTGAATTTGAGGTAACGAAATAACTACCCTTGACGAAATCTAGAGGTGGAATATTGGAATATATTTGGAAGATGAATAAACCAGATAGCCTACAGCAAAGAATTAAAACTGATATAGAATAAAATTCCTCCTATAAACTGAGAACCATATCATCTGTCTCTGTTAGTTCTTTGGTATCCTACACAGCTCACTGCTCTAAGTTCACTCTAGTGCTGCTCAGAAAATGAATCCACCTATCTCTTGCAAAAGTCATTTGCAAGATCAATTCAAGGTTATTTGTTTCTGTTGTGTCATTATCAACAATTAAACTGACTTTGATTGAGCTGTTTATTTTAGTTCTTGCTACTGTTAAACATTGTGATTTTTATTACGACAGTTTTTTTTTTGTGGTTCCAGAAATTCAAGGTTCAAAGAAGTATGGTCATTGCCAAGATGTACAAGCTTCATTCACTGGAACCATTAATCTAAAAAAGTGATTGCATACAGTTAAGAAATTAGATATTTCCAGAATAAAGAACATGATCTTGGCAAGATGCATAAAATTTAAAGCAGAAACAATCATAATGTAAAAAGAAAAGGTAAAACAGAAATGTAATGAATACGTTGGAGAGTTTTTTCTCTGAAAACAGGTGAACAAAGTGCACATTAAATTAAATATATAAGACACATTAAAATTTCAGTTTAAGTTAGCAGGACTAGTGGGGATTGTTATAGAGATGCTTGATACCCTGAAACAATCTACTGATTCGTAAAGTTAATAAATTAATAAATATATAACAGTGTTTAAATACTGGGAGACCTCAATCTTCATAGTTCTCTAAAAGAAACAAGATATAAATAAATGCAAACTCCATGAGATGATGAACAGAGTTTGCAGCATAATTAGACCAGAAGAATGTTGCTTTGTTTAAAACAACAGGAAAAGATATTTGAGTAATCCATTACCTTTTTTTCTTTGTACTGTGTCCATTCAGGGCATGAGTGTTCATGACTCTCCTCAACTTTGTAACTCAAAGTAAGGTTTTGCCTTTTGATGTCTCTCCTAATTCCTGTTCTGTCAACCATTTGCACAGGCCTGTTAAGTAGTTTATTTTATTCTTCCTTCTTGTCTTCAGTATATTCTGTTAGTGTCAGATTCTACAATCACTGTTTCCTCTTTTTGTACTGTAGAAATTTCAGCTATAATTCTAGATGTTCATTTCGTTTCCATTTTCCCTAAAATTTTATTATTGCTAACATGTTCAGTCCATGAGATTTTCAGCATCCTCCCGTAGAAGCACATTCTTGTTGCCTCAGCATCCAATGCCATCCAGGAGGACCGGCATTACATAAATCTTTTTTATTTCTTTGTTTCTAATTAAATTTTCTTGTTTCCTAATACTTTGCTTAGCTTTTGGAAGGTCTTCTAAAAGCTAAGCAAATTATTAAGAAATAATAAAGGGATTTCAGTATCTTATTTTCCATCCTCTGTTAAAAAAAACTTTCTATATATTTAAATTTTTATACTTGCTGGATTTTGCTGTCTCCAGTTCATAGTTTGCATCTTGGGTTGTTCCATTTGATGATATTCATTACCACTAAAAATCACTCGAGCTTCTCAATTAATCAAGCTTAAACTATATTTTTTTCATTTTCATCACTATACACCTTGTTGTGATAAACGCTCCTACAGTAGTAGGAACTCTTCCTCCTCACATAAATACTAACTGTGAGACTTCCTAAAGTAAAATCTTAGGACAGCGGAGACACAGTGTTAACTTACCGTTCGGACGTACACTTCTAACTGCTTATTACAAACACTTTCTTTGTATATATCTGTGATTTCAATACACTTGTTCAACCTACCTTCATCTTCTGTGTCTTTCTTTCTGGTCTCTAAACAGGCCACAACACACCTGATGAAGGCTGGAGGGTGTAATTGCTAAAATGTTCTGACAACAACAACAAAGATGAGGACAATAGTCCTCTTATAAATAGTGGTGGAAATAAATATCAAAGCATTGTGAAAATCAATTAGATTTCTCTATTAATCAAGTATAAACTATATATTTTTCATATTTATTTTTTATGTATATCACATCTTTCTAGAGAACAGAAAAATTTTCATTAAAGTTGATGATTTTCTTCAGTTCTCTCTCTTTACTTAAGAACTAGATGCCCATTAATTAACCAGAAGAGAAAATGAATCTTCAAATTATAACTCATTATCAGTAATGGTAGTTTTTTTCAAATCAATTGTTATATGTGAGTAATCAGCTTAAGATAACATGGCACTATTATTTAAGAATGATTCCTTGTTGGAATAGTAAGGAATTTCTAAATCAATGAAAATGTGCATAATTTTTGTAATTAATAAACAAGATGGTACAGTAATTAAGGTTTCCCACCAAAAATGGCCAATTAGTATGATAGCAGTCAGCTGGATATATACAGAGTTACTCAGTGCACTTTCTTAAAAAAAATGACACAAGTTTTAGAAAGTAAATTGTTAAACATTTTTTTTATTTAATTTTAATCTCATATCCTCTGTAGCTTTTGTTCATGAAAAAGAAATGTTAATGAAAAGATACCATTATTCTAGATAGGAAACAACAATTTATTCTTTATATAACCAAGTACTTCTTTTTGTTTATGTGCTGTGTTCGTTCAGAATATAGACAATCATGGCTCTCCGCTACTTCCTGTCCCTTGTAGCTCTTAATAAATTTTGTCTTTCTGTTATTTCTCCTGAGCCCTTTTCTGCCATCCATTTACTCAAGCTCATTAAATATGTGATGCATTGTCTTGCTCTTTATCTGTCCTGTGAGTATCAGATTTTTCAGGCCTTGTGTCCCATTATATACCCCCACAAAAACCTCATTTGTCTCTTCCTGATGTTAAGTATTAGTTTTCTTTTCCATTTTCGTCAAAGCTTTGTTGCTACTCTCATGTTCAGTCCGTGGTATCATCAGCATCCTTCTGTGGAATCACATTTTTGTTGCTTCAAGTTTCTTCTTCATCTTTGAGGATATGATGCGGCACTCGCTACCGTACAGGAGGACAGATGTCACATAGCAGTTTAGTACTCTTTCCCTTGTTTCTAATGAAATTTGTCCTATTTCTCTGTAATCTTCTTAGCTTTTAGAATACTTCCTTGACTATCCCAATGCGCCTTTGGATTTCAGTGTCACTCTTTCCATCTTCTGTTAAAACACTTCCAATATATTTAAATTTAAACACTTCCAATATATTTAAATTTAAACACTTCCAATATATTTAAATTTCTGCACTTGTTTGATTTTGGCATCTTTGATTTGAAATTCACACTTTGGGCTCATCCTTTTGCTAACAACCATGCATTCTGTCTTCTTGCAGTTAAAAATCAACTATTCAGAAAATCATTTAACTTGTAGCTACTTTAAAAAAATACTTTTGTTTTGATTAGTTCTTTTATGACTGTAGAAAAATGAAATTAAACTTTTTAGTAGTATTCACCAATATTATTTTAGAATGTTTGACATCAGTAAGATTCCATACTTTCAAAGTCGATATAGTCTAATGTTCACTGAAGTCTTCAAGTAGAACTCTGTTGCTCAGAAGTACCTGACTTCTGTCATGCTTTATATTTACAAGAATCAGATTAGACCAAAAATGAACTACCACAACCATATCTGCTGGAACTGCTCTATTCTTTCTTTCTATATATGATAGAGCTCAAAATTGTTCACATAGTCTTGTTGTATGCTTGTTACTACTTTGTTTAGTCAGTTATGTGCCATGAGTGATATATGCTTAGGCATTCATGTATCTTTCAATACATGACTGACAAAGCAGATCTTTGCTATTTCTTCCTGCAGTAGACCAGTTACCATCCAAGACTATTGAACCCAGTCTGTCCTGCTATTTACCACAGCTTGGGAGAGAAGAAGAGGATTCATACCTTTCCCAAGGGTATTAATACGTAAGTGAATGCAATGGATTTGACTGGAATTTGGACTGGGCTCTCTGATTCCTCAATCTGAGCTTCTATCCATTACTCCACCATGCCTCCCTCCTCCACTGTGCCTATCCCAGCTATGGGTAAAATAACAGGACAGACTGGGTCCTACAGCCTTGGCAACTGGTTTACCGCAGAAAGAAATGGCAACCTTCTGTAGTCATGTATCAGAAGATACATGAATGCCTAAGCGTGTATCAGACATGGCACATAACTGACTACTTTGTTACTATTTCTATAAAAATGTTCAAATGGGCTCTATTGCTTAGTACAAATCTTTACAGCTAGGCCATACCATGCTACGAGCATGGAGTCAGATGACTCTCACTTCCTTTCTGTTCAAAATGTAAGAAGATAATTCTACTCCAATAGCTTTTTGCCATGATCTACCACTTTGTAGAACAGACTTCCCTGAACAGTACAATCTTGAACTGTTTAATCCAAGAGTCAATCATTATCTTTCTCCCTTTTCATCAAAATTTCCATTCCCTACAAACTTCTCTTCATATCATACATACCATTCAAGATTATCATTTCAACTGTAATTTTTACCTTGAGTGGCTCTCGAGCCCTTTATTGAATGAAATTTAGTAAAATATTTAGACATACAGGGGGTGACAAAAATAATTCCCTTTTCTTTATTGGGTTGGAAATAAAGATTTGTTTCAGACACAATATTTATTAACTTTTATTGAACAAAAATAAATTACAGTTGTTTAAAAAAAATTGTAAGTAATATGATTAACAAACTATTTAATATATTGAAAATGCTCCCCTGCAGTTCAATATAATACTGAACCCTATCAGCAAAACTTCTTGAAGGCTTGGAATACAAAAGATTAAAAACAATTTGCTATGATTAATCTCATTTCTTGTAAGTAGAGACAAATTCTCACTCCTCATTTGATTTTGTAAGATTATTTGGTAAAAAAATGCAGGTAAATAATTATTTAATCCTAAAATAATGTAATTATCTTGAATTAATTATAAAGTTTGAATTTTCTTATTTATAGATTTTGGCATTAAATAACCAATATAGGTTGATATGCTGCTAAACAAAAACAAGCAAACAAATCTTGTAACTAAGTGAAGTTATATGATTTTTCTGTGAATAATTTTGTCCTTTCTGTGTAACACTTTCAACAAAGTCAGGGTATATTCATAGTTGGGTTAAGAATAATCTTGAATAAAGATCAAGATTCTCTATGAAGTCTCACCAGATCAAACCTTCATAGCTTGGACCCACCAAACACTGTTGATAGTGACAAATCATGCCCATTCCTTTTGTGGTTCTTTGGTAAGGAGTGAGTTTCACTCAGGACAGCTTCTTCCTCAGAACTGTTACTTTATGGAACACTCAAGAGAGAGGGTACATCACTGATCACCATAATCTTGATCTTTTCAAGTTCAGAGTCAACTGATATATATCCTACATACCCTTATAATATGCACTTCCTCCTTCCCCTTCCCCAATCTCAGTCACTAACCCTCTATTTTAAGTGACCCTTAGGTTTTGTATTTGGTAAACTAAAGTTAAAAAAGAAAGGTAAGTATTCCAAGAAATCAGACTCATGGCAAACCTTTCCAAAACTGAAACTATGGTCTGGAATTGGAATGAAAGCTGTTGTAAATACTAATCATTTCAAAAGACTCCTTGTATGGATCCTTTATAACAAATTTAGTAGAGGAACTAAAGAAATTGAACATAGAATAGGCTGTCCTATGGGTAGTTTCAACCAACATTGCAAGCTGCTACAAAACCAAATCATTAACCTAAAAAGTTAAGTCATGTTCTTAAATTTGCTTTGTCAGATCAAGACTCACATATAGTGACATACATCCCACCCAACTTGTTTCGAAATCTTGAAAGTGTCAGCTATATACAACTGCATTCTAAGGTCAATGATTAAAGATGGCTCTGAGTGAATGAACCCTGTATGACCATGCTTCCTTGAACATCATGGTGATGTGCAAGTGGTTTAATGGATAGCTGCTCTTAATGAGAAATTAGAGAGTTGTGTTTGAATTCCAGTCAAGTATGTCACATTCACTTACATTCAAATACCCTTGAAAAAGGTATGAATTCATCTCCTCCCCCACAGATATGGGTTAAATAGTAGAAAAAAATCAGTGTTATTTTCAAAAAATTGTTAATGCAATCTTCAATCTTAATGCAATATTTATTCTTACAATCCAAAATGAAATTTGCCATGAGATAACCCACAAAAAGAAATCAATTGATCAAACAATTGAACTTCATGGACTGGTGACACAAAATCACAAAGAACTGTTCCAATTAACAGAAATCGTATCACATGAGGACTTTGCACAGCAGCAGCAATAAAAAAAGGGATATCCCAAGTGGCTCGGAAAAAATAATGAAATCAAGATATTAACATTCCACACTACTTAAAACAAAAGTTTTTGAAGGAAGCCTTTTATAATTGGCAAATGATAGATTTATGTTTCTGTATAAGGAATCAGTTAATAATACAATTACAATATTGTCTCTCCAACTACTTGTTTAATCATTCAATTTAATACTGATTTGGCTTCAGGCTACCACTCTAATAGAAGATACAGATTTTTCAGAATACATGTTTAAATTTAATTTAGTTGTCTACCCAGTTTTATGCTGAAGCTCGTTGAGTTAAAACTTAATATTGATATTTAATAGAAAATGGTTGGCTTTCAAGTTGAGAAATTTAAATGTGCATAAGATAAACAACAAATTTTTACAACAGTAAAATTAAATAAATTAAATGTGTCGCTGATCCTAACTAGGATTAAGGTATTTCTTAATGTCCATTCACTTCGCAAAGATTAGAAAAGTAAAAATCACTAGATACATTTTTAAGAAATCTGTGATGTCATAGGAGAAAGTTTGAAGCAGAAAAAGTACTGATTTATAACTGTTATATCATTGATATCCATTGGGTCAGTACAGAAAAGACAACCTTTTGGAACAATAACTGCTTCCTGTGTTATAAATATGGGAAGAAGGCTTGGATGTATCTTGGTATAAACTTCAAAGCGGATAATTTCAATTTTGTCAAGTTTCTGTGATTCTTACATATTTCCAGTGACAGAAAATAATGCAATAATCATTTGATATTCAGTCACAGATAACATTTTTATTTTATAATTAATGACAATTTTTATTTTAATCTTTATAATAAATAAAAATTTTAATTTTAATCTTTATAATTCCAGATGTTTAATTTTAATCCTAATATTATCAAATGTTTATTTTATTCTTTATAATACCAGATGTTTATTTTAATCATTTTAATTAATGCCAGATGTTTATTTTAATCATTTTAATTAATGCCAGATTTTTATTTTCATCTTTATAATTAATACCAGATGTTTATTTTCATTTTTATAAAACCAGATTTTATTTTCATCTTGATAATTAATAAAAGATTTTACAGTGCATTAATTGTTAATTAACTGTTATATAAAAAAGATTACTTGTGAAAATGTATGAGAAATTGTCATTATAATTATAAAATCTTGACTCATACTGTAACAGGTTTGTTGTAGCAGCAGTCTGTAGTTACACAAATGAAACAAAAGCCAGTGAACTGAGAAAAGATTAGAAAATGTGACACTTTCCAACTGGAATTTACTTGCCTACTAAAATGTTTCAAATCTATTTCTTGTCAAGGAAACAATAACATCTCTTACACAATGAGAACGGAGACCATTTTAAACATATGTTAAACGTCAGAAACAAAAAAAGTACTTGTGTGTATATATATATATATATATATATATATATAAGCCCTCCACACATCCCCACATATATGATCTCATTCTGATCAGCTATGAGAAATTGCTATGGCTGACTGAAAATTTGTGAACAGAGAGATAATCAAAAAATATCTAATTATAAGGAACATTGTCATATGGGAGAACATCACATGCACTTTCTTGTCAAAGCAAATAAAATACAAATTTTATGCAGATTGCTTTCTTTCAGAGATAAATTATAAAATGTCAACTTAATAGCACAACAAAATATGTATATAAAAAAGAAAGTCGTTATTTTGCTTCAAAGAATTTCTATCAATATTTTGAAAGCCATGGTAAAATAGAAATTCAATTTTTTTAAAGTTAAAAACACTTTTACATGCTATATATGAAAAAGGTAAAATATTGGAGCAAAAATTTGTTTCCAATAAACACACGAGGTAATATAAAATTACTTTTCTTGATCATTGCAAACAAATTTTTACCATGTTTTGTATTTTGTTTACACAGTTCTTTGTTTCCAGTGCAATCAGTCAGCTGTAGTACATCATTTACAAGGTTCAGGAAAAATTTTGAAGCAAGGAAAATAGTCAGCATGAACTTAGACAAAGGAATATTGGTTAAAAATTTTGCTTCTTGCTCAACACAGAAAACTATTTTTGGATTAGACAGTCACTGGCAGTGAAAGAGTAGATTGTGAGAAAGCGAATTAATAGAAATTGAAGATAGCTTCCAAAATCACACTTTGAATATACTAGGAATATTTTTCTGTATTTTGTGGGATTCAAATGGTAATAATAATAATAATAATAATAATAATGGTAATATTAGCTGTTTCCCTACAAGGAAACATTTGGCATTCATTGACTGAGCAACCAGTAGTGTTTTCAGTAGAAATTTCTAAAGTCATTCTCTTAAAACACTTTTTTAGGAAAACAAGTTTCTCGAGTCCAGTAGCTGTTATTGCTCTTTCCATTACTGATGTGTTTTTTTTTCCTAATCTTTTGTTTGAATTAGAGTGTAATGTTAACATCTTAAGTAGTCATTATGTTTTACTTCGAGTTACAGGTGCTATTCATTTTAGTTGATGCTGCTATGGGTGTCCTCAAGTGATGTGGTTTCTGTTATTTGGTACAGTTCTTTGAGATTCTGTAGCATCAGTCTGCAATGTTCAAAGAAGGATTATCTTTGGCAAGACCTGCTGACTTGCTGAAAGTTTTTTTTCATCATTGATCTTAGGAAAAAGTTGTATGCAGCTGACAGTTTAGATATTTCTGAACTAGTTTGATGTTATGCATGACATCCACATGAAATTCTCGATCTGACAAGGCTATTTTAGAACAAACATGACTTGAATCTTCAGGTTGATGTCTTGGTTTTGTAGTAATTTGCAGTGTTTGCAGAAACTACCTCTGGCACAGCCTATTTTATATTCAGTGTTTTTTTTTATCCTATACTTAATTTATTTTAGCTGATCCATAATTCTTTATCATGAGATCCTGGACAGGCCATTCCAGCACCAAGACTACCATAAACAATTGGCTTGTTTGAAATATACTTTGGAAGAAAAAATACTTTTTGTGTATGTGTTGTTTCAGATACAGTTTTCATAAGCTTTCTTCCTGTTTTCACTTCAACCATTATTGGTTGTAACAAAAAAAGAAACATTTTCAATACATTGAACTATTCTTTTCTTCTCTTCTTTATGTACTGTTTTCACTTCAGCTACCCTCAAGATTCATCTCAGTTGCACACCAGCTTAGAAAAACAAATAACCAGTGCTCACTTTGCCTTTTTATTACTGCTGACTACTACTCATAATTGCTTTGTCCACACCCACTTACACAATCTAATTCCTTAAATAGATTTTAGTCCTGTGAAGTTTCCCAACTGGTAAGCACTTCCTCAACTAGTAATTTTTACTGCATGTCACTGCATGTCCTTTTTCAAGTGTGATCAGCAAATTAACATAGAACTGGGATAGGAAGTTCTGTATGCATTCTATTTTCTTGTTTCACTGCATACAATATTGCTTGTTTGGTTTACAGTCATCAACTCAACATAAATTCAAATCTATATGCTTGTTTTCATTACCATGTAGTTAGTAAACAGAAAGTGTGACATGAAAGATCAATGGTACACTGGGATAGTGAAATAAGCCATTCTAAAATCTAAGCAAAATATTAAGAAACAAGAAAATTTCATTGGAAACAAAGAAAAGATTACTGAACAGTTACTTAATGTCAGTGCTGGACAATCTCTTCACAGATGAAGAAGAAACTTGAAGCAACAGAAGTGTAGTTCTACAGAAGGATGCTAGAAATACCATGGACTGAACATGTAAGCAATGATGAAGTTTTAGGAAAAGTGGAAACAAAAAAGACCCTTATAGTTAGAATAAGAAAGAGTTGAAATTTCTAGGGCATATAATAAGGAAAGATTTTGTAAAATTTGATTCTCATGGGACATATTAAAGGCAAGAGACAGAGTAAAGGAAAACAGCACATAACCTATCTAACAAATAATGAATGGCAGAACAGTGTTTAGAAGAGATAGCAAAGAGGCAAAGTTTACTAAGAGCTGCAAAGGACAGGGAATTGTGTTCAATCATCATTGCTCATGTCCTAAAAGCACATGGCACTTAGAATAAGTTATTAAACCATCTCAACATGAATAAATAAAGAGCCAACTTTATAATTTAATGCTGAAATACATTATTTTCTATGTCCACCCACAGTTATTTATCCTTTGTAGCTCTAAGCAATGTTTGTCTTTTTGCTATCCATTATATAAGTTTGTTATGTAGGTTACTCACTGCTTTTTTCTGTCTCTCTTGCCTTCAATATGTCCTGTGAGAATTTCCCAGGCCTTCCTTTCTCATTATGTCTATCAGAAACTTTACTTGTCTTTTATTGAGCTTATATATTGAGGTGACTTATTTACCTATGAGGCAGCTGAGTGCATACTACTTCCCGCGAGTAGGTAACACTACACAACAATGGTGTTGTTAATATCTAACAAACCGAATGAACAATTATCACTTGATAATTATGAATATGCGCAAGCATGGCTTAGAATATGAGCAGCTAAATCTAGAACAAAAAAAACTAAAGGATTCAAAATCAATGGGAAGAGAAAACCAAATAACAGACTTTGTTGGCAACTGCTGGTTGTTAGGTCATCATAAAATTATCAGCAATTGCACACCCAAGTCAATTGAAGGAAATGACTTTTGACAATATAAATGAAACAAGAGTGAAAAATATAACACTCCTATGAAAAAAGAAAAAGGTCAAGATCTCCAATATCTAAACAATCTGTTAGGGAGAGAGAAGGATATAGTCAGGAGACAAAAGCTCCCAGAAGAAGTACCAGAAAAATAAGGGGGTAAAACTAGTTTGGAACAGGGAGATGAGGTAACACACTTACAAATGAAGCCTGAAAGACTATAAATAGCTATGATTATTACCCATGAGGCAGTTGAGTGCATACTACTTCCCGCAAATAGGTAACACTACACAGCATATATTATGTTGGTGCAAAAATAATGTCGTTTTCTCACATGTTCCTGTGTGAGAAAACGACATTATTTTTGCCCTAACCTAATATAATTGTACTATTTATTTCCATTTTCCTTAATACTTCCTTGTTACTTAAATACTTTGTCCATGGTATTTTCAGCATCTTTCTGCATCTCAGTTGCCTCAAATCTCCTCATCTGCAAGGGAATTGTAATTGCTTATACGGACATAAGAAATTTTGATGCAAAATCAGTGTGTAATGGTCAGTCATCCTCTGTAATAAGAGAAAGGAAATACATTGGAACCCACTGTTCTCTTGTTAAGAATGTTTATTTTATTTATTCTCAAGACTGGCATTCAATGTGGAATATAAAATAAAATATTTGAAGTCATTTGCTTTGAACAAAAAATAATTATTTCTGGAATAATTTAGCCCCTTCCAACCACATCTTTACACTTCTTGTATGTTTTCTTCAATCAAATCCACGACAATGCATATTGATTATAAGAAACATGCCAATTCATACTCTATTTACATTATTCAAATTATTGTGCTTATTTTTGTTGCCATATTTATTACAACATTTCTTCAGGTGGTTTGAATAGTGAACTGAACTATTTATTTTGTAAACTTAAGGAATCAGCACATATGCTAGGCCACAAAACTCTCCTGAGCCGACCAAGCATAGAAATGAATACAATATGGGAACCAGTAATAAGAAGTACCAGAGAAAAGCAATAACAAAAAAAAATTCAATATGATCTCTGGTAAAAATATGTAATGATAACAGCAAAGATTGCAATATGAGCACTGGTAAAAAATGATTGCTCAGACATTAGGTTTATAAAACCCAGAAATTCATACACAGATGTCCTCAAGGACACATAGCACATAAAGGTGTTGGTTAGATCCAGTGACAGGACCCAAAGAGTGTGAGTTCAGTACCCAGTTAAGGTAGTGGAGAACTTGGAGAGGGGAATTAGCATGTGATAACTGATAACTGATATCCATTAAACATGGCACATGGAACTAGAACAGTTTACCCCAGTGAGCGAAATAAAGGATTCAGTTTGACATTCCAGCCACCTGAAGATGGCCAGAGCATATAATGGCCGAAACGTAATAAATATGGCGACAAAGATGAGGACAGTAGTCTGAATAATGTAAATAGTGTGCATAATACCTCATCTCAGAAATATAGACAGATGTCAGTTGATCATGCTACTTATGAACTGTCTTGAGTCTCCCCACATCAAAAAATGTTATAATGGTCTTTGGTTCCAATAAGTTTAAAAATGCAAAGATTTGCTTAAAGAAATCAGCAAATCTGAACAAGTATCATTCTTTTACAATGGAACACCCAATTTAGCTGAAAAGTAGTGAAACGTCACAGAAAGCCTGGCAAATATTATGATGTGTGAATAAGGATACCGCAATTTTTTATGAATAAGATTTCCCTGCAAAAATACTGGAACTCTTTTGTATTAATTTGGTATTAAAACTAAATGTTGTTCTTCTTTGTTAATTAGATATTGATTACCAGTAATAGTGCCTTTCAAAGATGCCTATCTCTTTCATAAACCTTAGTATTACTACATTCTCTGTATAGAATATAATTACAATTCGCATGTTTTGTTTGTTTAAGGATAAAAGAAATTATTTCCAGTCTTGATGCCATTCACTTGATAGGGTGAAGAAAAAGATCTTCAGATTATAGCCATGATCAACAGAGTTGGTTTCAAATCAATGGTATACCAATGATCAGATTAAGGTAATTATAAAATATATCAGAATAATTCTTTGTTGGGGTCTACCAGAGATAACTAAACTAAACTAATAAAGATCAGGATATTTTTTTCTTTTATAAAGGAACAAGTCTGTACAATTATTGTCCTGAATACTTATTTAATGAATGAAGGTAATTAACAAAAAATTTTTTAAATAAAATTATTTGTTTTTTTAAGAAGTAAGAACAAAAGTCTTGCATTTCTTGCTGAAAAGATAATTTTATTGCCTTATGAAATAAAATTGTTAAAATAAAATATTTTAATACTAAAGTTCACCCTATGCAAGCCACTCATGTGTGAGGTTAAAATGACTGTGATGAATGAGGTATGTGATATAAATGAAAGAAGTGAATGTTATGAAGATAAAGTGTTTACTGGTTGCCCAGACATATAAACACATTCCCCTTGTATGTGCACACATGGAAAAGACTGTATGATGTGTAGATATATAAACTCCCACCTGAGAGGGATAAGGGTTTTTGAAATCCACACAAGAATGTAGAGTCCACATTTGGAGATGGCCTTATTGTCACACACCCACTGGCCAGCAGTAATTGCATGGTGTCAAGTGTTGAATTAAATGTCATATCATGTATTAGAGATTGACTCTCATATTTTTCTTAGTCTGTATATGGAAAACTATGAGAAAATATGGAAATTTCTGACTGGTCATTAGAATTACCGAAAATTACTTTCTTTTTTATTCATTCTCTGAATCAACTAATTAAGATAATTAACTAATTAATTAATTAATTTTGTGTTCACAAATACAAACATGATTCTATGGCATTGCAAACTTTATTTAAATCTAAAATCTTTTTAACAAAACAAAGAAATAAACAAAAACTCTGAGAATTAGTATTGATCCAAGAGGAAATTTATTTTTACAAAGACTAATTCATTTGTCTTTTGCTCGCTCAGCAATTTATTGTGGAGTGAAAAACCAATGACAAATAAGATTTAACAACTTTATTTAGAATTAATCATTTTGAAATTCCCAATTATCCTTTCTTTATCTTAAAGTGGTTGACAGTGAACAGCATGAGGGGGAAAGTCTTGGACTTTGTTCCTTGATTTTTTTTTTAATT
The DNA here is from genome assembly GCA_963932145.1 of Acanthosepion lycidas. Classification (NCBI taxonomy): domain Eukaryota; kingdom Metazoa; phylum Mollusca; class Cephalopoda; order Sepiida; family Sepiidae; genus Acanthosepion; species Acanthosepion lycidas. The sequence goes on along the minus strand of OZ010576.1, from coordinate 98,406,706 downwards.
TATTTCTGAAGATGTTCTCAAGAATTTTATTTTTCAGTTTGTTTTCGAATTAATGTCTAATAAATACAGGAGAATATTTGTCAGCACATCAATTAAGATGCTTAATATTTCAAATATATGGTCAATTAAAGATTCACACTTCACACTGAAAATCCATAAAAATTTTTCTCACATGACAAGAGAAGACAGCATTGATTGCTTTATAGAAAAACATGTTTTTCATTTTTGTCTGGTTAAAATAAATATAACCTAGCTGAAGACAATTAGTAGAAAGATTATGCTGCACCAATTTTCCAAAAGGTGGGGCTATACCTGCCTTGATAATTATGCTTTGAAGTCATGATATTTCATCTAGGCTCGAACCCTAACCATTGACATTCAGAAAAATAAACATCAATAGAAAGAGTTAAAGTTTGAAAGAGGCTAATATGAATTAGTGAAAAATCATATATAAAATATATAAAAAGGTGTTAAACAACAAAAGTTTGAGGTGGGTGAAGATATAGCAAAAAGAAAGGGCAACAGATGGAGCAAAAGGTTGCTTGATAAGTCCCCAATAAATAGCAGACATAGAAAATGTGAGGCATGAAATTGAGGTGTTTGCTAGCAAGACATATTAGAGCATGGAACAGTTAAAGTTATTCTTGAAGGATTTGATTTGTAGAGTAAAATTATTGGCATAATCTGAACTTTAAAAATTATTGTATTTATTACAAAAATAATTGAATAATAAATATTTTTTGAAAAACAGGTACTTATCAGTACAAAGCTTGGAAATATATAAACAAAAATGTCCAATATTCAGTTTTGAATAATTTTAAAACATAAAATAAATGTATATCCAAAGTTAATGACAAAAAAAAATTATCAATTATATATTGTATTTGAGATAGACATTTTCTCATCATTCCCAATAACATTTTTACTAAATTAACACAAAATTTACATGGATTTTTTTTCCACACTTTACATGCATAGCTTTTAATTTATTGCATATTACTTAGATTTATGATTCATGCACATCTTTCCATTTCAATTCATGAGTTTACTGTTGGATGCAGGTCAAGAGTCTGTGAAAGCCAAGGGAAAGTCTTTTACATTCTTTTCCTGAAGATATTTTTGGATCCATTTAGAAATATATTTTGGATCAGTGTCAAGGATAAAACTCCAATCATGCTTCAGCTTCACATTTCTAATGGACACTTTCAAGCTGACATCCAGTATTTCATAATAATCCTCTTTTTCCATTATACCATTGACTTTTACAAAGTTTCTTGTTCTTTTTATATAGAAACAGCTCTAAAGGATATTTCCTCCTGTATGTTTTCTTGTAGGAATGGTGACCTTTGTTGTGAAAATGCCATAACATTATACCCAAAATGTTCTAATTTTGTCTGATCTGGCCAAAATATATAATACTAGAGCACAAATGGTTTATGTTCATATACAAAAGCTAAACGAGACTTCAAATGACTAGCCTTTAAAAATAGGGTCTAACGAGGTTGGCATGGATTCTACAATGCTCTTGTTATTATATTTCTTATGTTCAACATTTTTCAGATTGTTCCGGAGATCTTGTAATATTTTGGGTATTTCCAACAGTTTTTAGGTTACATTCTTCATTGTCTGACATTTTGTTCTCTCTGCAATGTCTGGATTAATTTGCAACAATACTTTCTCTCTTTAATCTTTAGAAATATATTCCAAACACTGATTTTTAAGCCTACATAATCCTGGTTCTAATATCTAATCGATGTTTAGATGTCTTCACCATTATCCAGATATAAAGATTCTTTGTGCAATTTTTAAAAAATAATTATGTAAAATCTCATCATATATTAAAACAGGTGTTTTGCTGTCAGTTGAAACAGAAATCAAAATTTCTCTTTTTTCATCTTTGGCAGGCAAATGAAAAAGATGTCTGGACAGCCCTCTGACAGACCACATAGTGACTACTTGATAGGCATTAGGTCGAGAAAGGCCACAGCAACCATGGTACATGGACCTGTAGGAACACCCTCTTAAGGTTTAACAGCAATACATTGCATTCATGTTGTTGCCATTCCCTCAACCTCTCCGCACAGACATCCACACTTGCTGTTAATTCATCTACATATTCATTTAACTCTCTGTAATCCCTTACAGGCATACCTTTTTCTTTGCTCTCTTGAATAACGGCCATCATTGGAACTAGACCCTTGGGAGGTGTGAGCCCTGCTTCAGGATATGGTATGAGCCATCAGTTATCCAACCATGTTTTTAACTACTGGTTATATTCCTTATATATTCTAGCTCAGACACAGGATACTCTGCTATCTTGTTTTGTAGACTCATTGGTCCCTGATTTTTGGTTCACTTCCATGATGTCGTCCACACTTTCTTTTTCAGATTAGACTCTAGACTAAAGTCTGTTTCCCCTATGTTGAGAGCCACACAAAGGGATGGTTTTCTGTTGAAGAACTCCACTGCATCCAAAGTTCTTTGGTCACATTCTGGAGGTTAAAACTAAGTGGCTTCTCTTGAGCCACTAGTTCATCAATCTTGACAGTACTTCCCCATTGCAACCAGAAAGCAATGACGGTTCTGGTCTCCACATCTATAGTTTTTATACATGACTAGCATATCTCTCTGCTGGCTATAGATTGCCAACAACCAGTATTGACCAGCATGGTGATAGTTCTACCATCAATTTCGACCCCAATCACCGGTAGTGCCAGGCTGGAAAAGATACTGGCACTGACATACCCCTTCTCACGTTTTCCTGGATCGTTTTGAGGCCCACAGTATGGCAATGGTAGCAGCAGATGGTATTGTGTTGTCCTTGCCCTTGTCATATTCTCAGATCCGACAAGGTTTTTCCATGAGGGGTCTTTATTCGCCTATATATTTCCCCATAAATGACTCAAGTCAGTTTGGCTTTGGCTACATTTGCCTACTTGTGTGCTAAACCACTGGCAAACTAGCTAATATTCTACACATGTGGTTAATTCCATTGAATCTAAAGCACTTTCTGATATGAACTTCTGTACATTGCATTTGCTAGGTTGCCACTGCCACCTTGATTTCCTCTATCTCCTTGCCTCTCATAACTGTCCAGGCTTGGGAAACAACTGATCAATAGACAGCTTGTCCATCCTACACAAGGGATAAAGTGTGCACAAGCCAGAAGTGTGCACTCATCCTACCCAACAAGAACACAAGTTTCTTTAATTGCATTTTAGTGTGCACTCATCCTACCCAACAAGAACACAAGTTTCTTTAATTCAGCCAGGCATACATCCATAGATTCATCATACCGCTGGTGCCACTTGATTAATTTTTTGTGCATTATGTAAGTCTCAAAGTGATCACATGCTCTGAAGACTTCACTTCACATAGCCTGCAAACAAGTTCCAGCTTCTCTATTTGTTCAATAATTGGAAGACCAGACGCCGATCCGTCAAACTCGGGAATTAACTTTAAGTTGAATTTGGTGTCTACTATTGTCTGTCAATCACCAAATAGCTTGTATTCCTCTTATCTGGTTTTTGCACTCTGCTGACTGAGAAAATAATTGGGGCTATATAGCTTTCCCAGTTACAGAACCATGGTGACTATTGGCTAATAACTGCCCTGTATCATTCATATGCAAATAGTCAATGTCGCCCACTCTGAGTAGAATGTCTTCTCTCAGCAGCCTATTGTTAAAGATGATGTAACACTTAGTGCTTACAGTATCACATGCAACAAACTCTGAGACTCTTATCTGGTTGATCAGATTCTCTGTTATATATATATATATATATATATATATATATAAAAGGTACATTCAGACAAAGCTGACACATCACCAGCCAACCCACAACAACTTCATTAAGGCTGATTGCTTGGTAGTACAGCCATTCCTCACATGGGAAATGATACTGCCAAGGAATTTTATGTTAATAGTTTCTTCTTCTGATCAAGGTTCTAAGTTATCAGATTTTTTCCAGTTTCCTGCTTCTCTGTCAACAACAATCTTAAAAAATTTAAATGCAGTGTATTGATATTTTCCATTTGCTTTAATCCTGCTCTTCTATTGTCATCTCTGTATCTATCAACCCCTTACATCTTAGTGGCTTTATTGCCTTGCTTGGAATGAAACGAATAAAAAAAATGTTAGAGAAAAATCTGTTTCGTATTGTATCCAAATATGTAGAATTTTTTACAAACAAAAAGTATCTTTCTTAATGTATTAGGTTGGTGTAAAAATAATGATGTATAATGTCGTTTTTTGACGTTAAAAAATACGTCAAAAAACGACATTATTACGTCATTATTTTTGCACCAACCTAATACATTGTTTTTTTTCTGTTACTTCTTACTCTCTGTAATTCACATTATCTCTCACACTCTATCCCTCAATATCATTGATTTCTTTTAATCTCTTTCTCTTAGTAATATTCTTTTTCGCCTCTCTCTCTCTCTCTTCACTCACTCTCAGAGGGGGTTGGTTTCCTTTTTTACCTTTTTCTCTCAGCCATCCTGGGTATGAGGATAAACTACATCCGTGTCCAGGGTAAGGTGATAAACTACGTCCAACAGCAAGGCCTATGATCAGGAGGCTTTGACGAGTGTGGAACCACCTCTTAATTGCTGATGTTCCCAGGTCCACCCTGACCCGATGGGGTAGCACCTGTTAGGGTCCCAGCTATAAGCAAATAGTTAACCTCGAAACTGAGGTAAAAAGCAAATAAAAGTGTAAAAATAGGTTTTAATACCAGAAATTCTATATAAAAAATTATTAACAGAAATAAATTTTTGAAGAAAAAAAAATATTACCAGCAATACGTTTTTGAAAAAATAATATTACCGGCTATACATTTTTGAGGAAAAAAATATTAACAGAAATAGATTTTTGACAAAACAAAAATATTACCAGAAAAAAAAAAATTGTCGGCATTAAATGACCCATTGAGGTTGATATGCCATAAAACAAGCCAAACCAAACCAAACCAAACCAAATCTTTCTCACAGTAATTTTCTCTATTTCAGTATCCTTGTTTACTTTTTTACCACTTGGCAAATCTTAGAAAGCCTTAAAGTTAGAAATTTGAAGAAAAATAGTTTGTAAAATCATAATGTCATGCAAAAGAGGTGCCTACCCAACAACACTTACCACCATGGGTATGACAATAAACTATGTCCAACAGCAAGGCCTCTGACCAGAGGGTTTTGAGGAGTGTGGAACCACCTCTTAATTACTGGTGTTCCCAGGTCCACACTGACCCAGGATGGTAGCACCTGTTAGGGTCCCAGCTATGGATAAATAGTTAATCCACAAACTGGGGTTAGAATACTATGAAAGTGTAAAAATAGGTTTTAATACTGGAAATACTTTGTAAAAAAACTATTACTAGCAAGACATTTTTGAAAAAAAATTACCAGCAACAAAAATCTTGTCGGCATTAAATAATCCATTGAGGTTGATATGTTGTAAAATAAAAGAAACCAAACAAATCTATGCAAGGTGACAGTGACTGTGTTGTTCTCAGCCTGGTTTTACCAGCAACTGTTTTATCTCATGTAGAATAACAATACAGTAAAAAGCACTTACCGACGTAAGGGACCCAGCTAGCATCCAGCTGGCAAACAAAAATAAAGTAGGTTGTAACACAATACAAACCCTGCAAACTAAATGATGAATCAAGCTGGTGGAGGTATTTCTATATAAATACCTTATGTAGAAATACCTCCACTCAGGTACCAGCAGTCAATCACAACCCAAGCAATGGACTATTCCACTTTAGCACAATGAGATGCTCCATGGGACCATAAATAGCTCTCTTTCTCATGGTTGAATTACTATTTACTTAGCTAAGCCTAGGGTTAAGATGGCTGGTTACTGGAAATTGAACATCATTATTTGGTGAGCAAGATTTCCGGGACCAGCTTTTACTAATGTTACAGAATTGTCGGGGGATGTGGTTGGGAATAAGTGGTGGGGCTCTTTGAAATCAAAACTTAGGTCTTTTGCTGCTGATTTTAGTCGACGGCTCAATCTAGCAGGGCTAGCAGCGCAAAAGTCTCTTGAGGCCAAAGTAGATCGGGCTAAAAAATCCCGTGATAGTGGGGACATAGCCTTAGCTAAGGCTGAGCTGGCCTCCTTGCTTATCAAGAAGGATCAGGCTCCAGTAGTTAGGGCTAGGATAAAAAGAATGTCTTGTGAGGCTACGAATATGGCCGCTTCATTGCGTTCAGAGGAAGCTCATAGGGCATCTAGTCGGCATATCGCGAGCATCACATTGCCGGACAAGCGGACTGTGACTACAGACGCGGGTATTTGCGACGCTTTTCGTGACTACTTTCAGTAGCTTTTTACCAGGGAGCCCAGTCTGAGCACTGCTCAGTTCGATGCCTATTTAGCCGACTTTCCCCGCCCTAAGGCAGCTGAAGCGGCTGGGTGCGAGTGTCCCATAACAGAATCTGAGATCTGGGATGCGCTGAAGCAGGTTGGCCTGGACAACACTCCGGGATTAGATGCCAAGATCAACTGCAATAAGTCTGTTGGGCAGCCATGGTTAGTCGTGAGATCTGTTACCTCCATCCCTCTCAAGGCGGTCTGGGGGTGGCTTGCGTTGAGACTCGTCGACATACGCTTCGCATTACTTATCTAGACTGGATGAGAACGGCGAATTCTGGAAGGAAGAAGTCCTTAAACATTTTCCATCCTTGAGAAATGTGCGCTCGTGTGAGGAGGAGGCCGGCCGTAATCCTTGAGGCGAGGACTCTTTCTATTGTGAATGTCGGATTGCCCTCAAGCGACTCTTATGGGTGAAGGATAGCCTCTCCGATGTCCAGCCGTTGTCTCGTAAGGGATTATATCAGGTGTTAGTTAGGGGGAACGTTCAAGACGATCTGATAGGCGAGCTCGGTCTGACGAAATGGGAGGCTCGCTGCATATGGCCTTGGGCGCCCGGGTTGAAATGTTTCACTAACCCTGAGGCATCACTCACCTGGCTGGTGATTCGAGGGGCCCTTTGGGTCACCAAAAGACTTCGCGTAGCGGGTTTGGCAAAGTCGCCAAACTGCGTTCGCTGCAGTAGGAAGGTGGAGACCCTAGGTCACGCCTTCTTTCATTGTAGTGTCATACCCCCGTTGTGCAAGTTCATTGAAGATATCATGGTTCGTATGCTGCACGGAAAGTTCTTTGTCCTTGAGACCAGTTCTGTCTGTCGCAATATAGTACCGCCGTTGACTAAGGCTGAGCACTATGTGTTCCTTTGCTTACTGGGGGTTATGCAAGTCGTGATATGGATGAAGCGGCAGAAGGAATTCCATTGGGACGAGAAGTTTACCTCTTCCCAACTGATCTTGTTCTTTAAGCATCAGCTTAAAGTCAAGATCAGGACGGAAAGGAAGCGACTCCATCCATTGGAATTTGGCGAATTTGGGTGAGTCTTGCATGTCTCTGCAGACTGAAAGGTGCTGACTTGGAGTGGCTTTTTGATGCTGGTTAGGCTTTAAGAATTTTGGGATTACTGGGGTGAACATTGGCAACCCCTCCCATGTATAGGTTAGTTTAGGTCAGTTTTGCTTTTAGTTACATTTTCTTTTCTTTGTTTTCTTTTTTTTTTCATGTTAACTTAGTTAGAGTGTGTATGCTCATTGGCCAACTTTTATTTCTGGCCCTATTTTTTTTCTTTTGTTTAATTCCCCATCCCTTCCATCGTTAGGTGGTTAGTGATATCAGTTCTCTGGTGGGTGCGGGGCGCTTTTCGTTTCGAGTGTGTCTTTCGTATTTGTTGTTGTGTTTGATTGAGTGTGTGTTTGTAGTGAGTGCATGGATTGTACGAATGTTTTATATATTTTTTTTAAGTCCCGCATTGATTTTGTCCAGTTAACTGATGTTTCTACGACAGTTAGGGCTGTGGGGGGTTTTACTACTAACAAAATTTTTGTTTAGTTTCTTGTATATAGATTTTTATTCATTGTAAATATTCATTGGGGTGTTTAGATGTTATTTTATTCCCCTCCCCCCACAGACAATGAATTGTATATATGGGGACTAGTTAGAACTTCATAGAGTCTCTGAGGCATTTTGGTGGATGTAGTGAGAATGGTATGTAATGGATGTATTGTTTTGGTGAAAGGAACATTGTTTGTATGTTTGGGTCAGTGACTGCGGCTAGCTAAGTTTAAAGTTGAGACAGAAGATGACCATCCTTTCCCCATTTCGGCCTTGTGCCACATTTCTACATAGTACAATAAATAATACTATTCACTTAGCTTCTTGTCTGACCGTGTTAGACGTTTATTCTGTCACTCAGAGGTTTTTTTTTTTTAACTTTTGACTGCCTTAATTTAGCTAAGTTTTGATTTATTTTTACCGTTTTTCTAACGTTGCTTTTTGACGTTTTGTTAATTTTTTCATTTTTCTAACGTTCGTTTTTTGACTATTGTTTAAATTTTTGATTTTTTTCCGTTTCAAGACCGTACCCTCTCTCTTTTTTTTTTTACCGTTACTTCATTTTTGTTATTTGTTATTCCTTTTTTATTTAACGTTTTGATTTTCTTTTACGTTTTATTTTTCCTTTTTAAATCTATTTTCTTCCCGTGTTCACACCCCGGAGTTTATCTGTTTATTTTTCGTCTTTACGTTTCTCGTCCAACCTTTTTTTCCCTTTATTTATTTATTACGTGTTAATTATTTCTGTTTTTTTCATTTAAATATCCGTAAAAAGTTCTGCGTTTTTTCTGTTAATTACGTGTGTATAATATTTGTTTTTAAATTTTGTGTTTAATTTGTAATTTCTGTCCTTTTTTTCCTTATTTAACTTTTTTGTTGTTGGGTTGACCGTTTTTTATCGGCAGCCATATTGTAAATTGTCACATTTTTAGTTTCGTATTTTATTTTGTATAGCGTTTTTTCTTATTTTTCCGTTTATAACTTTTCGTTTTATTGTGTAATTTGTTGCTTTCTTGTCTGTTGTCCTTCTAATTTTTGTTCCTTCTTCGTTTTTGTGAACCTTGTTCACTTTTTCTCGTCTGTCCATTTTTTTTTTTTTTTTTTGTAAGTTTTATTTCTTGCTGTGTTTTTTTATTTTGCTTGTTGTCTCGCTTTCGGGTGAGCTTTGTGTTTTTGTGTGTTATTTTTTATTTTATTATTTCCCACCCCTTTTTCCCCCTCCCCTTCCCTTTAAATATAAAAACATGGAAAAGGACAAAAAAGCTCCTTCCTTTTTAGCTATAATAAAAGCCCAACTTATCAAACTACAGGAAGTCTATAAGAAAACACTTATTCCCCCCCCAAAAAAAAAATGACCCACCGGATAAGGACAATCTTAAAGATTACCCAGTCCTAGAGCCAAGTTCCTCTGGTGAGGAAGGTATCGCTGGGAAAAATAAAAGTTCACTTACTTCCAGTATGGAGGCCAGTAATGGAAATGAAAATAAGAAAACTGAAAAAAGTACGGAGGCCAATTATGGCCATAAAACCCTACTTGACACAAGTGCCAAGAATGACTCTAAAGAGAAGACTGAGGGCGGGGAATTGCCCTCTTGTTGGAAGTCCCCCCCCCCGCCGATTTGTATTATCAATGTAGTGGATTTCTTAAAGCGAGCTAAGAGCTACGCACACCTTGTCGTAGAAGGTGGACTCTTAGAAGACGCCCAGGAACTAAGAAAAATTGAAACACGAATAGTGTCAGTTTTCATCGTGGACAAGCGTACTCGCAAAATTTGTCGCTCGATGAAGGACACAGTGATAAAATCACTGGAGTCCTTGGGGTTCAAGCCCCTCAGAGTTGTGAAAGGAGCCGGCTTTTTCATGTGAGACGTGTTGTTACCCACGCCGGAAGATTGCGTGGCAACTTCGAGCAGGGACTTGATCACCAAAGATCTGATTCTGAGAACAGAGTACCTAGGCCGAAGAAGGACCAATTTCAATATATGAGGTCGCTCCTCAGGTTCTCGGGGAACATTTCGCGGCCTTCCTGTTCCAGTTCGGTGAAATTCTGGCCACATCTTGTGATAGCCTGAGCGGGGTGTGTAGTTTCGATATCCATTTAAATCAAGAAGCCTTCTTCTCCATCCCCAACTGTCTGGTAGTAGGGAAATTGAAATTGCCGGTCATTGTGACCGGCCGTAAACCGGTATGCTGGAAGTGTGGAAAGTCTGGTCACCTTTCCTCTTCCTGCCCAGAGAAGAAGGCCTCTGGAATTCAATCTCCCGTTGACCAGAATCCCCCTCTGACCGAGTCTTTACCTACCGCCTCGCCTGTAATGGGCATGCCAGCTTCTGGGACCGGTAAGGAAAATCCTCCGGTTGGTCAAAAGACCACATTCTCCAAAGAGCCTTCGCCCTTATCTAGTGCAGCTGCGGAGAAGGGGGAGGGGGAATGGCTAGTTGTCTTGTAAGGGCTGGGATCTCTACTGAGGGGAAGTGATTTGGAAGGAGTTATCTGGGGAGAAGGTCGTTTCTTAGGAGAGGGGATGGACTGGGTAGAGGACGTGGAAGGAGTTGCATTTAGGGATTGGGAATCTAATTTTTTCTTAAGCTCCTTAATTTTTTCCGTTTTTTCAAATCCGGGCTCGTACTTCTTTTGCTTGTCGTTGAAAGATGGTTGAGAGGCCGGGGTATTGCCATTACTGTTGCCAGAGGGAGTGGGGCTGTTAGTGCCTTTCGCCCTTGGGGCTCCAGGGGACTGAGGACCCGCTGTCTGGCGCTTCCCTCTGGCCTTACCACATAGATCATTCTATACACCCTTCAACACACCCACTCCTTCCCCTGTTAAACATAAACCCTCTAGCGCACCTATGCATACGCCCAGTCATTCCCCTGTTAAAAAGGTGGATATGCCACCTCCTGCTTCCAAGCGACAGAGAAGCCCCTCACAAGAGGAAAAAGAAAAGAAAAAGAAGGCACAGAAGCCTATTTACAACATGGGGAAGATGTTTGCTGTATTTCCCCTGCCCAAGCCGAGAGAGTCAGGGATTATGGAAACCTCATTAAGGAACTTAAATATTTATTATCAATAAGGCAGTTTGCGGATCAAGACATTGAGGTGTCTCAAAATTTTTCTCTGGCCCAAAGGGTTCTCACAGTGATCAGAATTGGACCCAGAGCAAAAGAGATTTGGGCAATGCTTGAGGAGGCCATCAATTCATACAAAATGACTTTGCCAATAGCAATCACTCAGAAAGAGTATTTAAAAAAATTAAATCAATTTTGTGCAGGGAGGGTCCCAGTTTTAGTTCACCCCTCCCTATATAGAGCTCTTAAATTGACCTTCCCGTGGGATATCGGCGGGATCTCCCAAGACGGTACCATCAAGACTGAGATGGGCCATGGGTCTATGGGAGAGGCGGTCGGTATCCTTACCCCGTCCATGTTCAAACCAGTACTTCAACCCTAACCGGTCTTCACTATGGCTCTCTGGTTAGCTAGTCTAAATGTCCGGGGCCTGAGGTCCGAGTCTCGCAGGGCGAGACTCTCTCGTGACCTTCAGCGCCTCGGGGTGAATGTATGTTGTGTGCAAGAGACCCGTTTTTCTTCTCATGGACGGATGGGCCGATCAAGATACTCGGCGTCTGGTTCGGTCCTGATCTCCAATTGGAAATGAATTGGTCGGAGGTACAAGGGAAGGCCGAGATCGCGGTTAATCTGTGGTCTCGGAAGGGCCTTTCCCTGAAGGGAAGGGCGGAAGTATGTGTTTCACACATATACTCGATTCTCCTGTACCGACTCTCTGTACTTCCACTCCCGTATGCCAGACTAATTTTATTAGTACGGGTCTTATTCTCTTTCTTGTGGAGAGACAAGGCCCCTATTGTATGTCGCGAGATCTGTTGCCTTCATCCCTCTGAGGGCGGTCTGGGTATGTCTAGCATTGAGATTCGTCAACATATGCTCCGCATTACCTTTCTAGACCGAATGTGTCGCGGATCGGATGAGGTGGGCGCCTTCTGGAAAGAAGACGTCCGTAAACATTTCCCATCCCTGAGAAGTGTGCGCTCGTGCGAGGAGGAGGAGGCCGGCCGTAGACCCCAAGCCGAGTGTTCCTTCTACGGCGAATGTCGTCGTGCTCTGAAATACCTCTTACGGGCGTTGGATGGCCTCTCCAACGCCCAGGCGTTGTCTCGTAAGGCATTGTATCGACTGTTAGTTAGTGGGGCCGTTCAAGATGATCTGATTGGCGAGCTCGGTCTTACGAAGCAGGAGGCTCGCTCGATATGGCCTTGGGCGCCTGGGTTGAAATGTCACAATAATGATGAGGCATCACTCACCTGGCTGATGATTCGTGGGGCCCTCTGCGTCGGCAAAAGACTTTGTTCAGCAGGTTTGGAGAAATATCCAAACTGTCGTCGCTGTACGGGGGAAGTCGAGACCATTGGTCACGCCTTCTTTCAGTGCAGGGCGATAGTGCCGTTGTGCAAGTTTGTTGAAGGCTTCATGGTTCGCATGCTGCAGGGAAAGTTTTTTGTCCTTGAAGCCAGTTCTGTTTGTAGCAATGTGGTGCCGCAGATGACGAAGGCTGAACACTATGTGTTCTGTTGCTTACTAGGGGTTATGAGAGTCGTGATTTGGACGACGCGTCAGAAGGAATTCTATGAGGGCGAGAGGTCACTTCTTCCCAACTGATCTTGTTCTTTAAGCATCAGCTTAGTCAAGATTAGGACGGAAAGGCGGCGGCTCACCTCATCAGAATTTGGCAAAAGGTGGGTGAATCTTGCGCGTATGTGCCGAGTAAAAGGGGCTGAACTTGAGTGGCATTGTTTTCCTGAGTTGAACATGGGCAACCCATCCCGAGATTAGGCTAAATTAGGTTGTTGTATTTGATGTTTTAGTTTTTCTTTCCTTTTTCGGTAAACTTAGCTAGGGTGTGTTTGCGCATTGGCCCCTTTTATTTCTGTCCCTACTTTTTTTCCTTTAGTTTAACTCCCCATCCCCTCCCTCGTTTAGGTGGTCAGTGATTTCAGTTCTCCGGTGGATGCAGGGCGCCTTTCGTTTCGCGTGTGTGTATTTCGTATTTGTTGTTGCGTATGAATGTATGTGTGCCTATGTGAATGCTTTGGAGGTGTGAATGTTTCTTTTATTTAACATAGTCCCGCATCGATTTCGTCCGGTTAACTGATATTTCTGCCACATGTAAAGTTTGTGAGGGGTTTTATTACTAACTCTTTTTTGTTTAGTTTCTTGTAAATATTTTATATGTCATAATTGTATATACTCATTGGGGATCTTTTAAAAATTGTTGTTTTTATGCCCCTCCCCCCCACGGACAATATTTGTACATAAGGGGATTATTTAGGATTTTCATTCAGACAAAGAGGTATTTTGGTGGATGTAGTAAGAAAGGTATGGATAAATGTGTTGTTTTGGTGATAGGAATATTGTCTAGTATGATAGGGTCAGTGGTTGTGGCTAGCTAAGTTTTATATTAAGACAAGTGATGACCGTCCTTTTCCCCAGACCCCTTTTTGGCCTTGTGCCACATTTGTTGTATTCACTGCAATAAATATTACTATTCACTTGGCTAAGCCTAGGGTTAAGATGGCTGGTTACTGGAAATTGAACTCATCATTATTTGGTGAGCAAGATTTCCGGGACCAGCTTTTACTAATGTTACAGCGGGAATTGTCGAGGGCTGTAGTTGGGAATAAGTGGTGGGGCTCTTTGAAATCAAAACTTAGGTCTTTTGCTGCTGATTTTAGTCGACGGCTCAATCTAGCAGGGCTAGCAGCGCAAAAGTCTCTTGAGGCCAAAGTAGATCGGGCTAAAAAATCCCGTGACAGTGGGGACATAGCCTTAGCTAAGGCTGAGCTGGCCTCCTTGCTTATCAAGAAGGATCAGGCTCTAGTAGTTAGGGCTAGGATAAAAAGAATGTCTTGTGAGGCTACGAATATGGCCGCTTCATTGCGTTCAGAGGAAGCTCATAGGGCATCTAGTCGGCATATCGCAAGCATCACATTGCCGGACAAGCGGACTGTAACTATAGACGCGGGCTTTTCATGACTACTTTCAGGAGCTTTTTACCAGGGAGCCCAGTCTGAGCACTGCTCAGTTCGATGCCTATTTAGCCGACTTTCCCCGCCTTATAGCGGCTGAAGCGGCTGGGTGCGAGTGTCCCATAACAGAGTCTGAGATCTGGGATGCGCTGAAGCAGGTTGGCCTGGACAAGACTCCAGGATTAGATGGTCTTCCCTATAAAATGTACTTGAGGCAGTCGCCCGTCTTTGTCCCTTTGCTGGCACTGATTTTCAACAACTGGATGAGGCAGGGGTCTATTCCTCAACGCTTCACCAGGGGTGTGATCAAGTTGCTTCGCAAGAATAAAGACGGTGGGGATGGGGTAGATAATTATCGGCCTTTGACGATGTTAAATACAGAGTTGAAGATTTTAGCCAAGGTCTTAGCTGACCGTTTACAGGTTGTCCTCTCTAGTCTGATTGACTAGAACTAGAAGGGCAGAACTAATCAGGACAACCTTCATTTGGTACGCTTGATCATTGAGAAAGTCGACAGTGATGCCGCGCTGATCAATTTAGATCAGTCCAAGGCATTCGATAGGGTTGACCATCGGTTTCTGGGGGGTGTCCTTTCGGCCGCCTGTTTCGGGCCGAACTTTCGCACTTGGATCCGACTTTTGTATGCGTCCACCGGTGCGCTGGTAGAAGTGAATGTGGTAAGATCGAAACCTTTCATTTTGTCTCGCTGCATTCGTCAAGGTTGTCCGCTGTCTCCATTGCTTTACGTTCTTGCGTTGGAACCTTTCCTGCGTAAGTTGAGGACGAATCCGGTCCTTCGCGGAATTTCCTTACCTGGTGCTACCACCTCGGCCAGGTACTCCGCCTATGATGATGACGTTTCGGTTCTGGTGTCGAGTAGGGCCGAAATTAACGAAGTCAGCAAAGAAATCAAGGGTTATGAGATGGTGACAGGGGCCAAGATCAACCGCGATAAGTCTGTTGGCTTGCGGTTGGGTTCGTGGAGGGGAGTTTCTCTTCCCGGACCTTTCCTCTGGACGGAAGGGCCGGTCAAGATACTCGGCGTCTGGTTCGGCCCCTATTGGAAATGAATTGTTCGGAGGTGCAAGAGAAGGCCGAGCTCGCAGTACGTCTGTGGACTCGGAGGAATCTTTCCTTGAAGGGGAGGTCGGAAGTATGTGCCTGGCACATCTACCCGATTCTCCTTTACCGACTCTCCGTGCTTCCACTCCCGTCTAACACTTTATTGGCTTTTGTAAGGCTCTTGTTCTCCTTCTTGTGGGGAGGCAGGGCCGCCATGGTTAGTCGCGAGATCTGATACCTCCATCCCTCTGATGGCGGTCTGGGGGTGCCTTGCGTTGAGACTAGTCGACATACGCTTCACATTACTTATCTAGACCGGATGTGTATGCAACTGGATGAGAACGGCGAATTCTGGAAGGAAGATGTCCATAAACATTTTCCATCCTTGAGAAATGTGCGCTCGTGTGAGGAGGAGGCCGGCTGTAAGGTGAGGGCTCTTTCTATCGTGAATGTCGGATTGCCCTCAAGCCACTCTTACGGGCGAAGGATGGCTTCTCCCACGTCCAGCCGTTGTTTCGTAAGGTGTTATCAGGTGTTAGTTAGGGGGAACGTTCAAGATGATCTGATAGGCGAGCTCAGTCTGACGAAGCGGGATGCTCGCTGCATATGGCCTTGGGCGCCCGGGTTGAAATGTTTCACTAACCCTGAGGCATCACTCACCTGGCTGGTGATTCGAGGGGCCCTCTGGGTCGCCAAAAGACTTCGCGCAGCAAAGTTACCAAACTGCGTTCGCTGCAGTAGAAAGGTGGAGACCCTATGTCACGCCTTCTTTCATTGTAGTGTCGTAGCCCCATTGTGCAAGTTCGTTGAAGATATCATGGTTCGCATGCTGCAAGGAAAGTTCTTTGTCCTCGAGGCCAGTTCTGTCTGTAGCAATATAGTACCACCGTTGACTATGTGTTTCTTTGCTCACTGGGGGTTATGCGAGTCGTGATATGGATGACGCTGCAGAAGGAATTCCATTGGGACGAGAAGTTTACCTCTTCCAAACTGATCTTGTTCTTTAAGCATCAGAAAGTCAAGATCAAGACGGCAAGGAAGCGACTCCATCCACTGGAATTTGGCGAAAGGTGGTTGAGTCTTGTGCGTCTCTGCAGGGTGAAAGGTGCTGACTTGGAGTGGCTTTTTGATGCCGGTTAGGCTTTAAGAATTTTGGGATTACTGGGGTGAACATTGGCAACCCCTCCCATGTATAGGTTAGTTTAGGTCGGTTTTGTTTTAGTTACCTTTTCTTTTCTTTTTTTTCTTTTTTTTTCATGTTAACTTAGCTAGAGTGTGTATGCTCATTGGCCCCCTTTTATTTCTGGCCCTATTTTTTTTTTGTTTAATTCCCCATCCCTACCATCGTTAAATGGTTAGTGATATCAGTTCTCTGGTGGGTGCGGGGCGCTTTTCGTTTCGAGTGTGTCTTTCGTATTTGTTGTTGTGTTTGATTGAGTGTGTGTTTGTAGCGAGTGCATGGATTGTACGAATGTTTTATATATTTTTTTAAGTCCCGCATTGATTTCGTCCAGTTAACTGATGTTTCTACAACAGTTAGGGCTGTGGGGGTTTTTTCTACTAACAATATTTTTGTTTAGTTTCTTGTATATAGATTTTTATTCATTGTAAATATTCATTGGGGTGTTTAGATGTTATTTTATTCCCTTCCCCCCACAGACAATGAATTGTATATATGGGGACTAGTTAGAACTTCATAGTCTCTGAGGCATTTTGGTGGATGTAGTAAGAATGGTATGTAATGGATGTGTTGTTTTGGTGAAAGGAACATTGTTTGTATGTTTGGGTCAGTGACTGCGGCTAGCTAAGTTTAAAGTTAAGACAGAAGATGACCATCCTTTCCCCATTTCGGCCTTGTGCCACATTTGTACATAGTACAATAAATAATACTATTCACTTAGCTTGCTCCACAACTGAGTGTTTATCTCAACCACGTCATTTCTCTACATCTTATTTCTCCATCTCTATTTTGGTATTTTAATCAAATTTTCAACCGCTTAACACCAACCTTGTGCTTCAATCTTGTACCTTTATTTCTTGCTATTTATCCCAACCTTCTCCATCTTGTTTCCATATTAATTCACTTTTAAACATTTCACCCGAAGCAAGGTGATAAATCAACCAAGACGCAAGAGCTTACTGAGAGTGAAAAATATAAGAAATAATGTTGTTGGGCAGAAAGAGTAAAACAAATTAAACAAAACCAAACTTAAAATCATCCCTGTTCTTGTATTTTCTTTTTACCTCTTTCATTCAATAATTTTTCTCTCTTTCTCTTTGTTTTGTATATTATCTCTGACTCTTATTCTCCTTATTTTTTTTAAAAATCATCTCTATACTTTTAATCTGAGCACATAAAATTTGACTTTGTGAATTTAATGTAAGTTACTAATAAAAGAAAATAAAGGAATAAACTGAAAAATGTTTCGATCAACAACTTTTTTTATTTATCTGAGTCAGCCAAGTGCATTAATTTCAATATTGTTATTTCCAGTTGATTTTTTTGTAAGCATTTAAAATCAGTGGAATATTTTTTATCAGTTATAATTTATACTAGGATCTATATTAGTTTCGTTTGTTTGATTATATGCAACACAGCTATGACACCTAATGAGAATCAATTTAACAACAGCTTCTAAGATTAACCAAACAATCATGCTATTAAAAATTTAGAAACAGCTTAAAATATTTTAGTCAAATATGTAAATAATCAATGTTCATAAAAAATAGATTATGATTACATTGTGTTTAAAAAAAAAACCCACTGATGCACATCTGTGCAGTGAAATATTAAAAATTCAAACTTTGTGATATTAAATCTTGAATTCAGACTAAACATATCCACACTTTGTAGCTATAAAAGAAATTGCATTCAATTATTTACCAAATTAATATCATAAAATATTCCCATTGAATTTTTCATTCATATGACACCAACTGATTTTACTGTTTACTGTCAACTCAATTTCAGACACTAGTCACCCTTCTTCCAGTCTGCTTAATTTGTAAATTTTTGTAGAGCCTCACCTAACTAGTACTTATGATTGAAACCCTAATTTTGTCATATGTACCTTATTTATTATATAATGTATCCACTGTGAATTTAGATATTTGAATCCTGACATAATGCAATGTAAGTTTTTTTTAAATGCCATGTCAGTTCAAGTTATAAGTGATTATAACTCTCTACACATGCATTTTCATTATTAATTATGAATTGCCATGATTTATTGGGAATAATAATGAAATGGTTTGTCAGTGTGTTGTAATATACCTATGGACGATAATGGGTGTGTCCACATTTGCATAAATACATTAGTAAATACTGTATGTTGATCTGCAGTTGGAGATTCATTGTGAAATTTACTTGACTCACTTCTAGCACTTGACTACTTCTATGTGCAGCTGGCAAATCTTATATGTGTTGTTCTTGTCCTAAGTATTATCATTCATTAGCAGCCTTCATTTGATTATTCTGTTCAGTAACCTTCCCTAGGTTACCACACAGTACCTCTCCATGGTTTTGAATTCAAAGTTTTCCTTATCCTACACTGACTGCTGTCCAATGCTATAGAGAATAAATGGTTCCATGCCTTTCCTAAGGGTTTTAGTGTTAAATGAAGTGAGGACTTAAATTTACTACACCAACATTTTGAGGACATTGTTGGTTACCATTAAAAATGTCTATATAAAGAATACTTATGTGTTATTTTGTTAAAAAATCTTCAAATAATGGATTTATTGAACTCTAAAGACAAACGCTACAGTATGTCTTTAATACTGACTTGTCTTTTCTCCTCCTTAGTTTTATGCAATGCATTCGTGTGTCACAGTCATTTTTACCAAAAAACTGCACCCCATATCAAAAAATAACATGGAAAAGATGATTTTTATAAAGGGAATTAAAAACCCTGTACCACATATAGATCATTTATAAAAAAAACTTAGTATCGAAGTTAAAATAAGGCTGCACTAGCGGTAGTTCATACAACACATCAAGTTGCTACTAAACTAAAACATTATCCTGAAAACTTGACACATTCTTAAATAGTCCCATCATATCAAGACTTTCATATGGATGTCATACATGCTACCAAATTCATTCAGAAATATCTAAACTGTCAGTTGTATACACAATCACTTTCAGATCAATGGTTAAAAATGACTTTGAGGGAATGAAGCCTGTAGATTTTAGTTAGGAACATATTTTTTTGGACCTCATGCTACAGAATCATAAACAAATATGTCTATCAAATAATAGAAAGCACATTCCTTGGGGACTTTCAAGAACAGCAGCAATTAAAATGGTTAGCATATATAACTCAAAGAGAAAATATTGATATAATCAAGATGCTGAATGATTTCATCATTAATATTGAAAATACTCATAACAGTTGGTGGACTTCAGAAATCTATTTTCCTGAAAAATTGCTTTAATTGAAATATTTTATAAAAAGTGGCATTAGATGGTTAATCAGTAAATAATACATGTTTCCTTATAAGTGAATGGTTAATATTAACATTATCATGAGAGATGGTGTAAACAGATACTACACTTTGATCCCTGCTCAATGCTCTGATAGGTCAGTCAATAAATGTCAAATGTTTCTTATAAATAGACAGCTAATATTATCATTACCATGCATCAAAGGAACTATACACAATGCTCCAAGATATAGGACTCGCATACATTATGCCACAAGATGTGTATTGTGTGCAGTCATTATTCTAACTGCAGTTCCTCAGAAAATTTGTTGTAGGCATCCACTTGCATCCAAGCATTGGGACTGTCATTCTCTCTCACTATTCCCTTTCTCTCCCCTGGTAGCGATGTGAATCAAAGAATTTGACAAGGCCATTTGCATGAATTTGATTTTGGTGGACAACTCTGCATGATAGAGAAGCCCACACACTTGGCCAGAGGTGCCTCCCTCATGGGTCAAAGGGGACTGAGACAGTTGAGATCTGGCAAACTGCATTGCATCAGGCTGTCGGATGCTTGGTCTGTTGAGGTCCCCCTTGGTTACATCAGCCCAACTGGTGTTGCCCTCTTCCAGTGTGGTTTGAACAGTGAGACCATATAGATATTTGTCTATTTTATCATTAGGGTCTTTGGGGGTTGATGATATTCAGTCTGGCCTTTCCACTTTGACCTTACCACCATGGATGACCCTATAGGAGTTGGAACTCCAGACGGCTTCACTCTTGGGACCATTAGGACAAGTAAGCCATCTACCATGGCAAGAAATAGCTTTATATATTTTACACTGGATGTCAGAGTGAACAGATAATTACCAAATGTATCATTTTGACTTATTATTACTTTAATGACAATATTAGAAATGAATAGATAGTTAGGAAAAGAATAAAAGTATAAAATTATCATTAGATATATGAGAATGTTTTTTTATTATTGGTTTTGCTAAAATTAAATATTTGAGAGATAAATAATAAAGGAAGAAATTCACTATTGAACCAAAAAAAGTAAATAAAAGAAATTAATGTTACAACTTAGAAAATTTTAATTCAGCATCAATTGTGGATAAGAGCTCAAAATAATAAAAAAAAAAACAGCTGATTTTGAATTCCATCAGAAAGGTATGAATCCATCTCTTCTCCACCCAGCTATGTGTAAATAGCACAATAGACTGTGCTCTATAGCCTTTGGTGGCAACCAATCTAGGAGAAGGGAAACACTAAATTCAATCTAGCTTGGCGAGGACTGGTTTATGTTACATTATTCTGTCCAAGATACATCATTGCTGCTATGGCTGCAGTACATGTGGTGTCCTGACAAGCCTAATCAATTAAAGGACTCCTGATAGTGATAAGTCACTATCCTCTGTCTTTCTGAAACCTGTTCTTTTATTCTCCTTTCTTCTCGGGTTTTCTCATTTTCTTTCCCTCTCAGTAACCGCTTTCATCTTAGTGGCATTATCAACTTGCTTTGGGTAAAATAATTTAAGGAAAAAAAGAGTTAAGTATAACCTTGTGTTGTTTTGATATTCGAATCTTTAAAGAATAGTCATTGCTTCATCAAAGTATTTTATGATTTAGTTAGGTGGTAGGATTTTCTTTACTGGAAACTTTGGAATAAAATGATCTGAATCAAGCTGTATAAGGTATATAATATATTTTTATTTATTTTAGAGTGAGTCCTTTGATATTGAGTGTTACAAAAATATTTGTTTATAATGCAGATATTAGTAGTAGTAATTTTGAAGTGAGACCATGCTAGGGGTAGTAGCAATATTTGAAATAGGTCGTCGTCAATCTACTGTGTTTTGCTTGGCCCTAAGCAAGGTGGAAATTAGCAGATAAACTTTTAAGTACATCTTCATACGTCATGCATTACTGATTCAAGCTCAGAGGTGTCATCTTATATGTTTTTGACCAGGTTTCAAGATTCTGGTGTGAACATTAGTTTCAGTTAAAAAAATAAAAACATACATTGTGTACAAATGACTTTTCTTTTCCCCCATTTGAGGGTTGCCTTCTCATAGATTGACAGAAGTATAGAACCAGAAGTTTACTGAGAGAGATAAAGAAAGAGATAAGGGTTATAATGGAAATCACAAAAACCTTATTTTAATTTGAAATCTTTTTATTTTTGTTTATATGTTTTATTTTTATCAGGACTCTCTACAATGTTATTATCTGACTGGGGATAGGAGTGAATATTTTGTTGTTCAGTAACAATGTCAAATATGTCATCATTTAGGCAAACATTTCATATCAATGAATATGAGGAGTTGTTAATTTTGTTTCTCTGTATGTAATGTAACTGATAAACCAATTTCAAGTTTTCTATTATCGCCTCTGTTTATTTATTATGTGAGTAAATCTTGAAAAATTACCTACAGAGCATAATAGGGAACTAGTTCACCAGTATAGTGAGTTTTCACAATTAAGGATGACCTAGCAGTACTATTGGGTCCACAAGTAGTTGGTCTTCAACGATGGAATCGCGATTGGCTTGCCATTTCGTGTGACCTGGCTCAGGATCGGTGAGCGTGGGCAGCGATGGTCTGTGATGCTGTACTTGCTCAGGAGGAAGCCGGTTCAACCCAACCAGGGTGAAAACTGATACAAGTCAAGTCAAGTATAGTGAATTTAATCCTCACTAAACACCTTAATACTGTGTCCTTGTGCCAGACAAAACTTTACTATTATAACATGATAGTTAAATTATGATATAATTTTTTTAATATAAGGTTGGTTAAATAAGTGTTACTTTCATCTAGTGGTTATGATTTTAATCCACGGATCATTTAGTGAAAGTAGGTGAGCAATGAACAAGAACTGGTAAACCAGAGTCAAAATAAAATAATATTAATAATCAACAGATATTCCAAATCAGCCAATCAATGGACTTCTGATTATGATCAGAAGGTACTTGGTCTAAACATTGTATATATAATAATATGTATTATAATAATATGTATTATAAACAAGATGAAAACAATATTTTGAAATAATAAAAGTGTACTTGGTATCAAGATGGATATATTTTATAGCAAATAAATTTATTTATAGAGGAAGAAATCATTTTAAAAAGCCCTCAAAGTTACTCAGGTTATCAAATTATTCTGACAAACCATTTTAAATGCATTCAATCCTTACTGAGTTTTCCACTAAATTGTTTGAGATTAAGCTGAGGTTAATGAGTATTTAAAACTTTTTTTCAATAAAACATGTACTGTTCAACAGAAACAGCCAAGAGCAATAAGAAGAAAGGAAGAATAATTAAATGATGCATTGAGAAATTAAAAAAAAAAAGGAATTAAATTCATTAGTGCTGAACTACTATGTAATATAAATTCTCCTATATGGCAATGAATGCTGGACAATCTGACCACAGATGAAGATAAGATTAGAGGTCACAGAAATGTTTTCCACAGAAGGATGCTGAAAATACCAATGATGGAGTGTGCAAGCAATAAAGAATTGTTAACAAGAAAAGAAACAAAAAGTACACCCAGAATCAGAAAGAGACATTTGAAATGTTTTGGACATATCACGAGGAAGGAGGGCTTGGAGAATGTGTTACTAACAGGGCATAGTCATCAGTCATCACCACAGCCCTGTTTTATAAAACAGGCATAACAGCTCTGCCAATCCCTTGTCACCTTAACAACCAAATCACCTTACAACTATGATCATTGATCAACATGTGCAAATGACCATATCCCATGACCTCAGTCAAACCAACACATGAAATCAGTCATCTGTCAATATTATTCTTACACCTGATTGCCATCCTAACAATCAGTAACAAAAATTGGCATTTCACTGATTTTCTAACAATTCTGTAAAACACCCTATACGCTAAACAAATACACATTATTCAAAAACCTAATCCTCATTATTCTTTTCCTCTCACAACAAAATGCTTATTATAACAATAGATATATTATTTCTTGGCTTGTCAGTTCTCTTGGGGTTATTTAAATCTAAAACATACTTTTGATTGCAAGAATAATTCTTATTTTGCAACTGAATATTGCATTAATAATTTTTTGAGGATAATGATGATTTTTCATGATACAAATCCTACTGTTGAACCCATAGCTGGGAGTAGAAATTGATTCATACATACTTTTCCCAATGGTATTTTCGCATAAATGAATCTAAGAAACCCAAGTGGAATTGACTCAAGTGCAAGGTCAGCCATTGTCTTCCTTACAATTCAAGTGCAAAGCTGAGAATGTCTACTTTGAGACTGTAGTGAAACATTGGCCAATGTCTACCTGAAGACTTAAAAAAAATGATAACATGAGACTTGACATTCCTTGTTATTTCACCTAGATGACTTGTCTTATCTCTGTCTTTGTTCAAATATTTTCATTTCAGCTGCTCTGACAAGCTTTTTTTCTCTGTTGTACCAAATACATGATGCTACTATTGGCATCTAGGACCCACCTTTTTATTGTTGGAATATCTAAATGGAACAGTCTCTTCTAATCCAACAGTTACTTTTCTTGCATTTCCCACCTTTGGAACTCTCTTTCATATTTTTGTTTCCCCGATAACTACAAACTTTAAAAATTTAGATGAAACATTAATCACCATTTTCTGCCTTCTTGAATCCCATTCATCTTTTGTTCTTATCTCAGTTCTTCCTTATTCTCAATCTTCTTCATTTTCACTCCATGTAACCCCCTGCATACTAGCGGCATTACTAAAATTCTAATCCTTGCTGATTTTACTGTTGAAATAGTTAAATACATCTACCACTTGTACTCCAACTGTTCCTTTTCTGGCACTGCCCACCTTTGGAAATTGACCATTTGTTTGCTTGCCTGGTAACTATAATTTTCAAAAATTTAAATCCAATGTCAATCACCATCTGTGTTCTTGAACCCCATTTATCTTTTGTTGTTTCCTCAATCTTCTCTGTTCTCTTTTACTTTCAACATTAAATAACCCATCAATGGTTGATGGTTTAAAAATACACCAACCAAACTAACATTATTGTGAACAAGTTATGAGAAATGACCAACTGAAATACTCAACTGAACAAAAAAAAAAAAAAAAAAAACAACCACAAACTATAGTAATTTACCGATCTCCAAAACTGCTTTTTTCATTGAAAAAAATGAAAAGTTTCCAAATATTGTAGAAATTTAGTGTAAATATCCAATTATTTCCAAGTAGCACCAGGACTACACTACTTTTTTTATCCATTTTTTGATTAGTGGATAAAAAATATTTTACTTGTATATATAACTGCTATTTTAACAGATTCTGATTTCTTCATTTCTTTGTCATCATTATTAGATTTGTTCTAGTGCTGTTAATGAGGATTTATTGTATATCTTTATCATGATTCTCTGGTGTTATTATAAAATTGCTGATAGAAGAATGCCTACAGATACATTTATTGATTTTTCTGCTTAGAAAAAAATAAATCCACTGTCATTGAAGAGACGTTTATTACATTTATGCTATTCAATAGTCATTATCGATAAAAGAAACAAGAGCATCATTTTTAAGACATTTTGAGGTGCATTGTTTTGTCACTAGTTGTTATTAGTACTGCTGTTTCTTAAATTGCCACGGTAATAACCAAGTACTTTTCAGAACTCGGTGAATTTCTAACTTAAATAAAAGTTGACAGATGTTTTAGACTAAACTGCTTGTATTTTCTCCTTTTAATTTATTAGCAATAAAAGATAAATTCTCAGATTTTTCCGTTTTACAGACTTCAATCCTATCATCATCATCATTTATATGTAATGTCCTTTGAGGATGAATTCGATCATGGCGCTCCACAACTTTCTATCCCCTGTAAATCTAATCAACCTTTGACTCTTTAAAATTATTTCTTATCCTTGCTTCTCTTCTATGGGACGTCATTTCTGAATATGATGATAAACTACATCTGGCAGCAAGGCCTCTGATCAGTTAAGTGGAAATTTTGAAAAATGAAGGACCACCTCCTAACGACTTCTGTGACCTGGGTTGGCAGCACCTGTTAGGGTCCCAGCTATGGGCAAGTATTGAATCCTCAAACAAAAATCAACAGAACCTTTTTTATAATAAAATGAAACACAATACATTTTTATAACAAAATGACAATCAATGCTACACTAAAAATAAATATAAAACTAATTTCAAAAATATAATGTCCTACATTACTTTCTACCCTCCATTAATATAGACTCATTAGGCAATTTGATTACCTCTACCTCTCTTCCCTCATTACGCCTTAACAGTGTTAAATTCTTCCAAACTGTTTGTCTTCATAATGCATCTCCAAAATTTTGATTGTGTTCTAATTTTTAATATGCGTGTCTTTTATTTCCCATTTTCAGAACATCCCTATTGATATGTCTATGTTTCTGAGATGAGCGACTGTAATTGTTTACACTAGTTACATTCTTCAGACTGTTGTCCTCAATCTTTGTCAGTATATCCATAATCTTTCAGCCATTGTATGCTCCAGCCTTCTTCAGATGATTGGAATTTTGAACGGAATCCTTTATTTCATCTACCGGGTTAGATTTTTCTAGTTCCACATGCCATGCCTCTTCCAAATGCCTCTCAGCACCATCTCCCTTTAACTCGACTCTCTAAGTTTTTTTTCTCACGTTTTCTGTAGCCAGGTATTGAACTCACAACTCTTTTGGTCAAGTCACTGGATTCAACTAATGCTTTTATCCATGTGGCTATGTGTGTGAATTCAGTGTATGAATTTTTGGGACTTATTAACCTAATGTCTCAGTAACCTTCTTTCGAGAGCTCACACTAGAATTTTGTTATTATTTTTATTTTTCTGTAGCACTCGGTATTACTGGTTCCCACATTGCATTGATCATGAGTTCTGTCAATGGTATTCTCAGTACGCATCTGTAGAACTACATCTCTGACAGAAGTTATTGGGCTTTCTTTTAATTTCGTATTGCTGTGCCATTCAAAAGTAACTGAAGAAAATTTGTTGAGCAAAACATAGAAACACTGACTCCAGCACACATTAACTTCCAGCCATGACTCACCATTTTTTTAATTTTTTTTTTTATTAATGTTTGTATCTTCATCTGAAAACAACATTTGAGATGTCAGTATTTAAGTGGCTCTTGTTCTCATGTTTAATTATGCCGGGGTTGTTTTAGAGGTGCTGCCACCTAGGAGAAATTAACTTAAATTAAATTACTTCTCTCATAAATTAGATTATGGCAATAAACGTGCAAATTTAATGTCATTATCATCACAGTAATCTCTGTGAATTGCATAATTCTCAAGATTATCATCAGTTCCTTCTTAACCATTCTATTCTTTTAAAATGAAAAGAATCATCAAAGACAAAAATGGAGAAAGCCAACAAAAAGAAAAACTTTTTATTCTCTGCAGAGGTTAGGTGTTGGGGCTGTGCAAGTGTGTTGCACAATGTTTTCAATCTACAAATGGTGTTGGTAATATATAGATGCACTTACGAACTTGAGATCAGAGATTTTAAAAATTAATGTAATTAGTAGACACAAGCATGGAATCACCTGGAGATTTTTGAAGCTGTGATGACGTGTGTAAATGATGAGACTGTGATAAGATTAACTAGCTTGGATACATATGTAACATCTAACTGGGTAAGAGAGAAGTTTGTATACATTATTTATATTTGGATTAATATCCTTATCTTTGTTGTTTTTGTCACAATGACTCACTAATTGTGTCCTCCAGCTTTTTTTGGCAGTCTTTTGACGTTAGTAATCGTCAGTACATTTTTATTCTTCTCATTCTGATGCCCATGATATCACATCCTTTTTTTCCTTTTTAAATACTACTTGTTTATTGCACACTCTCTTTCCACTAAATCTAAGACTGTACCACATGACCCAGGAATTGAACTCAGAATTAGCACACTATCAAATTCATGAACGGATGGTTTGTGCATGAAGAAGAAAATTTGTTTGGACATGATTTCATGCAGAGAAAAATTGTTTATTGAAAGGGAACTAAAAAGAATTGTATAGATCTTCACTTGATGGTGGCCACTTTGAAATATCAAGTATACAAATTGAGAAAATAACTGAAACCATGCTTTTGTGTTTGCATGCTATATATGTACGCATGTTTATTTATTAATATATATATATATATATATATATATATATAGGCAGCAGGTTTGGTTGAATAATCTAGACACATGTCTATTTTAATCCTTTCAAGTTCACAAATCAATTTCAGTGTTTGTATAAAATTGATCAAGAAAAAGTTGTAACTATCGATATAGTGTTTATTTTTCCAAGTACTTTCACTCTCATTCAAGATCATTGTCAGGGGTTGAATTTCTAAGACAAAAAATTAATGTAAGTTATGAATATGTGAGCATGAACACTAACATTTGGAAAATCATAAGGGAGGTAACTCAAGTATGTAATTCTTATTAGAATTATAGTTACATGTTTTTAAAAATATTTTTTTAATCGTAGTTTTTAACAGTTATAATTTTGATATTTTTTAAATTTTACTGTTATAAACATTTCAGAACTTTGTTGCTATATGCATAATTGGTTTTAATTATTTTGGCCCATAATTTTTTTCATATAAAGGACTTCTAGAATTTGAAGTTTATGTTTATTATTCTCATGGTAGAGTATAGTTGTATTGTTGATTAATATCTGTCTAAATCATGAATGTGGACAGGAATTCTTCTTTAAATGTTGGCAGATTGAACTTTGAACATTCAAGTGAAATGTAAGTCTCCTTCACATAGTCATAGTAGTAAAACCAACATAGATATTCAGATATTTCTTGGTCTCTGGTTTATTGTTGATCATTTAATTTAGGTTATTCTTGAAATTTTGTGAGTGCATGTATGTCTTGTGCAGGTGAGCGTTTATGCACGTGTCCACTTATGTGCATGTATATACAAACACAAGCTTGTACGCGCACACTCACCTTCACATGTATGTTTGCATGTTCATACATCTAATAGGAGAATTGAGAAATTACAGCAGATTAACTCTGTTCCAATAAGTTGTTATACCTATATAGCCACAGAATTCTGAAGTAAACATGATTTAAGTGAAAATAATTTCATATTAATTATATATATTAAAAAGAATAAAATTAATGTACACATTTAAAATTGACATTAACTACATGATTAAACATGGAGAATGGAAGCAATTCATAATTATAAAAATATAACTTCAGCTGAAATTTAAGTTTTTAGATATAGACAATGGAGACATAGAAATCAATACTTGCATGATCATTGCTAGTTTCATGCTTAAATGATATCTTCAAACCAATCACACCATAAAACAGATAGTCACTGTACAGGTGTTGAACACTATGTCCATATTTTCTCCTTATCTCTGTTATATATATATATATATATATATATATATATACACACACACATGCATACATACTAGCAGGCTTCACCCACTCACTATCACTTCACAAAGTAAGATATATTCACTACTTGAAATCTTTGAAACAAAAATTTTAAATGAACATTTCATGCATAAATTGGCTTGTTTTAGTTAAGGAAAGTTTTACAAATAGATGCCAACTTGTTGAAGGCCAAATAAAATTTCAAGCACTTTTCTGCACTATATAAGACAATATTCCTAAACAGAACTATTTTTGATATTAAAATCAAAACAATTCTCAAATAAAATAACAGTAATGAAATCAATATGCAAATCAGGTAAGCCTGAAGAGTGATATTACCAAGAAGCAGATAATATATAATACAGATATTGAGCTTTTAGTGTGTAAATTGCTATAAAGTAGAGATGGGTCTTTTTAATCTCAGCATCTTTGGGAGAATTGAGTTCCTATTTTGCATTTATTCCCATAGATTCCATGATATAGGTTTTACTTAATTAGCTATTATGTTTCTCTAACTCTTCAAATGTTGAATGGATAACTAATTCTAATTTCTATTTTCCCATATTTACAATACATTAATTTTATCATAGAAATTATCTCCCGTTTTGTCACCCATGAAATAAAAATAATTGTTTGTACAGAAAGTAAGGATCTACGTACATCAAATCGTCTTTAAATTAAGTGGCAGCAGAAGAATTATCATTGAAATTTAAAAGGTAAGCTTAAACATTAATTCAATACTTAAATGCAACAGTTTTGTGTTCTTCTTTAGTTTATTGATGCCTATTGCATCTACTCCTTCCTAGTTATTGTGATGATGACCAGAATGCTGGCCAATAGGGCAGCTTTTAAGCTAGCTGCAATTTTGGATAGAAAAGGAAAATAAGAGTTACTCCCTTTGAACCATAAAAGCAACAATAATGGCTAGTATAAAATATTAATATATATTTTTAACCTCGCAAAATCTGGCAGCCCTGAATCCAAGATCAACTAAAATTTCTCCCTCAGCCTAACTTTTCTAGGGCTTTGAATGAGCTATGAATCATTTAAATTGGATCAATGGGAGCGGAGTTGCTCGGTCACATAAACACACACACACATACACACACTATACTTTCCATATATATATTAGGTTCGTGCAAAAATAATTTCGTTTTATAACATATGTTACTATGTGAGAAAACGAAATTATTTTTGCACCAACCTAATATATATATATATATATATATACATACACTCTGATCTCAAATAAAATTGCTGTATTTTCAGGAACAAAGCCGATTTTGGCATGAGTACAATATGTTTACATGTTACAGCTTTATATTTATAGATATATTATTCTATTTTATTTACATATATTATTTCACATGCATATATATATATATATATATATATATATATATATATATATATATATATATATAAGATCAAATATAAATCAGAATCTGAGAGCATGATAAAATAAAAGAACAAATAGGAAACATATATTAATCAAACATGTTTCACTTTATTAAAGCTTCATCAGAGTTTGAAAGAAAAAAGACAGAAAACACTGATATTTTCAATTATGCTTTCGTCATTTTCTCATTGATCAGACATATGTATTAAAACCATGGATAGTTCTATGTGTCTGTAGGTTTGTGAAGAATTTTGTATGTTTATGTATACAATGAATAGTAATGTGTGTTTGTTTAGTCTGGGTTTTATCTTGCCCTTTGTGCAATCCACCCTTAGAGTGGGAAATCACAGGGTTTTGATTTTATGGCTCAATTCTTTTGGAATGTATTCTTTATATTAGATAGAATATAAGTTTGAATCTTTAAGAATAGATTCAAAGAAAGATTGTGATGTAATGTTCTAGACATGTGTTTATAGTTCATAATATTATTAAATTTTCAATGTATTTTTTCTTTAATTAGTGTGGCATTAGTGAAATCAATGTCCAGCATTCTTTCACTGCAAAATGAGAGAGATCGTTTGTCCAAACAAAAGTCTCTCTTGTGTTTGTAGATACAGGCTTTTAAATCATGTGATGTCCCCACCCTCTACATAAACATTTTTGCATTTTAAACAATTTATTTTGATAAATCCCACACAGACTTAAATGTTGGTATTCTGTAAATGCTTTGTTTTGTTTTGTACTAATTAAATCTCTTACTACATTAAAGCAGCTGTAACAAATTTTATATTAAGTTTAAATAAATGCTTTTTGGTTGCAGTCATTGTTGAGTTCCTATTGTTCATCATATGCCTAGTTTTATCAATATTTTCATTTTCTTATTTTTCTGGCTTTTCTAAACCTTCTTCTTTGCATTAAATATGATATCATTAGGATATTGGAGGAATTTAAAGTAATTTTAATGTTTTCTTCTTCATGTAAATATTGAAAGCTACAAATTCTAAATGCTCTTCAGTAGATCACATCTGGTCTGCTGCTCCTTCATATATATTTAGAGATTCTTGAAAAAATTGAAAGAAAAATCTGCAATGTTATTGATTCAGACCTAGCATCTTGGCTCTAGTCACTTTCTCATGTAGCTTTCCTCTGCCTTTTCTATCAACACTTTCATAGTAAGTGTTCTGATGAACCTTCCTCTATGGTACCTAGACTATGAATTTAAATGCAATACTAGATTGACAGCAAGATCTCATCATTTTACTGATGAAATCGCTAGATGTAACCACAAGTACTATGTTAATAGTTTTTTCTATTACACTTCTTGCTCATAGAAGTCTATTCCAGCTCATTACTTCCCAGTCAATTTTGATCTTCAAAAATTTAAATGCAATGTCAATCGTTATATTCTGTCTTGTTCTATTCTTGTTCTCTCTCCTTAATAGTGTTTTTTTTTCTCGTATTCTCTCATTCTCAGTTACCTCTTCCTTCTTAGTGGCTTTATTACTTTTTAGGAGGTGAAATGATTAAAAACTAAGAAGAAAGCTATAATTGTTACAGATTTTATATCATTTTCTGAAAGAAGTGACATTTTTTATCAAATTCTACATTTTTATATCGAATTATTTTTTGAAGTTTTTGGTTTATAAATTCTACTTGTGTTATATGCAATTATTAGAAGTAATGTCAAGTTTTGTTATGTTTGTTTAATAAGTTCCTTTTATGATATTCTGAGTTAGATCAACAGTTAATTGAGTTATAATAGTAATCCTTAGAAAAGTAGATTTTCAAATTTCACATTTTGTTTTTAGTATAAATGTTGTAATGGAATTTTCCACTCTTCCTATTGCCTATTGTGGACTGACTATATCAGTAAATATATATAGTGTGCACAGGACATACCTGAGACTGGTTACGGAAAGTGCTAGCCTGCTAACCAATTCCCTGTCTTTCAGTAGTGTATTTTCTTTTACAATAAATCTCTCTTTCTTTCATCTATGCCCATGTTGCTGTTCCTTTCACTCGAGTACCTCCTTTGTCTATTTGTAATCTTCTTCAAGGATACAACAATAAGTACGACTAGTAATGGTAGTTTATAACATTGTCTAAAGAAAATAATAATCATTTAAATAGTTCCGGTCCTCATTGTTGATATAAATTTATACTTATGCAAGAGAAAAAAAATGAAAACTTTCAAATAACCAAATACACTGACCCCATAGGTCAGGTCAGATATATTGAGATCTATATATATGAGGAAATTCCAGAAAGTTAATATTTGTTTGTTTGTTTGGGTTTTATGGCATATCAACCACTGTGTGTTATTTAATGCCAAATCCAGTTTATATGAATTTCAAATGCCCATTTTATATGGAATAAAAAACGTATAGCTAGCAACATTATTGTTTCAAAAACGTATAGCTGGCAACATTATTCCCCACAAAAAACGTATAGCTGGCAACATTATTGTTTCAAAAACTTATAGCTGGCAACATTATTGTTTCAAAAACTTATAGCTGGCAACATTATTGTTTCAAAAACTTATAGCTGGCAACATTATTGT
The DNA here is from genome assembly GCA_963932145.1 of Acanthosepion lycidas. Lineage (NCBI taxonomy): Eukaryota > Metazoa > Mollusca > Cephalopoda > Sepiida > Sepiidae > Acanthosepion > Acanthosepion lycidas. The sequence continues at coordinate 98,373,873 of OZ010576.1, read as the reverse complement.
TTCAAAAACGCATAGCAGGCAACATTATTTTTCCGAAAACATTATCTAAGGCCTTGCTGTTGGATGTAGTTTATCGCCTACCCAGGACACGGATGTAGTTTATCGTCATACTCAGGACGTCCAAAAAGGTAATAGTTTCTTTATTGATATCATATGTTTGGATCATGATAAAGGGGATATTAATCATTATTTTATAAGGGACCATTTGTTATTTATAAACTTAACATCTAGTGTTACAATTGCCTGAAGTTTTTTAAATCTTTCACTTAAGTATTTTTCAGGAAAACATGTTTTTTCACCCACTTAATGCTATTGTTCTTTCTTGTTTGAATGAGAGTTTGCTTCTTAATCTTTTTTTTAGTGTGGAAGGTCAGCATCTTGTTATGTAATTACATGTGCTATCTATTTTAGATGTTGCTACTGTTAGAAGTCTCCAAGTGATGTATTTTTTTTTTATTATTTGGTAAAGTTTGTGATTAGATGTACAAGATCTAATGAAAGATTGTCTTCTTAATAACTAAAATGATTAATTCTCTTGAAGCCATCTTAGCCATTGATCAAAATTGTATCTAGCTGAGAGTTTAGATATTTCTGCTCAAGGTGGGTACCATGCATGACTTCCATAAGGAATTTGCAATCATGACCCTAGAAAGAATTCTATGAAATCTCTTAGAGAAAGGAATGAAAACCTGAAGAGAATAGAATAAATCTTATAGAAAGGAATAACAACACTAATAAAGAACTGTGTTAAAATATGGACCTATAATGCAAAGTTAACATCAGTCATGACACCCTGGATTAATATTTAAAATCAGCAATTTTTGACTGGCTTTTCCTGTTTACAAGGATGTGTGGGTGGTCTAATGGAGTTGGAAATCCAGTTAGGGTGATTACAATCACTTATACATGAATACTCTTAGGAAAGGTATGAATCCACCTACTCCACTAGTTATGGATTAAATAGTAGGAACTATATCTGGAAAAAATTGTTTTTATTCACAAAATTAGTTAATGCAATATTCATTTCCAAATAAAATATTCTTATAAAGCAAAACATGTTTCAGATTTAAATAAACCAGAAAAAAATCCACAATCAATCCTGTTTTGGGTAAATTTTTAAGAAAGCTAAATATTACACCTTAATAAACCAAAATAATTCTTTTGTTAGAGAATGTATAATTATAAATAAAAATTATTCTTTCTCATAATCATGCTGATCAAGTCTATATATTCCAGCATAGAATATTTTTCTGTTTGTTTTAATGTAACTACTCAGAAAAATGACTTTGGTTAAATATGTTTCAGTAGTACCAAACGTCCCAGAGGCACGGTGGTGTAATGAATAGTGGCTCGGATTGAGTAATCAGAGATGAGTTCAAATTTCACTCGAATCAGTTATATACACTTATGTGCTAATACCCTTTGGAAAGGTATGAATCCTCTCCTTCTCCCTCCAGCTATGGATAAATAGCAGGACTGACCAGGTTCAATAGACTTCGATGGCAACTGGTCTACCACAGAAAGGAATAGCAACTTACAGGGGGTGGAATCTGCCTTGTCAGTCATGTATTGAAAGATACATGATTGCCTAAGCATGTATCATGCATGGCACATAACTGAGTACCAAAAAAAACGATGGTATGCCTTAATTTCCAGAAAGACTTTATATATATATACATACATACGCACATATATATATGTATGTATTGCATGGTGAGAAACGAAAACCATCAGTCTACAAATTTCCAGAGAGACCACTGAGAGTAGAAGACAAACCCCTGAACTATATAAAGTCTTTCACCTATCTTGGTAGCAAAGTCAACTACAGTGGAACTTTAGATGATGAAATCATGCATTGGATTGCTAAGCCTACCAGTGCTTTTGGCAAACTTCATCATCGCTTGTGGAATGAGTAGGGTATTCGACTGGATACCAAAATTCGGGTTTACAGAGCTGTTGTACTTGCCATCCTTTTGTATGGCTCAGATTCATGGACTCCATACAGGTACCATATACACCAGCTAGATGTTTTCCATAAAAGCTGTCTGCATGCAATCAGTGGAGTTAAGCTTCAAGATAGGACATCTAACGTAGACCTGTTTAATAGGGGTAATATTGGAGGAATCAAAACCTTTATCATACAGTCTCAGTTGCGGTGGACTGGTCTTGTCTTGAGAATGTCTGATGAGAAGATGCCCAAGATCATAATGTACAGCCAATTAAATCAGGGCTACAGGAATATAGGAAACCCATGGCTAAGATACAAAGACAAGCTGAAAAGCAACTTGTCAGCAGTTAATATACCACATAACACCCTTGAGCGCTTAGCTTTGGAGCAGGTAAAATGGAGATCAACGTGTTTTAGTGGACACAGCAATTTTCAAGTTTCTTGTCTGAATCATCTTCAAGAAGCGAGAGCAAGATCAAAAAGGTCAACAAATCTAACAGTGATCTCCTCTCACAATCCTCACACTTGCTCCATATGTGGCCTCCTTTGCAAATCACTAGCGAGTCTTAAATGCCACTTAAGATTAGCGTATAAACTTTCATAACTGAATCAATAAGCTGGCAGATACTCATACATCGAAACTGACGGGGAAAGTCCATTATTATATATATATATATATATATGTATGTATGTATGTATGTATGTGTGTGTGGGTGTGTGTGTGTATATATATATATATATATATATATATATATATACATGTATATATATATATACACACATGGCAAAAATTAATATATTTACATATATATATACATGTATATATATATATACATGGCAAAAATTAATATATATATATGTATACATATATATATGTATATATGTATATATATATATAATGTTTGCAATGTGTTTCATTTGGTGACATTTGAACATGTGATTTTGTTTCACGTATGACGGAAATTTATGACATACATGAATATTCATAAAGCTGACATTTAAACACATACTTCTGCATAATTTCAGTGTAGATTGTGAATTTTAAATGTTTTATGGTAAAAGTGAAAATTTAGTTAAAATGAGATACATTTTCATCATTTGATGTACTGTTATTACTGGAAAGGACAAACACTATACCAAGAAGAAAATGTATGTGTGCCATAACTGAGAGTACTTTACGTAAGTAGTTTACTTGGTTTAGAAGTAAAAATTTTGGTCTGGAAGAGAAAGAAAGCAGTCATTGATGATGACTAAACTGAAGTGCTGGCTAAAAATAATTGAGGTTTCATGACATGAGAGATCAAAGATAATCCACATATCTCATGTGAGCTTTGTAAAGCATTTGACACTTGGATATATAATTTGCTATGATGTTCCAGTGACTCCCGATTTAATAGACTGCATTTCCATCTGTAATTCTCTGCTCAGAAGCAACAAAAATGATCACAATTGACCTTGGGGAAAAGGATATGACCTACTGTTAATAATTCCAAAAATTGATCTGCATCTAAAAAGGTGATGCTGGGTATCAGGTTGGTTTGGAAGGACATTGTGTATAGTGAAATGCTTCCATGAAATTATGTTGAATTAGTTGGATTATAAGCCACAGTCAAGAAGGGCCAATTGGAAGTATGTAATCTTCTATCAGGACAATGTCAGACCTCTCATCTTCTTGCAGACATAACCAAAATTGTTTCAGCTTGTCTTGGCTGTCTGACTATACTTGTCAATGTCACCTGATGTTGTACCTTCAGATAACCACTTATTTTGATCACTGCAATATTCTCATAATGTGAAGAACTTAATTTCTCTGGAAAGTTCTGAAACTACTTAGACCCATTTATTACAAATAAAGATGCAAAATTTTGTGAGAATGGAATCATGAAGCTGTGTTAATTTATTAGAATTTAAATAATACTTGTCTCATTGAATAAATATAATTGGCCCTGCTCTGGCATCTCGTCTACAGTCACTTTCTCACAGACGCACCATCGCCTCTCTCTGTCTGTTTTACAAATACTTTCATGGCAATTGCTCTGAGGAGCTGCATTCGCTGGTTCCCAGTCTTCATGAGTTCAAGCGCCCTACGAGGCTGGCATCCTGCTCTCACCCTTTCACCGTCGACACTCCCAAATGTAGCCGTCTCTTCTACTCCAATAGCTTCATGTCTTGCACTTCTCGCCTGTGGAACTCCCTTCCCTATTCCAGTTTCCTTGAGAGCTATAATCTCCAGCTATTCAAATGTAATGTCAATTGACATCTCCAGTTGCCTTTATCTATCCACTATCCTTCTCCTCATCCTTTCTTCTATCACTCCTATCTGATCTTGCTCTAAATTTTCTGTAACCCCTTGCATCCTAGTGGCTTCTCGCCTTGCTTGGGGTGAAACACTTTAAAAAAACAAAGAATATTCACAGATATCTAAATGCTAATATTAACCATTTTTTTTATATTGTTGGCATTCATTGACCAAGCCATCATTACTCCTTTTAGTTGCAGTTCATCAAATCTTTCTATTGAAACAAATTTTAAAGAAAATAGGTTTCTTAATTCCCCTGTTATTGATCATTTCCAAAACTGATGAGGGCTTCCTTCTTAAACTCGAAGTAATATAGAACATCAATGTCTTCATTATTTCATTATATTCTCTTCAAGTTTCATGTAATATCCAGGGCTATTAAATACCACCCTCAAACCACCCAACTGGGGCAAAGCAAGCATGGTTGAGGGTTCCAGACAGTGCTTTCATCAACATTTGCTTTTTCCCATTTACATTCACATATATTACAAATTAAACGAAGCACAGCTGGCTATTGAAGGATGGAAACTTTTGTGGATTTTGGTGTCATTCTCTTTTTTTTTTTTTTTTATTTTTTTGATGAAATCCATGAATTTGTTTAGTTCATGCTAAGTCTATAAAACATACTATATAAAATTCCCTATTTCCTGTCTATAATGCTGAATGTGTTAAATGATTCAACTTAAGAAAAAAAATCTGATGTTGACTTTAAAAATTGTCACAAAACATTGTTGATTTATTTAAGATGAAGCGATATGTTATGACATGTCTCTATTTTATATTTAAATACATTATTTATTTTGAATTTTTCTACTTGTTCACCTATATTGCATATTATCCATTATTGTACATAATTAAGTTACAATATAATTTGTATTTTAAAGGAAGCCTACCTTATGAAATCTGAGATGTAGTAGAGTTGGAGGCCCCATACCAAAGATTTACTGGATGCACATGAGACCCTTGCACAAGCCCTGGTGCTATCCATTTTAGATGTTACTGCTGTTAAAATTCCTAAAGTGATACAGTTTCAGTTATGTGGTAGGTCTTTCTTTATGATTCTATAGTGCTAGTCCTGAAGATTTGAAGAAGTATGGTCCTTGCCAAGACCTACATGCTTCATTAACTTGACACCATTTTAAACATTGATCAGAGAAGAAGCTGTCTTTGGAATTCACTTAAAAATGCTAAGAACTTTTATTCTAACACAATAGTAATAGTTCCTCATTCTTTTCTATACTAAACATTATTTTGCTTCACTTTAATTGTAAAGCCTCTTGTATTAATATTTATTTTCTTGTTGGCAAGTCTTAAGGGAACTTCAGACACAAAACCAATTTCAGTAAATTGTCTTTTCTGTTTCTTTGCATTAAAACACAACAGAATAATGAAACAAGAATCTAATAAAAGAAAAATGTAAAGAAACTAATGGGTTGCTTTGAGATAGAAAATCATAAATTTTAACCAATCATTTAACATCTACCCATAAAATAATATCTACAGCTATCATCTCACTTAACCAGAGAAAAAAAGAAGCTGTTGCAAGATTTGTTACTTACTGGTTTATAACCATTCCCATTGGTAGAATGTGTTTAAGCACCCACAAAAATATTTCCAATAGAATTTACTGTCAAAGAACAATGAAAGAAAACACTTTAGTTGAAACTAATTTGCTGAAGATAAAAATGGAAGTAGCAAAAAAGCCTCAAAGCAGACACAATCAACCATAAGAGATCACCAACAAATGTATTTGCTTTAACATTGAAATTCAAAGTAATCTTCTTTTTGCAGGACAATTAGTGCAAGGGGGGCTGTTTTAGTGGAAGAGCTATAAAAATTTTCAGTTGTTCAGACATGTTGGGTAAGTAGTGATATTGTGAAGAACAGCTCATTTGACTCAGTGCACAACAACGACCCCATAAAAAAAATGCAAGAAAAATATGCTGAATGGGAGTCATTGACATCTGTGCTGACTGACAAAACTAATGGAAATGTTTCTAAGGAAAAATATCTATGTTGATTGACTGTCTATTGTCAAGGCCTGCATATGTGGAGAGAAGCATACTGGATGACCTAATGTAACAGTTTCCTGCTTCATTTGTATATTAATTTAAAAAAATTAAAACATTGGTTAGATTCTGTTTTTATAAAACTTAAAATTGGTAAAGAAATTCATTTATTTTTTCTAAGCCTTAAGAAACATCAGAAATGTAATATTCTATGGTCAGCATTTTTTTTGCTCTTATTTCAACACCCAAGGGCCCAAAGTAGAGTGTTGCTAAATGAGGTGGTTGTATGAGCTGTAAGAATAAGAAAACACACAGTTCTTCAAAAACTGAATGTCTCTTTTGTGAGAATTGCAGTCACTGACATTTCATTGTATCACTCTAAAAAATATCTGACTCCTGCCATGCCAGATCAGACCAAAAACAGAGTATTGCTGCCCTATCTGTGTTGGAGCTGTCAAATCTTCACTTCACAGCTTGACAGAGTTCAACATCTTTTATATGGCCTTATGGGGAGGGGATGACTTATTTTCCATTCTATGTCCCCTTTCCCAGAGATGCAAACCTATTGCTACTCTATTGTCACTAACTTAGACATTTAACAACCAAGACCTGCTTTGCAAGCAAGAACCAATTTGCTATTGTTGAATCTCTCTCATTCCATATGTATTCCTTTGATAAGAAGGGCATTCCACTCTGAAAGCCTTTTTCCAATAACTACTACTGTATGGAACAGACTCCTGCATGGATGCTTTCTCAAACACTACAATCTTAACCTCTTCAAGTTTAGAGTCAGTCATTATTTGTCCACCATATCCTCATAATTTTCACATTTACTTCCTCCTCTTCCTCCTATCATACAAATCATTCAGTAATTGTCTACCTTGAGAGGCTCTTAGGATTTGTATTGGATGAACTTTAGTAAAAAAAGAAAAAAGAAAATCTAATTCTTAATTCTTTGTTGTAGATTCAAAAACATGCAAAAATATAATATTAAAAGGTATATTAAAAAAATTCTCATGTTTTGGAAATGCTTTTCTGAGAAATAACTCGAATTTTTAAAATGCTTATAAATATATCCTTACAATAAACATGTTTTTATTGAGTCTTGCTGGTTGAAGCCAATGAATTCAGTTTTAGAAGCATTGAAATAAAGTCCACCATCATTGGCAGCATTTTCTAGGTGATGTAGGAGTACTGTAGCATTGGTAATGATGTCTGTAATAATATCTAGGTCATCTGAATAGTCATTATCTGTCAACTTTTTGCAGGATATTGCATAAAATCTGTTGAATCTTTTACATACCTAGGAAGCGAGATAAATTTTACTGAAAAGGATCTGTAAATTTTTATAGCTAAAGTCTTGGCCACCTTGAATAAAATAATTGTAATCTGCAAATCTGATCTACTAGACACCTTATGTTAATGCATCGTGAGACTGCCTGGACATTAACTAAAACCCTCGGATACTGAGAACTATACTTAACATCTCCTGGAGACAAATCCAACTAAATCATAGCTCTATGGATACATACCTGATATTTCTACAATCTTACTCAAATGCACAATGTTTTGCAGGGCATAAGTGATCTACTATTTGGGAACCCAAGCCATGGAGCAAGATGGGTTGGTTGACCCGCTATGTCATGACACAAAATAACTCCCTAATGACCTTGATGCACGACCATGATCATTGGTGTGATAGACTCCTGAATGTCTGAGCTAACTTGAGCAAATGATAATAATAATAAACAAGTTCATGTGGAGAAGAACTCCAAAGGTAATACTTGCTTTGGTTTTGACTTAACCAAAGGTATTTCTCTAAGTTTATTTAAAACAGAATTCTTTAAAGTATTGTTCTTGACATCTGAGTGATTTGCAGTATCTTGAAATTTGATCACAGTTTCATTAAAGATGAATGAATAAAGTTTGTGTACTAGTAAAATACTCATGTGGAAAATTAAACATAAATGACAAAAATGCTAAACTAAAAATATCTCTGTTGCCTTTCTTTTTTTTTTTTTTTAAGCATTTCACCCCAAGCAAGGTGAGAAGCCACTAAGATTCAAGGGGTTACAGAAAATTTAGAGCAAGAGCAGATAGGAGTGATAGAAGAAAGGATGAGGAGGAGGGTAGTGGATAGATCAAGGCAACTGGAGATGTCAATTGACATTACACTTGAATAGCTGGAGATTATAGCTCACAGGGAAACAGGAATAGGGAAGGAAGTTTCACAGGCATGACGTGCGAGACATGAAGCTATTGGAGTAGAAGAGACGGCTACATTTAGGAGTTTCGACAGTGAAGGGGTGAGAGCGGGATGCCAGCCTCGTAGGGCGCTTGAACTCATGACGACTGGGAACCACCGAATGCAGCTCCTCGAAGTAATTTCCATGAAAGTATTTGTAGAACAGACATAGGGAGGCGACATGAACATGAGATATGAACAACAGCAGACATAATGTGATAAAGCATTAAAATAGAAACTTTTTCTCTACTTTTATCACACTGGCTGCAAGGTCAATAAATGCAAAATGATTACTCATAAGGAAATGGCTACTATTACCATTAACATACACTCTACACAGATTTAAATATTTTGAAATCATTTGGCACTAAAACATGGTTTATACATTTAAGCTTGCTTTTCATTGTATATTTTGCTATTTTTCATGTTTTTTTTCTTTTTTTGTATTTCTTTGAACATATTGTGCAGCTGTCATACATTGTAATATATAAATATTTTAGGCTAAGTTAAAAATAGTGCATGAATATTTATAACTGCATAAAGTTAAACCAGGTTGGAAAGAATTTTTTTTGTAGCAGTTGTATTTATGTTAAAGAAAAGTACAAGATTTTTTGTTTTATGTTGATTGTTTCAAAAAACATCTATGATGGTGAAAAAGAAGGTTAGTTTGAATCTAGAAAAAAATATGATTACTTAGTTTTGTCAGACTTTGTAAGGTGGTGCTAGTTAAGTCTGGCAAAAGACAAACATTTGCCTCAGTCTCTTTCTCCCCCATACTCCAAGATGTAGTACTACCTGGTAATGACATTCCAGCAAAGGAACGTTAGTTTCTCTAGTTCACTGATGACTGAATTCTTTTCTCACCTTTTGATGCATGGCACTCAGATATGTCTTCCTAAACTTTGCAGTGTCAAAGTAAGTACAAACACTGTTTTGAGCTTGACTTCTGTCACAATTCTTATACTTACCTTAACTTCTGAACCAAGAAAAAGAAAATGGACATTCCATAACCATGTTTAAGCCTTCTAACGATAAAGTAAGTATTGGGTTGTCACATATGAAATGATGTATTTTTTGGTTGGTTGTTGATCCATTTGTCTAACAAAGTAAGTTCCTTAGTATATAAAAAAATCTTGACTTATTTCTGACTATTTTTCTTTTCAGGTAATTTTTCTTTCAATATATTGTTAATCATAAGCCTAATAAAAATGATGACAATGAAACAATGTTGTACAAACTGGAAAAAAGAAACATTTTGCATTGAATTACTACATACAATGAGAAATGGATACTCTTTGACAAGAGTAAGAGAGTAGGTCAGTCGTTAGATGCAAATGAATCACAAAAACAATACTCAAAATCTCTGCTGCACTCTAAAAAGTTAATGTTACTGTATGGTGGTCTTTCAAAGGTGTTATTCATTAGTCATTTTTGCCTCAAAGGAAAACAATAACAGCAACCACATATTGTGGAGAAATTGAGTGTATGCATGGATAAATTGAAAAAGAACATCCTATATTTGTGAATAGGGATGACCTAATTTTGCTGCATGAAATGCATGGTGACATTCTTCTCAATCAACCTGTCCAAAAGCTGCACAGCCTGAATTATAAAATTTTGTCTCATTTTCTATATTCATTTGATATTTTTCCTACTGATTGTCACTTAAGTATTTTGAGCTTTCCATATGCAATAAAACATTCTCCAATAAGGAAAAGGTAATCAAAGCATTTGAACTGTTTGTCATATCAAATGATGAGACTTTTTTTTCTTTTTTAAGATGTGATCAAGAATGGTTGTTCCAACTAAGCAAAAGGCCAATTTAAGCTAAGCCATTAATACAATGCATATACTTACTCTAACTCCTGGACCAAAAAGTAAAATAGATATACTCAAGAGACATTGAGAATTTTGTTTCACTGCAACCATCATAAAAAAGAATAAACAGTCCATAATTGAAAATCAAGCTTTTTTATGCTTCTTCTTTGCTTATCATATGTAAACATGCACTGCACTTACAATCTACACCAATCTAAAACCTTTTAAATTCCATAATATCAACCCCAAATAAATTCAGTATTTTTATTATTTACTATTAAAATCTGAAGATAATTAAAATGACAAATCATTGATGTTAATATTGACAAGAATAGGTATTTATTATTTGAAAGACCATGTGACATATCAACAAATAACATAACAGTAAAAACAGTCTTTGATAGAAGATAAAATGTTTAGCCAGAATGGTTCAAATTTTCTTCATCTTTTAGAGCATAAATAAATGTCTCTGAGTTGAAGGAAATTGAGCCCACTTGTCTTATGAATCAACTAACTGCAGAATTACAGGAAAAATGATTCTGTCAATGTCTCAGTCACTAAGGTTAAATTGTAACCTCTACTTCATTGGCTCAATGTCTCATTTGTCTAGCTTATATAATGATCCCACATTGCTTTCATTTCACTTGAATATCTGGATCAATGACCAGACTTGATTTGTTCTTGAGCTCAATCTTGATAATTATATGCTTCATCTAAGTTGAAGGTTTAGCTCACTTCTGGTTTTCATTGCATTCAACTGTCATCAAAGAACAGAAGTCTAACTTGAGATTCTATTTTAATTTATATTTGAAAAACTTCCAGAGGAACATCATATTGCCTGTTTTAAAATCATGCATGCTAATGAGAAAATCTTCAAGATAATTGTTTTTCTTGGAATACAATTACTACCAAAAATATTTATTTTTTATTGATTTAATATTAGACATCATAAACATGCAAACAGAGTGTATTTCATGTTATAAGCCACTTCATGTTTTATTGATACAGACATATAGGTTTTCCTATCACCTGGTTCTAGTTCTAGTTTATTCCTTGTTACCTGTTTAGGACTGGGTTTCCATTTCCTTTAAAAATTTTCTTCTCTTTCACGCCCAGTAGCCCCTTGTGTCTTAGTGGCATTATTGCCTTGCTTGAGGTGAAATGATTAAAAAAATCTATATAAATTTTTATTTGAATCTAAATGATTATTTGCTGAATAATGGTAACATCTTTCTACACTATTAGGATAAAAGCTGGTTCATTCATTGCAGATGTAAGCAAATTTCAGCCATTTGTATGCAAGGTGTTGAATTTCAAAATCTCAATAGCCACATTGTGAGTTGGAAGCTTTAATATAGATTGTAAAACTGATTTGATAGAGAATGAGAAATGTTTCCTGACTTGAAAGCATGCAAAAGATAAAACAGCAGAATTCAGAAAAATGATCGGAAGATAGCACAGAACTGTAAAGAATTTTATTGAAGATCTGGACAACTCAGATACAGGTCTGATAAGGACAAGTTGTGGATTATCTCACTGATCTATGTCTTCTATCAAGAGAGCGGTGATAAAAAATCTATCTTTGTCAAACCATGAAATTTTTAAGCCTTGTTTTAACAACAGAGTGTCAAAAGACATGAGATATTGGGTTCTAAATCTAGTCGCAAAACATGTGACTGATCACTAAGCCTCTTTTAAAGCATAGATAAGGAAAATCAAGTAAAATAATATGTTGCCCTCAGCTGACCAGATAGATAGAGCAAAAGCTGGTGGCTACTTTCAGAAACTATCCTCACTGTAATATTTTTGGTTGGGATTATAAGTAATGAAGTGGTGGGCTATAACATTTTTCAGACAGATTGAAGATGAAAGGTCAAGTATAAACTGATATTTTCTTGAAGGCACATGTGGAGCCATGGTTCAAGAAGCCAAATGAAATAGTTTGACTCAGGCAAGAAACACCCCTACCTAAAAAAATTCTTGTTTTGTTATTTGGTTATATTTTAGGAACAGTGATGTCAGTTCCAGTGAAAAGAATAAACTTTGTATAATAAGTTTTTAACAATGACCCATTTTCTTTTCACTGGAACCAACAACCCACTTCCTAAATCTAAGCAAATAATAAATCATAAGATTTTATTTTAGGCAAGGCTGCTTCTTGCCTCAGTCAAAAATTTTCATTAGCACCTCCTCGTATCTATTACTAAAAATATTCACTCTCATACCCATCTCTCTGTTGTAGACATTTCTGGTATTGTAATAGAAACAGAATTTTATGTTATGTTAACCTTAATGAATAACATGTCATCATTTTTTCACTGTCATCTGTGAAGTTGATATATGTGTACCTCTATTTTATTTGGATTTTGTTTTTTGTAGACCACTTTTCAATATTTATAAAATTACATTGATGATAGATAGTTAGTTTCTCTTTATAATGGGTCCTGCTGATGATGTTGTTGAAATAAATTCTATGATGCAAAATAAGGGCATGAGTGCAAAAACCAAAGAAATCATCAATTCTCAGTTAGGTTCTTATACAGATTAAACTACCATTTACTCCTGTCTCACTAGCAAATCCATCAGAACTGACAAAGTAAACCTGGCAGCTGCTCTTGAAAATGGACCTCCAGTCAGTGCTTAAATGGGGCTTATAAATTTTAATGCCTCCAAAACAAAATTGCTTTCATTTAATCCCCAGAGAACCTTTTATGCCTACCATCAGGATGGCTGATGGTGAACTCCAGGAGAGCAACAATTTGTGCTTTCTTGACGTAGTGGAATGATTATATTGAGTCAGTTGCTATGTTTGTGGCAAGGAAGGTTGGTTCACTGTGCCATGTCAAAACCTTTTTTCACGTTAGAATCCATCTTGCACATTTACAAATCTACCATTCATCCATGTATTCCTGTTGGCATATCTGATTTATTGCTCCAACTCTGTATATACTTTAACATCTGTCACAAGCTCCTTAACAAAACCCAGAGAAGAGTCTGCAATACATCTTGTCACCAGTTAATTTCTATACAATGTGATATAACCAGTTTTACAAATATTTTCATGGTAAGTACTGAAATGAGCATTTTTCCTGGTGCTCCGACTACATGAATTTAAGTGAGTTGCTCGATTGGCAACTAGGTTTCACCATTTTACTGTTGAACTACTAGATGCAACCATAATTTCTACACTAGTAGCTTTTGTTTCTCTCACTTCTCACCTGTGAAACTCTCTTTTGATATTTTGCTTCCCTGAAACTACAGTTCTCAAAAATTTAAATGCAAGATCAATCATCATCTAACATTTTGAAGCCTGTTCCATTTCTGCTTTTTCTTCAATCCTTCCCATTTTCATTTTTCCCATTTTCATTTACTTTCACATCCTGTAATCCCCCTACCCCCGCTGCATTCTAGTGTCATTGTCACCTTGCTTAGGGTGAAATGATAAAAAAAAAATCTAATGCACTGTCTAAGCTGCAATTTAAAAAAAAGAATTCCTAGTGACTCCATTTGTAAGGCAGCAATATGCAGCTGCAGTTGAGAACAAGTATGAAGCTTACAGACATCATGTCAGGGATTCAGAGCAGAACACTTTAAAGGAAGTATGTGTGACAACAGCAAAAGATGTCATCATGAGGGTGGAGACATAAGAGAAATAAAATGGATGACATGTGATTTTCTCAACTTCATGAAAGAGAAACAGCAGAAAAGAAATGAAGAATATTTATATAGTTTTTTTAAGGAAAAACCATCACAGACAGAAGTGCAAGTAAACTAAGAAGAAAGAGTTAACTCAAAAATGTGCAGAGATAAAACAAAAAAAATATAGACACACATGCAAATTGCAAAATGTTGTCAACAATGAAGAGAATACTTGAGTCAAATAAGATGTGGCTTTTCCAATAAACGTTGATAGACCATGTAACAAATGGTGACAGTAATATTTCCTTATAAGGAAATATTTGGTATTCATTGCTGCTTTCAGTTGAAATTTATAAAATCCTTTTCTTGAAACAGTTTCTCAGGAAAATAGGTTTCTCAAGTCTGGGAATGGTTATTGGTCTTTTCATTACTGATGAGGTTTTCTTTTCGTTGGTTTGAATTAGTGTGGAACATCAGCATCTTGGATATGAAGGATTTTTAAGGAAACAAGGAACTACAAATAAACTGGTGGTAGCAATCAGAAAGTGACAGAAAAATGGAGAAATTCTGGAAACACATGATAAAGAGAATGAAGAATTTAACACTCACAGGACACATCAAAGACAAGAGAAACCAAAGAAGGCAAGAAGTAGTCTACCTGACAAACTTAGACAAATCAATTGAGTTATCTTAAATTAGGAATTATTGTTGAGATCACTGAAAGACAGGAAGTTTGGAGAGACATGACAGCTATATCATGAAAGGACATAGTACAGTGAGGCAATAAGGACAATAAAAAATAAGTTACATCATTTTAGTACTTTCTTTTACATCTTGCTTTTCATGTTTAATCCCTATTCTAAGCAAAATGTTATAATATATTTATATATATATATATATATATATATATATATATATATATATGTGTGTGTGTGTGTATACAATAATTTTTAAAAATATGACTCCTTCTCTACATAAGATTTCTCAGGTTTTAAAAACAAGAGCCAAAAACTTCAATATAATTATCCAAATTAAATTGAATTAAAGTATCAAGCTCTGTTTCATCTTCAAGTAAAATTTTTTTAAGAATTATATTGAAGTTTTGGCTCTTGTTTTTGAAACATTAGAACTCTTATGTAGTGAAGGAATCCTACTTTTAAAAAATAATTATAATTTAGGCTCTACTTTTGTATTGATCACTGTTTTGTAGAAATAAAAACAAAAATACTAAAGAATTTCAGATTATTTACCTAACGTGGTTCTTTCCTATTTTTCTATATATTTACACAAACACGCACACATACACACACACATATATATATATATATATATATATATATATATATATATATGAAGAAAGAAAAAAGTGAAAACATTCTCAATGCAATTGAAAGCAAGGTAATGATTTTATTATTTTTTATCAGGATGTCATCCCATAGGTGTATCTTGTTTCTACTATGTATTATTAGAATAGTTTCACATCATTCAGCTAATGAAGATATATCATTATTATTATTATTTGATTCCTGTGTTGTTTGATCAAGATTTATTGATATCAATTTGGACTCGTTTATTATTGGATTCTAAAATTACACTTACATTTTTTAGGGCTTAGATGTTATATCAAGGTGTTTTTGTGTGTAGAAGTTAGGTAATTTGCTGTCAGTTTAGTTACAAGTAGTTTGTGAACTGATTCAAAGTAGGACTTGCATATGCTAACATCTGTCACAAACTACCTAATCTAGGAGTCTGAGATTGTGAAATCGATAATATTTTTGCAATGGGCTATGATATGTGATGCACTGTTTCATAGGATTGTCAAACCATATCTTAAGGATGGAATATCATTTTGAGTAACAAACATTTAAGAGTTCTTCATTGCTGTTTAAGTCTTCTACTTGAAACAGGGATTTTTTGCATATTTCCTATTAATACATAGTTTTCTGGGATTTTTTTCTAATATATAAATTTTAGATTTTCTGAAACAACACTTTTTTCCAGTTGGGGCATAAATGGATATAAGTGTGATCTTCGAGCCATGAACAACAATGTCAGCAGCCATTAGTCTTTCTGACTAGTGTACAATTTTGTTTATGAGAATATCTGATAATTTACCTATTGCAATTCCAACTCCATGTTGTCATTTCTCATTGTAGCAAGTCCGTAATTAATTGTATCTACATGCACAGAGAGACTCTTCAAAGTCAACACACCTCTTGCATACAGGCATCAAAGTTTGCTTTCTTGAATTCTTCTAAAAGGAAGTGCATCCGGAAATCAACTAATCTTCACATTGACTTGTCTTATTTTGTACTTGTAATCAACCTTGAACATCAGTTTTACTTTTGGGTGATGACTTTTTATTCCTTGTTTAGTTCATCCTTTAAAAACTCAAGGCTTATGGCTTATCATTTGGAAACACCGTTTCTGTTATGATCACCGAAGTTAAGCAATGTCAGCCCTGATCAGTATCTAGAGGGGTGACTGCTTGGGAATACCAAGTGCTGTAAGGGGGTGTAATGGATAATAACTTGGAATTTGAAATTGAACAGTTGAGTTCCAGTTAGTTTATTACATTCGCTTAATGTACTCTTCAGAAAAGTATGACTCCACGTCTTCCCCACAATTTTGGGTTAATTAATAAGAGTTGTGTCAGTATATCATTATTATCTCAGAAAATTCTTACAATCTAAAAGTATTTTCTGGTTTAAGATAACCTGAAAAAAGCTGGTTAGCCATAAAAAGCTCAACTATCATGTAGGCCTGAAAACACACACACTTTGTCTCTTTAATAATGCATATCTATTAAAGACAAATATTCTCTGTGTGTATGAATAGAAATCAATCTATGAAGAATATTTAATGCAAAATCAATATTACATTAAGGCATAATAATCAAGATCAATGAAAAATGTAAATATGTGAATGTGTGAGTGCTTTTCTTAAAAATTAACTAATTATCTCACTAATTACATTAGTTGCCTAAAACAATCCATGATTAGCTGAAAGGGGTAAACACGCTGTAGGTTGTGTTATTTGCTTGAACCAAGACACATAAGGAATAATAGAAAAGAAATGGGCAGTTTATTTGTTTGAATTTATATTCAAAAAGGTAATCATGTAAATTTTGGAGATAAATTAAATATTTTGATTTAATTTCTATCAGAGCAAATGTTGCTGGGCAATTCTTGAGAGAATTTATTTGAAAAGCACCACAAGAAAAATGTTTGCTTTGATTTTTAAAAACACACATTTTTAAAGGTTAACTTGCCTAAAAAGTTAACACTTTTATTAGGTTAATCAAATATTCAGAAGAAATTCAATTACAAGTGATTTCATGGCCTTTGAATAAATTTTAGAAAATATTTGTGTGTGTGTGTGTCTGCGTGTGTGTGTGTGTGTGTCTGCGTGTGTGTGTGCATCTTCTGCAGCTTTATGTAGAATGATATTTATCTCTGAAACTTGAGTCTCTGTGCCATGTTCATTGTGTTTCCACAATTAATTCTATGTCTATCTTTAAAGACATCTTTGTTTGTTAATAATTTTTGCTGGTTTGAAAAATCAATGTGGAGTTCAAATAGATTCAATAAAATGTTGTGCTGAAAGAGAAAGCATTTTTGTGTCCTTCTGAAACTGAGGTATTTCAGTTCAAAGATTATAAATCTATTTCAGAGATATACATTTCAGTACAGCCTAAGATTAGCTTAAGTTACATATCATCAAGAATAAATGTGATAAGGGTTAGATTTAAGGATTTTAGAGAAGAAACAATAAATGCAGAAAATTTCTTGCATGAAAAAGAAACTAAAATTAATTTGGCTTCCAAAAAATGAAAAATAAATTTTATTCTTGCCTTTTAAATAAAATGATAGGACACCACAATCATCTGACACATAGCTGCGTGTGTTTGTCAGGTCGCTATTCAGCTCAGCACCAGACTATTTCCCTCAACATATTGGGTTTAAAGCTGGAGAGGTATTCATGTGTAGCATCTCATGGTCATGTAGAACTGACAGAGACCTTCCATCTCAAGGTCAAACCATTGCCAACATTTTTCAGCTTGAAGGTTCACTTTGGCTATGTAGATATAATCATTTCCATTGGCAGAAGCCTTTACCCTGGAAATTCAGCCTAGGAAACATTCCACTGAGTGATCCCATGTCAGCAGTCCACTGGTTGCATACATAATTATGGAGCCCAGTCTAATTCATTGTTATATAGACATTAAACTAGGTATATTTAACCATTGACAGGTCTTCTTTTTAATATTACTGAGTGACGAGCCACTTTCCTTACCAGAAAAGCCTGGTGGGGAAACTAGTTTAATCCCCTGATGACCCAAATATGCAACAGATAGTACTGGTTTGCATCGTATGGTAGCATGTGTAGAGTGGTCTTACATGAAAGTGGTGGATATTCTTCTTCTGTGTGCTGGACATTGGCAATCATGGATCTCCACAATTTTCTGTCCTAAAACCTGTTTTGCAATCCATTTACTCAAGCTCACTAAGTAAATTATGTATTGTTTTCCTCTATCCTTGTTGCCTTCCGTCATCATTGTGAGTATCAAATTTTCCAAGCCTACTTTCCTCATTATGGGACCTAGAAATTTCAATTATCTCTACCTGATGTTAAATATTTTGGTTTCTGTTAACTCTAAAACATTGTTGTTGCTCACATATTGAGTCCATGGCATTCTCATCCTCCTTCTGTAGAATTATATTGCTGTTGCTTCAAGTCTCTTCTTTATCTGAGAGGAGTTCTCCAGCATTCACTGCCATGTACAACTGATACTGCATAGTATTAGGTTGGTGCAAAAATAATGTCGTTTTCTCACATAGTAACATATGTGAGAAAACGACATTATTTTTGCACCAACCTACTAGTTCAGTGCTCTTTACATTGCTTTTTAGAATGTATCTTTCACCATCTTTATGTGGCTTCTGATTTCAATGTCACACATTCTGTCATCTATAAAACCGCTTCCCAAATATTTAAATTTTTGTACTTGTTTGATTTTGGTATCTCCAATTTTTAATTTGCATGTTCATTTTGCTAACAACCATGCATTCTGTCTTCTTGCAATTGTGGTTTAGTCCTTTCTTCTAGCTTTCATCTCAAAAGATCCTCCATTTATAAAGATTCTATGATAACGGACAGTACATTCTTATTATTATGAATGCTTATTGATTTTGGTTGTTTATTAGAGCTATATCCTAATAATCATGACATATCCTTTCTGGAATTTTACATACAAATACTTTTAAATTCTTTCTAGCCTCAGAGAAAAGTATCCCAGTATAGTTATTAATGTTTGGGAATTTGAAAGATGTCACCTTACATGATATCCCTCACTCTGTTTATTCAAGGCAAGAGTTGACAATGAGAGACACTCCACCATCCTCTTTGTTACCATGGAAACTACAAAAAATACAGGGAATAAAATACCACAACAGTTTTTCACTTATATAAAATTATTTTTCCACATTGTCACTACCACAGTCTATGAAAAATAACCTGTGCAAAATATACACACCTGCTGAGAGACATCCCCACTTTTTGTGTGCTATATCAGTGTTCAACAAACATTGAAGAATATCAGTTGCAGTTTTTATATGTGACTGAATTCACTGGCACACCTCTGCTTCATATACACTTTCATGTCAGATGCCATTTTACCTTATTGCTACTCAGTTGCTTTATATAAGAATTAAAATAAATATGGTTTATGTGTAGAAAGATTGAATATCTACTGTACCACCATAATCTGTGTCCAACTATATGTACGGAACCACCATAATCTGTGTCCAACTATATGTATGGAACCACCATAATCTGTGTCCAACTATATGTATGGAAAAATTTTTTATTGACTATCCTCATATATAAACTTTTAGTACATATGTTTACTGCCATGCAATACATGTACATTTTGTGACACATTTTGGTGTTGTATGGTGGCTGTTAATGTTTAAGGCTCAAGACTTCAATGTTAAAATAAAACAGTATTTAATTACAACTGCGAACAAAGACAAGAACAAAGAAGTAAAAGTCATTTCAGTGAATACCTTGTTAGTAGCATGGCTCAGCTTAATGTCTGGTAAATACTAAATAAAAACCCAAATTATTGATGCAAAATAATTCGCATTAATTAGACTGGATAGTTCCACTAAATAGTCACTGAATAATCATTGCAGTCAGTAGGCTGACACTGCTATTTATACACCAAGCAGAAAACATTTTCATAAGTCCCAGTGTCACACTTAAACCTCAGTGTTGGCAGCTACTAATTTTCTCCCTATATGACACACATATATTGCCATTGATGCACATGAGTGTTATATAGTGACATTCATGTGTCTTTGTCTTTCTACTTAACTCAGTCAGCTATCTCTTTCTCTATTGTTCCCATTTCTCTCATGACTGTTGCCTGCTAGATAATATTTCTGATAATATAGACAAGGCTATCTCCCTACAACCATTTACAAATATATTTGTGTTTGGAGACTTTAATGCTCACCATACCAGGGGGACTTAAATACTCTGTCAATGACCTCACTGGTATTCAAACTCAATCTCTCATGCAAATGGTTTATTTCCCAACATGTTTTCACAGTAACCCTGACGGACACTCTTCTCTTCTTGATCTCTTTCTTTACCTCTAACTCTGATTTTTGTCATACTTTGCAGTTTTACCCTCTTGGCAACTCTGATCATGTGGTTGTGTCTGTAAACATCTCCTTCCACTCTCCCAACAGCCAAAAACCTCCTACCAACAGAATATCTTTCTGTTATCAACAAGCAGATTGGGACTCGTTTTGTGATTTCCTTCATGATGTCTTTTGGAATTAAGTTTTTAACCATCCTGTTCAAAAATGTGCATCTGAGGTCTCCTCCTGAATGAAAGCCAGTATCAATGCTTTCATTCCAGCAAGAAAATATCATGTTAAACTGCATTCATCTCCTTGGTTCTCACCTGCATGCTTGGCTGCTATAGCTGACAGGGATCACTTCTTCTGGATATACCAGAAAGACACGTCTGATTGCAACAGATGTCTCTTTGGTTTGCTTTGGTTTATTTTGTTTTACGGCATATCAACCTCAATTGGTTATTTAATGTCAACAAAATTTTTTATTGCCAATAGCTGGGACCTCTAAACAGGTGCTACCACTCCAGGTTAGGGTGGACCTGGGAACACCAGCAATTAAGAGGTGGTTCCACACTCCTCAAAACCTCCTGATCAGTGGCCTTGTTGCTGGATGTAGTTTATTGTCTTACCCAGGACATGGATGTAGTTTAACATCTTCCCCAGGACAAGATGTCTCTTTGTCTCTTCTCATAATGAGTGCAAGTATATGCTTGAAGAAATGATGATACTGCTTGCTGATAGAATGAAACAATGTATAGCATTTCCCAAGTTTGGTTCTAGAGATTATTGGTGGTTCTGCAAGAGTATGTTGAACAACTGCAAATTCTCAATCCCTCCTCTATTCAACTAATTCAAAGTCTTGACATCTGCAGAAGATAAGGTTGAATGCGTTGACTGGAAATTCTCTTCCAACTCAACACTTGACTTCTTTGGAGTACCAACACCTGATTTCCCCAAGAGGACAGAGATTCTACCGAATGATATGTGCATAACCCCATCACTGGTGTTAGAAATTATTTTAAAATTAGACTCCCATAAGGCAAGTGGAGGTGACATGATCACAGTTATCGTCCTAAAGAAATGTGCTCCTGAGCTGGCAACAGTCCTCTCCAAACTCTACAACTATTGCCTCACTGCTTCCTGCTTTCCACCTCTGGAGAACCTTCTGACCCCTCTATTGTCATATTAACCTTCTGCCACTTGTCGGCAAAGTATTCAAGGCTTTTAATCAATGTTGCAACGATTAAGATCTTTACCTCTCATGACTCTCTGACAAACAATATTGGTTCTGTTTTGCCAGGTCTACTGCTGATGTTCTAACAACCGTCAATGAATATGTACATCAAGCTCTTGATTAACTCAAAGGTGTTTGACAGGGTTTGACATGCTTATCTTCGATGTAAACTCCAGGGGGGGCTATGGTGTTACTTAACAACAGTTTCATTTAATCAAATTGTGAAATGAAGGTTGTTATGAACAGGCTTTTGCTTCTAGATCCTTTCACATGAATGCAGTTGTCCCCCTAGTCTCTATCCTTGGTCCTACACTATTTCTGATCTGCATCAAAGATATTTCTGATGGTATCAGTTCCCATGTAGGCATTTATGCTGATGACACTACCATTTACTACCATGTTTCAATAGCAAGTCCACCAGAGCAGACAAATTTAACCTGGTCACTGCTCTTGAAAAGCACCTCCAATCTGTGGTTAACTGGGGCAGGAAATGGCTCGTAAATTTTAATGCTTCCAAAATAAAACTGCTCTCATTTAACCACTATTGAGAATCTTTCTTGCCCGCCATCACCATGGCTGATTCTAGACTCCTGGAGAGCAACACCCTGCACCTTCTTGAACTCTTGTTTTCAACTGACTTGAAATGGAACAACTACATCAAATCAGTTGCTGATTCTATTGCAAGGAAAGTTGAGTCAATTTATTATGCTAGAAGTTTTTTCTCATCATTTCACATTTACAAATCTACCATTCATCTGTGCATTGAATTCTGTTGCCATATCTGGTCTGGTACTCCTGCTACTCATGACAAAATCCAAAGAAGGATCTGCAATGTAATCAATCCTGACTTGGCATCTTGACTTCAGTCTCTTTTTCACCAACATGACATGGCTTTCCTCTGTCTTTTCTACAAATATTTTTTATGGCGACTGCTCTGACAAGCTTTTTTCCCTGGAGCCCGGACTACATGAATTTAAATGTGCTACTAAATTGGTATCTAGGTCCCACCCTTTTACTGTTGAATTAGTTAAATATTACTGCCATTTCTCCTCCAACAGTTTTTTTTTTTCTCACACTTTCTACTTGTGGAACTCCTTTCCATTTTCTTGCTTTTCTGATAAATACAATCTTCAAAAATTTAAATGCAATGTCAATTGCCAGCTTTTATCCTTTCCTTGGTCACCTATACCCATTCTTTTCTCCCACCTTCACTTTCTATAAATCCTTGCGTACCAGTGGCATTCCCACCTTGCTTGGGGTGAAATGATTAAAAAAAAATTAAGTTAGGATGGTGATTTTTTTATAGCTATATAAAAATATATATATCTTTATATAGAGTGAATTTAGTCATATTAGCCTACATAAAATCTGTGTAGTCTTCAATACAATTTGTAATGTTATTTGAAAAAGGAATATGAACAATATAATGATCCATGTTAAAATTTACTAATAATAACTAACAAAGATGGCATTACATAAGGGTTCAACTATCTGTAGTAACAATTTCTAATACTAATAACCAATATAGCGTTTAGGAGTAAAATGTTTTGCCTATCATCTGGTTCACACTCACCCCAGTCTTTTGAGCAGGTGTAGAGGTTTATCCCTTGTTTCCTGTTTAGGATTGGGTTTCCAGTTCCTGCTAAATTCTACTTCAACATTATACTCCTAATGCTTGTCATTTCTATACTAATATAAGTTACCACAGTAACCCTTTACCTTGAGTGGCTACTGGACATTCTTTTCAGTGTATATTAGTTTAAAAAAAAACATTATGTAAGGGGTCCGACATCTAAAGTAGTGATTTTAAATGTTTAAAAATTACAGGATACCAGTGAATATGCTAAAATGCCATTATCTAAAATGTGACACTCAAATAAGAATAAAAATCCTAAATTTTGCATATTTTCTTCTTGACAACTTTTTCACTTTGAAACCTGTAATCTCTTTCTCTATGATGACGAAGAGATAATTTCGACAAACATTCGCATCAGTTTTACAAAAATAAAATTTCAAAGATAAAATATTAACATTTTAAGTATTTTTTCTCTCACCTTAGTTTTCTTGTATTACAGTGTTAAGATTGTTTTGCTTAAACAAGTCGTATAAGTTGGCATTAAAAAAATAAACTTCTGATTGCATCTGAACTTGTATGCCTTATTGTTGTAAATTCATTGAAACAGGTTGTACCTTTGTCACTTTTGACAGTCTTCGTCATATCTTATCTTTGTATAGCAAAAACAGGAACCACTCTTACATAAAATTATCTTTTATTTTTAACTCCAAACTTAGACAATATAAGTAACTAGATGTATGGTTTTGGAGATTTTCTCCAAATATGGATTCTTCTTTTCACAAAAATGTTAGGGACTTTCTTTCATCTCTCTTGTGTGGATGATTATATATCATTTACCGGTCTTCCTGTTTACCCCATGGGTACAATATTCTAGACACAATTTGGTCAACTACCAGTTTCTTGTCAGGGGCAGCCACTGATATCTTATGGAAATACAGATCAGCATCTGATGGGTTGGAGGTCAACCTTCTGATGCCCTTGGTTTCTTCGATGGACACTGAGTGCAAAGTCTGTTTTGATATAATCTCTGGCAGATCCTATACTAAAATCAGATGAATTCTCTGCATGAACTTGATAAAGATTACAAACCAAAACCTTCATTACATCAACTGTCTACATAGTTCTGATCTTCAATTTATTATTGAACTCTTCAGTATTAATCAGACATCAGTTTTATTGTTATCAGATTGTTAGAGTAGTGATAGGTTTATCATGTTTGATCACTACTCTTTTGCTATTTCTATGGCAAATGTTCAGATAAGCTACATTGCTTTGTTTCACCAGTTTTGACATTTACAGCTCAAGTCTGCTATTCCACGTACACAACATTGAATCATCCTCATTTCCTTTGAGGTCTTACACCTACATCATGTTGAGACATTGGTCCCCATATGATCACTGAAGTTAAGCAATATCAAACCTGATCAGTACCTAGATGGGTTACAACTTGGGAATAACAGCTGCTGTATGCTTGGATGTATGAGTAATGTAATATATAATGGCTTAGAATTGTTAACCAGAGTTCCAATTACATTTGGTGTCATTATATTCACTTAGGTTCAAATACCCTGAATTCACCTCTTCTCCCCCAGCTATGGGTTAATTAGTAAGATCTGTATCACTAAAATCTTCCCCGAGGAGAACTTTAGAAAAAACTTAAATACTGCCTGATGGTTAAATCCACTTTGGCAGGGAGGTAAATAAGTGATTTCCACTGTTTAGAACACATTCATTAAGCTGGAGAGTAAGAGTCTAATTTGTTAGCCAAAGATAACGAGTTCAATCTGAGGTAGGACCACAAGAGTCAGCATAGTTAACACAAAATATTTAGATTTTGGCATTAAATAGAAGTTGATATGTCATTAAACTAAAAACAACCAACTATTCCCCTTTGAATTCCATTGGTAAGACAGAAGTTCCACTGAGACAGCTTCTTCCTGATATATTGTGGACTCCCCAGAGGAAACTTATGTGATCAATCTTAATTTCTTCTCTAGCTTACAGTCAACTATTATCTATACTACATATGTTGGAGTTAGCTCCTCCTCAGCTCCTTAACCCTTCACCAGGGGTCTCTCTTTCCCCTGGCTATAAATACTGGCTGATCCTTAGCCTCGATCTCTTTTTTCCTCAGGTCTTCAGCCTTATACCACCTCGCAGATGTGAGCTCTCACAGATACAGCATTTCCCAAATTCTGGGAACACGCTAAGAACAATACACGTACGTACGAACACTCACCACAACACACACACATAATATTCACCACACGCACTTTGCCCATGTAAGTGTTCGTGTGCTTGTAACTTGTACTTGTTATTAATGCATATATTTGTTTAAATATATTTATCGGTCTTGTGTTTATTTTTCCTTGTCTTCTTTGGACTTAATTAAAGTCCTACTTTCTCATGTTGTCAGACCGGCTAGCAGGAAATTTCTAACCCACGTG
The DNA here is from genome assembly GCA_963932145.1 of Acanthosepion lycidas. NCBI lineage: Eukaryota > Metazoa > Mollusca > Cephalopoda > Sepiida > Sepiidae > Acanthosepion > Acanthosepion lycidas. The sequence continues at coordinate 98,348,008 of OZ010576.1, read as the reverse complement.
TATTCTTCTACAATACATACTCATCACCCTACAGTCCACTCCATATATCTTCATAAGCACTTCTTACTTATATTCAACAACCTTATTCTGTAGCCCTTCAACTTGAATGGCTCTTGTGGCTTATACTGTGTGAACATTTATTAAAAAAACGAAAAGAAAAGATGATCCACAAATTATAAAATCAGCAAAGCTCATACCAATTGCGTGAACAGTTTGCCAAAATTATTCAAGAGAAGGTAGTTTTAATTTTTTTAACATCAGCAGAATTTGTAAACAAATTAAAGAATATTCAGTTGAGTTTCGGCTACAAACAAGAAAGCTGGTTGTGGAAAGAGGGAAGTTTTTTTCTATATTGATCTTGAGCACATGTTTTTCTAGCTATTGGATTTTTTTTTAAAGCCATATTGATCTGCAGAACTATTTAAAGCTTGACTGACTGGCTTTAATTTGTTTCCATGCTTAGTTTTTCTGCTCCAAAAATCATGTTAGAGATACGTACAGAAATTCTTCCCACTTTCGAACATGGATCTTTCTTAATTTCCATCTTATTGTTGTTTTCTGTTCTTTTTCTTCTCAGCAGGAAGCAAGAATAGTTTTGAATCAGAAGGTCAGTTCAATGAAATCAGTGAAAGTGGATCTCTTGATCCAGTCTTATTTAGCAGACATCAAAAGTACTGGAATAGGAAGAAAAAATAATTCAAAATACTCAATATATGGGTGCATGGCCAGGTGCTTAGAATGTTTGCTTTCTGACCATGAGACCCACGTTCAAATCTCACCATGGTGGATTTGTCAGGAAGGAGATTTCCTGATGTTATCAGAATGGATCGAGGTCGATCCCAGGGTCTGGGACCTTTGGAAAGTGCCTGAAAACAATACCACGGGTTGACCCAAGCCTTGTGAGTGAAATTGGGTAAATGTAACTTTTGAGGGCTGTCGATAGCTGTGCTAACACAAAGCCACAAATCATCGTGGCTTCGTGCTTGAGCATACTGGCCTTGTTCAAACTGTTGATTACACGAGATAACGTGCTTTTTCACAGAAACTGTAACTAAGCTCTGCTCAGCATATTTGCAGTATAAACCACAGTTGGGCTCTGTGGGTGTTGAGCAAACACAAATATGCTTGAGCGAGCATCTGCGATAGGGATTAGCTAGCCGCCCAAGTAGACTGGTATCCTCTAATGCGAGTGGCCAGCTATTATTATATATATATATATATATATATATATATATATATATATATTTTTTAAGCATTTCACCCAAAGCAAGGCAGGATGCCACTAGTATTCATAAGGTTATAGAGTGGGAATGAGAGTAAAGAAGTGTAATTAAGGAAAGGATGAAGAGAAGAGCAGGGGATAGTTCAATGCATCTGTAGATGTTGATTGATATTACATTTGAATAGTTGGAGATTATAGCTATCAGGGATACAAGTAATAGGAAGGGAATTCCACAGATGGGAGGTGTTAGACATGAAGCTATTGGAGTAGAAAAGATGGCCACATTTGACCATTTTGACAGTGAAAGGGTGGGACCGTGATGCCTGCCTAGTAGCACGTTTAAATTCATGCAGTCTGGGAAGTAGCAATAGTAGCTTGTCAGAGTAGTTACCATGAAAGTATTTGTAGAAAAGACACAGGGAGATGACGTCACGTCTGTGAGAGAGTGACTGAAGACAAGATGTTAGATCAGGACCAACCACATTGCTTATCTGTCTCTGCATCTTGTTGAGGACCTTAAGGCAAACAACACGGGCACTAGACCATATATGGTAGAAGTATTTCATGCAAGGGGGAATGGTTGATTTGTAGATTTGAAGGATGGACTCAGGCAAGAAAAACTTTTTGGCGCAACACATGGAACCAACTTTCCTTGCAGTGGATGAAGCTATTAATTCAATGTAATTGTTCTTTCTCAGGTCAGTGGACAGTGTGAGACCAAGCAGTCGTAAAGAGGTGCTCTTGTGGAGTTTGAGCATCAGACATTCTAATGGGCATCAGGGATAGTTCCCTGTGGTGAGTAACAGAGAGCAGTTTTGTTTTAGAGGCATTAAAGTTAACAAGCCAATTTCTGCCTGAGTCTACACCCAATTGGAGGTCCTTTTTGAGACTAATCGCCAGGTTGTATATGTGTGTGTGTGTGTCTATGTATGTTTGGTCTGGTTTACTTCTGTTATATATTTAGAAACTCTTGATAAAATCCAAAGAAGATACAATGTTATTGGGCCTGACATGATATCTCTGCTTCAATCACTTTCCCACAGCATTAATGTAGCTTTCCCGTGCCTTTTCCATAAATATTTTCATGGCAATTATTCTGATGATCTGCCAATACTTATAGATTTGTCTCTTCATCTTACTTTCATCTTCTCTGTAGCTTCTAGTTTTCAATGGATTGCTACTTATCCTCATACACTGCCCATCTTTTTTGTTTTACACATATTTAATACATGTTCTGATAAAGGCCGCATAATATATTGTCCAAATCACTATTATATAACTCCTTTATAATATCCTTATATAAACTTCCAAAAATGATTTAGATTGTTAAAACCCTCCCCTGTGTGTCATGTTATTTCAGGACATGGACTATCATAGCTTGCACAACTTCCTATTTCTTGTAGTTCTTACTAACATTGTTATTTTCATATCCCTTCCACCTTTGTCATCCATTCAGACAGGCCAGTCAGGTAGGTAGCCTGTTGCCTCCTCCTGTCCTTTTGCATTCATTATGTCTTGTGAGTATGAAAATTTTCCAAGCACTTTTTTCTCATTTTGCGTCTAAGAAGTTTCAGCTGCCTCTTTCTGATTCTGAGTATAAGTGTCCTTTTGATTTCCATTTTCCTTTAGAATTCTTCACTGTTTACATACTCAGTCCATGGTATTCTCAGCATCTTTCTGTCGAATGACATTTCTGTTAATTCCAGTCTTCTTTTCACATATGAGGAATTTTTTTGTATTCTTCTGTTTTTTTTTTTTTAACTATTGTTCACTGACTACAAAGTGCCACTCAAGTTAGGATGGTTTTTGAATGTTGTAAGGGTGTAGAGGAGGGAAGGAAACAGGTGGATATTATGAGGATATCAGTTGACCCTAGACTTGTAGTGGTCACAGAAGTAATTTCTCAGAAGTTCATTCTACAAAGTGACAGGAAGAAGCTTTCTAAGTGGAACTGCCTCCTCAAAGGAATATGAGCGGAATGAGAATGACTTGATGCTGTTTACAGGGGGTTATGGTGTGTCCTAGTTGTGAAGGTTAAGGTGGAACTAAGGAATTTAACTTTTTTGAACATTTACCATAGTAACAACAACAGTGAAAGGTTAGCAATGTTTTCTTTGTTGCAATGTGGGAAATAATTCATCATCTACAAGGCTGTGTAATCACATTTGAACTCTGTCATGGCTGGATAGTGAGGATTGGGTATATCCATCCCAGATATGACAACAATAGGCCATCTTTGTTCTGATTTGGCTCTTTTAAAGATACATAATAGCAGTAGGGGCTAGGTATTTTCTGGAGTAACAGAAAAAACCAAACATTCTTACAGTATCATAAGTGATGCTACAAATAACTAACATTAGCAGCATGGCCTGGCGTTGCCCATGTCTGATTCAAAAATCATATGACTCATACAGCAATCGCTTGACTTAAAATATTTTTGCCCTTCCTTGCCTTTAAGGGAGTGCCCTTTGCCATGCTGATGTTGCTACATGTCTTACTTCTTGCCTATCTCACACTGCAAATTTTTTCTAAGCTCTATACTAAACAAAATGAACACAAAACAATCAGCTTTAAAAAAGAACTCGTAACTGGAAAAAACAGATGTAAAAAGAATGTTAACAACAAATACTTTTTCACAACCCAGAAAATAGAAACAAATACTTTTTCACAACCCAGTTCTGTGGAATCAGAATCAACTTTGAGTTTAAGCGAATGAGCCAATTGGAGTAAAGTGCCATGCAGATTTAAATTTTTCCCACTTGTGACGAATGCAGCTATCGATTTTTTTGCATGCTAGCATGCTAGTTAACATTCATGTCAGTCAGCTGTTGGCTCTCACACTGATCAATAGAATCTTCCTGCCTATTTGTGGCAGCCAGCTGTTGGCTCTCACTCTGGCCAATAGAAAATGGCTACAAACTACATGAAAAAATCGATTATATCCACTATTGATGGGAGTTGGGAAATGCAAAGTCAGTCTTGGCCTTTCTGCTAACTTGGAGCATGTGCATGTCGAAAATTGCAGCCGTGCATTCATTCCACACACACACACACACACACACACATCCTGCCTTTTGTAGATAGAGATACCATACCTCATGTTATCATCATTGGCAGAACTTGTTGCTGAATAACGGTGTGCATATAGACATTTTCTTCTGCGTGAAATGAGTCCTATGCTAGATCTTAAAAGACATCCACAGCCACTGAATGGGAAGGTAGGAGTTTCAGTGGATGGACAGCTGTGGATTTTCTTTTGGATCTCCTTGTTTTCTATGTGTCTTCTGGTGTTTTTTGAAGGATATTTTTATGTGTACTGCTCTTTGCCAATTAGTTCTTTCTGCATCTTCCATCTTCCAATTGATTGGATCAATTTATGTCCTCAACAATGTGTTTTTGAGCTGATACTTGAATCAATGACATGGGCTTCACATGGTCTCTTGCTAGATGCAAGCACCAAGAAGAGGATTTATTTGGGTAGGTAGATGTCTGGTGTTTGGGACAGGAGTGCAGGCTATTGTGTTCGGTGGTGTGTCATAATTGTTTCTATGCTCTCCATCTTTGTTCATATTCTGGTCCTACCACAGTTTCCACAGGATTTGACAAGTTTTCATTTGATGGAATCTTTCAAGTTTGTGGATGTCTGTGCATTAGAGTACCCAGGTATTATGTTATATTTATCTATTATCTACATTTTAGCCTCTTAATACTTCTTAACTCTCTTTTCTTCTACATCAGTAAATGTTTCTTGATTCAGATCTAATATTGCTCAACTAATCATTGATTGATAACTCAAATGATGTTAGTAGGAAATAAATCAATTATTGCTAAAACTATCATTTAAACATATTAAAGTATACTGCATGTTGGGTTACAATATTAAATATCAATAGATTACAATGAAAGCATACTGCCACATTTGCTGACCACTTTGTGAGAAATAAATTTAATATTAATGGCTTACAAGATCAACATATTTACCTTCATCCTACATTAGCTGAAGTAATCATTTAATATTACAGGACTATTAATGTCCCATCCTTACCCAGTGCTCTATTTAACTAATGAGGTGAATATGAGAACTATCAATTTGCTTGAATTGTTTGCTGCTTCTCTATATAGATTTATGAGTGCATGACTGTGTGATTAAAATGTTCACTTTCTGTCTATGACATCTGGGTTCAAATCACACTATGGTCAAGTTCTTTAAGTTGACTTTTTGATATGATCAACCTAAGGAGGCAATCACAGCATGTGGCACCTTTGGAAAGAGCCTGAAAATCAAACCCCAGGTTGACCCAAGCCTTGTAAGTGAAATTGTGTTGACAGAATTGTTCAGAAGGTTGTGCTAGCATTAATTCAAGTCATTATGACTCAGGGTTTGAGTGTACTGGTCTTGTTCAAGAAATTGAACATCCAATCTTGCTGCTGGATGTAGTTTATCATCATACCCAGGACTCCACAAATAAGTAGAAAATGTTGTATTATTATTAAAACTTATATATTAATAAGTTTTAGAAATATAGTTACATACATGTGTGAAATATATAGACATTTATATACATATACATATTCACACACACACACACACATACACATATATATATATATATATATATATATATATATATATATATATATATATATATATACATACATACATATATGCCTTCCCTGATCATACGCTTAGGGGAAACCTTGGTAGGTTTGTCAGGCTCTCTAGGTTTAACTAGGTCTGCTATACTTATTGTATTGAGCACTTTATTTAGTTGTTTTGTGTACTCATATTGGTTTTTTTTTCTTTGGGCCTTGAACTCATATGCTGGACGATTATTTTCAGCTAACGTACATGTTCTTTGTTCTTTCTTTTTTTATACCTTTTTTTGCCTTTGGTATTGGTGTGATTACTTGCAGATCAAGACACTGAAGGTTTTCCGAATGAGTGTAGTTTCTTATATCTATAGGATTACAACTAATAGTAATAATATATGCATATATGTATTTTTTCTTCTTTCTAAGTGTAGTCATCTCTTGATATTGCATCATTCCACAGTTTTAAGTCCATTTAAGGATGCACACTCACTGCCATATTTTTATTAACTTTCATTGTGCTAGGTTATTCTGCCTTTTTATTCTGTAGTCTGTTCAATTCAGGGGATTTCTAAAATGCATATATTTTCTTAATCAACACCTTTGAGATGTATAACTATATGCAAATGCTATGGTTCTTATTTTCTATTCCACTTGCAGATTATATTCACCTTGACCTTTCAACTCATATGTAGAAAGTCTTGTCCTGTGAAAGAAGTTTTGTGGTTGGAAAATATTTGTTTCTGCAGGTGTTTAGAATCACAAATTTTCACCTCTAACCATTACAATTACCTGTAAGACTGTATTTGCAATTAAACATTTTCCCTCCCTTATATATACTTTGTGGCTGAATGAGTTTTTTATTTACTATTGGTCAAACCTATTGAGTATCATAAACAAGTGAAAAGAAATTGGCAATTAAGTGAAATTATAAATGCCTGAAGAAGGCCAGTGAGTATGGCTGAAAGATGACTATAATAACTAAAATGAAGACACTAGTCTGGACAGATAAATTTTAAATAAGACCCTAATGTCGTAACAGTATTTCTCTTGTTAAACTAAACTCTTTAGTTTAATATTCAACCGCCTGCATATGAGAGAATTTTTTAGTGGTATGGAATACCTGTTTTATCTTTGTCGTCTTTCTCTACTCACATTAAATATAAATATGTGAGCTATGCTGAGTGAGTTAACTAAGTTCAGGTTAAATTTCTTTTTCGATGTTATGGATGACCAAATAGGGCAAGAAAACAGGTACAGATTATTTAGTTTTGCCCTGCGATGTTACATATATGAAGCTTATTTCTTACCTGGCAAGCATGTAACTTCAAGTGCTGTTAAAAGATAAACATATCTTTATATAAAAGTCTTGGGTTATAGACACCCTTAATTATTATTCATGACAATTGATCTTTGGAAATAGGCTTTGCTTATCTTTTTTGAATCATTAGTAAAATCTAACATGTTGCTTCATTTAGTCATTCAATGGATCTGTGACAATGTGTCAGAAACTGCCATAGTGAGTACGGTAGATATCAATTCTTTTAAAAGAGGACACACTACTACTTAAGTTAACTGGTCTAATAGTAAAAAATAGAAAAATTGTTGGGAGAATACTTTTTGTAGATTAGCATTCATTAAACCTACCTTGATCATGGCCCTCCAAAATTTCTTGCCCTTTGTGGCTCTTAATAATTTTTTTCCTTTTTGTTGTTTCTCCTGAACTCTGTCTCACCATCCATTTACTCAAGCTCACTGAGTTGGGTAACCGATATCACATAAAAGTTTAGTACTTCTTTCTTTTTTTCCTAATTAATTTTTTTCCTGTTTCTTAATACACTGCTTAGCTTCTGGAATACATTTTTGGCTATCCCAATGCACCTTCAGATTTCAACACTGCACTTTCCGTCCACTGTTAAAACTCCCAGATATTTTAATTTTTGTACAAGTTTGATTTGTAATTTTTAATCTCCCTGTTGAGCTGTTTCTTTTGCTAACAACCATGCATTCCTTCTTCTTCTTCCAATTGATGTTTTGTCCTTTCTTCTTGCTTTCTTTCACTAGCTTCCTTATTTTTTAATCCTAATCCTTGTTTATTAAAAAGTCAAATCAGTGCCTGACTTTATTTTCAAATATCAAGTTTGAAACTGTACTTAGCTTATGTCATTGATAACTGCATACTACTGCTTTTGCTTGTTTTCCTAATTTGTAAATGTTCAGTTATCAATGATATGAACACATTTTCAAACCTGGTATTCGTAAATAAAAATGAAGTATGAATAACTCTTTAAGAAGTAAGTGCTTGATTTGACATTGTATTTTATTTTTTAGTGATGTTTACACTGTACAAGGTCCTTGGGCCACTTGAGGAAAGAGGTTTACAGAGTAAGAGGTAGAGCTTATTGATATATGGGCAGAAGAAAATGGCTAACCCTAGATTTGAACAGGTTAAGATTTTACTACTAGGAGAAACAGCTTCTTGGGTGTCAGTTCCACAAGACAGTGTCAGTACTCCCACATTTTTTAAAAACAAGAGTTGTTGTAAGACAGGATACAAAGAGGGCCTCAAACTCAACAAAAACGTGATTCTATGGTCATGTGATTCTATGTGTACCTTACTCTTTTTGAATAAGTTCACGTTTACTTATCATCTCTCAGTTGCGTCTCTGTCTTTGGACAAAGTGTGCTCAGTGGCTTCTCTCTCAAAGGACAGAGAGAAGTATTATTTTCCTACTGAAGAGGTGCCCAGCCATGGGGAACAGCTACCTGACTCCACACCCTCCCATTGCACCAGAGGGTGGGATCAGTGCTCGCACTGAGATCAGCACAACTGATGGTTGCTGGGGCTGTGGGGAATTTTTGTTCCTGTCCCGGGCATATATGCTCGGGTCCCAACCTAAAAATAGACCTTGGGTCACATCTCGTTCTAGTCGGGGAACAGAGTAAGTACTGTGATTCTATGGTCAGATCATATGATCATATTGTAGTATCTGTTCCATGGCATTGTCTAGCTAAGACAAGCTTTTTGCCCAATCCCGTGTAAGCAGGAACAAGTTAAATTTTACCCAGTGGCCTAAGTGTACGTGCTTGGGTTCCCTATGTTAAAACAAATCTTGTCACAATCTAACCAATTGGTGCAGGTTTCTGATAAATGGAGATCATATTGTAGCATCTGTTCTGCAGCTATGACCAGCAAAGACAATCTTTGTGCTTGATTCCACATAAGCAGGGACTGGGCAAATTTTGACCAATGACTCGAGTGTATATCTCACCTGGGAAATATGAAGGGAATGAGGGTGATTTGTGAAATATATAAACATTTATATACATATACATATTCACATATATATATATATATATATATATATACATATATGTATATTAAATACATATATATTTATATGTACTTTTTCTTCTTTCTGAGTATAGTCATCTCTTAAGCCCATTTGTTGTTGATGGAGTTTGATCAGCCTTTTTTGCATCTACCAGTAAATACTGTTTGATGTCGAAAGGCTCAAGAGCACTGATAATCTTAGTTCTAATACATAACTGATGACACATCAACCAGCTTATCAAAAAGTGTATTTTACAAAATATTGAAAATATTCATTTACTTGAATTGATATTTACAAACTTTTCTGTGCTTCATTCAACTTGATATATTTTTATTCAATATTTAATGTTGTTATTGATAAATATTTGCAAAAGTTTAAAAGTTTATGCATTATTTTCACATAAAAACCAAATGGAGCATCTTATAAATGCATATGTATACTTTAATAGTATAACTTTCATTATATGCAGAGTAGGTATTATGTCAGATGCAACGAATTTGGAACCCAACTCAACTGACTTGGAAAGTATCCAGTTTTTGTAAAGGCCCCCCTACTGATATTTTGTTCATTTCCATCAAACTATAAAACCATTTTGAATAACAGTCAACGCAGGTGTTATATCTCACAGCATCAGAGTCTTAAGCTACCATTCATGGTTAAAATGGTTAAGATAACATCTATGGATATATGAGACAAAATATGAGCAAAATCAATATGCACCTGTGTCAGTAAGTGAGGAATTATATATATATTGGGTGCGATGGATAAATTGTCTCTCACAAAATCTCTAAATTATACAAAAATGAAAATAACACTAACATCTCATTTTAACAGATCCGTTTCCCAAAATTACACAAAAATATCTTGAAATACTAAAGAAAATTTATTTATTTAAAATCACTATTAGTTTCAACTACCACTTTCTGATGACTTCGGAGAGTTCTGCATCTCTCCTGGATGGTCTCCTTGTTTAAGTTAGTGAATGCTGCCATAATCCTTGATTTCAGTTCATCTTTGGTGTTACAAAGAGTTATGTTGGTCTCTTGCTCAACTGCGCCCCCACACGTAATAATCAAGGGGCTTCCAGTCTGGGGAGTTAGGTGGCCACATGTAAAGGGTGATGTGGTTGCAGAAATTATCTAACAACCATGACTGGTTTCTCCTACGAGTAAGGTATGGTTCAGAGTTCTGTTGCCAGATGTAGCATGTTCCAGCAGTCAACCTCTTGATACATACAGCTATAGACTCATACAACTCTTTCCAAACCTCTGCACTGACATCAGATTGACACCCAAACACTCTGAAATGTTCGTATTGGAGATTTTGGTGCAAATGCCAAGCAGTACAGTCTGCTTTTTTCAAATTTCTGGTAGAGTAAATATATATATATATATACATATATATATATATATTTTTTTTTTTTTCTGGTAGAGTAAATATATATATATATATATTTTACCTATTTGCATTTTATATATATATATATATATATATATATATATATATAATGCAAATAGGTAAAATAATTTTTGAAGATGATGGGAAAATTTTAAAAATTTTGTTGACAAATGCAACAACCTTCAAACCTCCCCCTGGAAAAAAATTATCTGAAAATTTCATGACACAAAATCCTAATCATTAGATATACACCTGGAAGCATCATTTTATAATTTTTGAAAACTGAAAATGTTAATAGTACTGTTTGCATGACTGCTATAATTAAATAGATCTACCAGTAGCTAATTCTACACATTTCATCATAATTTGTTGCTAACAGTAAAAAGTCTCATTCAGAATTGTTAGGTGATAAATTTGTAAATTTGTGTTTCATGTTGAATATGGAATAATTAAGTTATTGGAGGAATTTAATAGTATTTCCAATGCATTTTTGCTCTTCATATAAATATTGAGGGCTACAAAATCTGTGTGCTCTTAAACAGAATCCAGTAATTATTTCAGATTTTATTTTATCATTATGATGAGAATAGAAATTTATGATATAATTTTTATTAGTTTATTTGAGATGGACACTTAGTTTTAAGTCTTTGTTAATACAGTGTAACATAATATCTAGGAAAGGTAAAGTGTTATTTATTTCTGAACACATCTACAAAAAAGAAAAATTTAAATTTAAGCATTTCCTAATTATAACTTTAGTTTGCATTTTTATATTATCTCCCCGCTTCCTCTGCGTATCCTCAAAAACATAAATTTACTCCAATGATGTCCTAAAGGTCAAAATGTGTCACTCATAAAAAAAATGATTTTTCACTTTTTCATTAATTTTTCCTAACATTGTTTTGATTTATAAAAATTTATGTGTTATATTCTCCAATAGATAATTGTTTAAAAAGTATTCTGCCATTATCTTTTTATTTTAAAAATTGATTTTGGATTTTCTCTTCCGTTACTTTGTATGATTTTTTTTAAATTACTAAAGAGAAATTGTGATATCTGTCAGGACAAATTTACTACTCTGAGCTCAAATTGCGATGGCTACTTACATATAAATGTAATATTTAACACTTTTATATTTTCTTTCTAATTCAACAAAATAGAATTAGCCTTTGATTGTTATGTTTATGACATTTGGTCTTTGGTTTTTTTTATTTTTAGTATCTTTATGTCTTTGGTATTTTTTTATTTTAATCACTGTACATATTTCTTCTTCTCAATTGAGTTTCAATGAATGAGGATTAATAAACCAGTTAAACTGATTTGTTTTTGTATTTTGATATTATCACTTTATGGTAATGTAACACTTTTGTTTACTCCTCCATTTTTCTTATTTTTTACTCACATTTTAACATGCCTGTTTTAATTGCTATTAATTGAACAATAATATCGAATTATCCTGTTTTGAACAACAAGTTAGAACCTAATTATAAAACATGCTATCAGTTAAAAACCAAAAAAATACAAATGAAGTAGATTTGACTTGGTCATGAGTCTGATGCTTAAATTATCTTTCTTTATTGAATGTTATGCAAATAAGAGAAGAATCTAATTAAAGATTATCTCTTTAACTCTTTGGATTATACTCATAATGTTTCAACTGTCATACTTTCCAAGATGATTCAAGTGTCAGCCTTCAAATTTGGTAAGTTTTCTGAGTATTTTAATTGTATCCAGGGAATATGGTAAGGGGAATCAAAATGATCTATCCCTGTGGATCAAAAACAAACATCTGAAGATGGTAGAAAGATACAATAGCTGAAATGTTTTAAGACTGGCAACCAACATCAGGATGCTTGTCACAATTGCAATGTATACAATAATGATAATCTTGTTGGTATTTTGGCCCTCAAATAGATATTGAATGACTGAAGACAACAACAAAGAAAACAATGACTTGAGTAAAAAAAAAAAATGCATGGCCAAGTTTATTTTTGTTAAAGAAAATACATCAGCAAAAATAAGATTCAGTGCACTAAGCAAAAATATCTTTGCAGAGGAAGTGAAGACTGTTGTCCTAAACAAAACAGTTGTTTCTCAAGATCATTGTTTTCAAAAAGACAATTTTGTATTCACTGAAAAATAAAAAAGAACAATTTAATGCATATTGCTGCTGCTGATGTTGATATCGCTGAAGCTGGAGGACTGTTGGAGATGGCTGGAACTGCTGCTGGTTGGAGCTGTCAACTATCTTTTGGCTGATGGAACAGATACTACACATTGATCCTAGTCATCTAGACTACTAAGCTATTATATTTAGCTACCCCCCACGAGGGTTGCATGTGACACAAGGATGGTTTAATGTGGGTTCTCCAAGCCCATAAGCTCAGCCATAAATATTCCCTTTTGAACTCGTATAAACAGGTTCAGGGGTAGTCTACCTACCCAAACGAGACTCTGTCCTTTGGTGGAGGCTCGTCCAGGTTCCTTTCTGCCCAAAGGCAGAGAGTTCAACTGTTTAGCTGGAACATGTCGCAGCTATATTTTTTTATGCTTTCAGGCCTTCTTATATACTAAATGAGTTTTACAGTGATTGCTGGTTAAGCTTTTTCTTCTGTATTTTTTTTTTTAAATATGAAAGTGCCAACAGGATATGACAATCCATCATCTTGAAAATTCTGAAAAAAATTATCTTTAGTTGATATATTCTAAAATGGAAATTGTATGTTAAATAATGAGAAGTTTGGATATACAGAAAAGATTAAAGTCACTCTGATGTGCAAGCTTTTTAAATGATGATAATATAAATACATATCCATTTGATAAATTTTCTGATTTGATGCCTTGTACTTGAGAGCACTTATCAGATGTAAAGCAGTTTTACTTTGGGAGACTTAAAGCATGTACTGCAAAAGGTCATGAACTGTTGAAAATTTTTTAGCAACATAAACAACAGAGTAGTCTGGGTTATCTAGCCTTGGTTGGCAGTCAGTCTCGGACTATTCCGAATTTGAAGAAGTTACAGATTGCAACAAGAAACTGCTTTATTGTCTTTCCCAAAATGTTGTGACAATTCTGATTATAAAAAAAGATAATCAGTGGGGAATGAATCTAAGAGAATTAGAATTCCTACCAGGATTCTTTATTAGCAACTACAATCTCAACAATATTAGATATGCAAATGACACGGTGTTGATAGTAGGCAGACAAAAGAAACTAGAGGAACTCCTGCACATCTTTGGTGAACTTTGTCTGTTTTGCAGCATATTAAATCCTTATGAATCATTTAATGCTGAAATGTAATTTTCTTGGGAGCATTAGTAATTTATCATGAAAATGTATTACAGGTATTTTTACTATAATAATGTATTTTTAAGCTTTCATAGTGTTTTGACCCAAGTTTGGGAGGGGTTAACTATTTACCTATAGTTGGGACCCCAACAGCTACTAATACTCCGGATCAGGTTGGACCTGGAAACAGCAGCAATTAGGAGGTGGTTTCATGCTCTTCAAAACCTACTGTTCAGAGGCTTTGCTGCTGGATGTAGTTTATCATCATACCCAGGATGCTTGGTGTTGTACCTTATCAAAAGATCAAATGTAGTAACTGAGCATTTATTAGGGTTTGTAAGCATGGGATATGAATTGTTGTTGTTCTTGTCACATTATTTTCAGTACATGACTAATAACTTATTTTGCATTAAGAAAAGAATGGAAATCTACAATTAGAAAGATATCAATATTGAACTTTTTATGTTCTCCTTTTACTGAAACTCAGTGGGTAAGATTTTATGATACCCCAGAGACTTTGTGAGGTTATATTTATTAGCTCAGAAAAAGAATCTAATAGCTACGGATTCTTCATTCATGAACACCAGCAGGGTTGCACATAAATTTTAATATTTAGGTAACAGCTGTTCTTTGAACAAGTTTCTCTCTCATAGCTTCAAACATTCTATTGAATAAAACCCAAAAATAAAGAAAAGTAATTGTTATATAAATATATCATAAGTGATATAATTGTGTGATACAATAGACATCTTGTTCTTTATGAAACATAGCTTAGTTTTGGTAGTAGGCCACAAGTCTGTGGCACGGATTGAGAATGAACTCATTACTCAGTCGTTATGGTCAACCAGACTGGCATTTTAACCATTACATCTTGCCATTGCTTCTCATGGAGTACAATGATTGGTAGAACTTATGCTTAAAATGAATATTTTTTTTAATTATTTCATATCAGTCTTTATTTATGGCAGTGAATGTTGAACAATCTCCTCATGGATGAAGAAGCAACTTGAAGCAATAGAGATGTAGTTCTACAGAAGGAGACAAGTCTATATCATGTTGAAATACCAATTCTCATACAATCATCAAATTTAAGCTTGGTCAGTACCTATATGGATGAGTGCATGAGAATTCCAATTGCTATAAGCTTGGAGCTGGATTGTGAAGGTGGTTTAATGGATAATGGCTCGGAATTGGAAATGAGAACTGTGCTCCAATTCCAGTTAGATTCTTTGTATTCACTTATGTGTAAATATCCTTAGGAAATGTATGAATCCACCTCTTTTCACCCCATCTATGGGTTAATTAGTATGACTGGTATCAATAAATTATCATTATCTCTAAAAAATTCTTAAAATTTCAAATATTTTAAATAAAATGCTAAAGGTTGATAAACTGTAAAAAAACATATCAGTCAATCTACAGAAGGATGTTAAGAATACTATGGAATGAACATAAAATAAAGAAGTTGTAAGCAAAATGGAAACAGAAGTGATACTTATAGATTGGAAACAGAAGTGACACTTACAGAATCAGAAAGAGGCAGCTGAAATTTCTAGGACACATAATGAGAGTTGGAGAATTTGACACTCACATGATATATTGAAGGCAAGAATGGTGGATGATAGGTGTGAGTAACCTACCTCACAAGTTTGTGTAAATGGTTAGCAGAAAATGGACTGGGAGAGATGATGAAAAGAAAAAACCTTGCTAAGAGTGACAAAGAATAGAAAGTCGGAGAGAGACATGAACATCCACAGCCTGAAGGGATATAGCACATATAGAAATAGAAGGAAAATACTTTTTTTTGGTTTGAAATCAGAATTACTTTGTAAAATTGTGTATTAACAGGCTGAGAAGTTAAGTCTAAATAATGACTATTAGTTGACTTTTTCAATCATTTAAATTTAATCTCAAGTCTAAGAATTGAAAGAAGTGAAGATTTTCAAAAGAAGATATTTGGTGCTGATTGCCTATTTTGCATCTATTTTTTTTAGTTCATGATTCAAGAAGAAATTGCAAGTAAATAATGAGTAGAAATGAAAATAAATGGTACAAGAAATTTAACTATCTTTTTGTACAGCATTATTTTCTACTTTTTTAAATTATCATAATTATTTTTCAACATGCTGACATATATTGAAATCTTCACAGTATTTAATATTGTTGAAGTTATTGCAGTTTAATAATTTCTTTAATTTAATTTCATAGGACTTCATGGTAAACAATAAGTTTTAAGAAAATTTCTTTTTAACAGCAAAGAATAAATTCTCAAGATTTCTTACTCTTGAGCATGCAACATACAACTAGGCATGCATAAATATTTCTTTCTGGAAACAAATTCCAACTTTGTGAAGCCTTTGGCCTTGTGATTTGTTTATAGTTCTTACAAATGTAGGGGTAACTGGAAACTTGTATATAAAAACTCAAAGAAAAGTTATACAAAAACAATATTGCATTTTTATTAAGTAAATATTTGTTATTTTAATCATTATATTGTTTTTAAAATAGTGTTAATATTTTGTATGTTAAATAATAAAACTTTTAATTTTTTTCAGAAAAATTAATGAAAGTTATTCTACGCACTCTAGTAAAACCCACTGCAATTTGCACCCCATTACCTGTTTGCACTTCTTCCTAACTTAGTTTTGATCAGTCAATGTATGACTATTTTAGTCCATCTGACCCTGTAAAGGAAGTCACAGAATTTTATTTATATTGTTGCTAAGTATCTTTTTTTTCTCATAATTTTATCCTGGTTGCTTTTTCTCTTTTATATTTTAGAGAAAAGGGGAGGGGGTTTCCAGAAAATTCTATTGCAATTGTTCCATTTAATTTTATTCCAATATTTTTTTTCTGTTTTTTGATTAATGCCAATAATTAAGGACAGTTTTTCAATAATTATACAGATTAGAAGTATTCTACAGATGCAAAGAAAATGAAATTGGCAAGCCAGGTTCTAATTCCAGGCAATCGATTGCATTCACTTTCACATGAATAACTTTTATAAATGGATGAATTCATTTCATTTCCATTCAGCTATGGTTTAAATAACTGAGTAGACTTGGCTCTGTAGACTTGGGTGGTAGCCAGTCTAAGAAAATGACTATGAATTCCAAGTCCTGGAAAAGGCAATGGGATTCTACTTCACTATCTTTCCCAAGATTTCATGGCAATTCACGGATGATAAAGGAAAATCTGTAGAGAGTCATGATTGTCACCATCTTGAAGGAATATGTATTTCCAAAAGAAAAACCAAAAGAAAATCAGTTTTTTGGCTGTTGTGTTGTTCAACCTTCCTCCAGTCTATGCTTTATCCTTCACATGTACTTTTAGAAAAAAAATTCTGTATCACTTTCACAAAAAAGAATATAATATGTTCATGAAAGCAAATATATACATGGACCAAAAATATGGTGATAAAAATGAGATGGTGATATTAGTTTAAATAATACATAGAATAATCCTTTTACTTGATCTCATTTATCATAACATTTTGGATGATATCAATTAAGGATGACTTGATATCATCTTGGATGATCAGTTATCAATTCATGTTAAATTCTGCTTTATCTCTTGACGAGATGCCTTAAGGTTTTGTAAATATTTTAAAAATGATTTCCAAGAGAAAGTAATAATCAAAATAAAAAAAAGTCTTTTGAAACACTGACAAGTCCAAATGATTCTTCCAAGTCAGCCTGTGAATAAAATAAATTTTATATTAGAAATATCAAAATTAGAAACCTCTGATATGAAATTTTTTTTTTATTTCATATAAAATAAGATTACTTTATTATTTAAATAATAAAAGACATTCAAAAACCTTGATTGATAATTAATCTCCAATAATTCCATGTTTGATAAATTAGGCACATTATTTTATTAAAAATATTTAATGCTTTAAGAAATATAACTATCTGGGAAGTGTGACAAAAAGACAACACAAAATCTCACAAAGCACAAAGTCAGGTTCACAGGACATTGCTGCAGAGCTGAAGATATAATTGTTACTAACAAGTAAAAGCTATTAAAAGATCCTAAGTCAAGACCTATGTCAAGCAAATTTGTGATGGCATAAACTGCAAATCATCTGACTTGCCAAATATGGTGAACAATAGAGCTAAATCACAATGGAGAGTTATGGGAATCCATGCAAGCAGTGTGACTGGATGATTACGAGGAATGCTTCTGATTGAATCTTATGATCTTGTAAATGGTTCCACAAACATGACGAGGAAGAAGCTCTGCACAAATATGTTAGGTTGGACAATACTCTTAGTATAACAACTGTTGATTTTGAAAGAGGTTCATCATATATAGACAACATTAAATCCGAAGGAATGTCTATAGATTGAAGGGAACTGACTATATTTTTGTTATATTCCGTGCTAAGGGAATAAATACTTAACACCAGGTGGATAATAGAAGAAAGGTTTATTGTACACAACCAGTACAATATGAAATACGGTACAGTTATACACACAGGTCAATCTAGTAGTGAGTGCCACTAATTGGAAGGTCGGACGTGCTTGCATCTTCTCTCTCACTCTTTCTCAAGTCTCTCATAGACAGATGACTTTATAGGTACTTACTACCTATAGTGTAATCATTCATCAGGGTGACTGGTTATTTCATTACATCATTTTTATAAAGCAATTTCAGAGAAGTACTTTAGTACAACAGATTGATATTTTAACAAGAGTCTTTAGGAGTTCACCTCCTCCCCTTATTGCAGTTTAGATCCTATTGGAATAGGATTTAAAACTGAAAGGAGGTGAACCAAGATTAATAGGTAATCAATTAAGACAGGATTTTCCTATTGCAGAATCATTGCCAAATGTGGGATTAGGATTAGCATCAGTCTGCCAATTAGCACTTTTATCTGGAGTTCATTAAGGAATACTATCACAAGAATATTTAGAATTAGCTTCTATCGATAAAGGATGATTATATTGTTATGAAGGAGCAGTATTTTTAATATATAGTTGGGTATAGTAACACTTATTGAAACAAGTAGAATTTTTATTAAACCATTTATTCCTGAATGTATCCCCAGCAGAATTACTCATTTTTTTAACATCCATATTCAGTTTCTAAAATGTTGCCATTTTTTTTTACTGGATTCATATTGTAAGGTTATTTTTAACAGACATTTTCAGTGAGTGAAAAAGAATTGAATTTACTTCCATACATAAAATGGACACTTTTGATTGTGAGAAATTTATTTTCTTTTTTAAACTTTACAATTCTTTTCAATGTTACAAAAGCTCTCTGTGTCGTATCTTGACAAATAATCTTGTCTACCCCTAGGTTATAAATGAATTTTTGAGATATTCCTAGCGATATAAGTAAAAGTAATCTTTTTTTCTGGTATTTTATCCCAAAGTTTTTTTAGAGAAATATTTTTATGTTCATTCTTAACATGCTTGAATTAGTTTATCAATGTTATCAGCTTAACAAATGAATTATTCTTGATTTAATCATCACGATTGTCATCATCATGTTGACTTCTCTGGCTTCACAATAATGATTGTGAAATCATTATTTTTTTATTATATTTTAATTCTCTTTATTAACCACATTTTAGTATATTAAATTCCAAAATTACATGGCTCGAGAACTACTCAATGTAGAGGCTTACAATCAAAAAGGTAATGTTGAATAAAATTTATGATATGACAACAGTAAGTGATAGGAAATGATTATGAGGGAAAGATTATGATTTACCCATAACTTGAAGTGATCAAGATTGAAGTGTTCAGCAAAGAAAACAGGTTGGAGATTTTTCCACAAAGAGGCAGTTCATAGGAAGATATGTCTTAGTGGAACTGTCTTCTTATATTTAGAACATGGTGGAAATGAGTGCTTCAACTCCATAGAAGGGTTATGGCATCACTGAGATGCAAATGTTTGAACTGATAGAAATGAAGATTGTAGCTCATCTGAACATTTGTCAGTTGTCGATAGGTTTGCAGTGTTGAATCTATGGGAAAAAGGTTGCAGGGTGAAAAATAAATCATCACTCACAAGACCACAGAAACAATTCTGAAATCCATCAAGGCTGAAAATGGAGAACTGAGCAGGTCTAGCCCAAGCATAGTAGCAATCTTCTATGTTCCATGTGTCTTCAGTACATTGACAATCATGGCTCTCTCCACAATTTCCTGACTTCAGTAGCTCTTCAGTATATTTTGTCTTTTTGTTATCCCTCCTAAGCCTTGTTCCATCATCCATTTACTCAGGCTCGTTAGGTAGGTTATGCATGGTTGTCTATTGTCCATCTTACCTTCATTCTGCCTTGTGAGTAGAAAATTTTCCAAGCCCTCTTTCCTCATCATGTGCCCTATAAATTTCAACACTCTCTTCCTGATGTCAAGCATGAATTCTTCTGTAGAACCACATTTCTGTTGCTTCAAATCTGGTCTTCATCTGTGATTCACTGTTATATAGGAAAACTGATATATTGTAACAGTTCAGTACTTTTTACTCTGTACGCCATTTTTTATCTTATTTAGCTCTTGTAAAATTCTAGCATAGCCGGAGTCAGATATTTTCTGGAATAATAAAAAACAAGCATTTTTGAAGTAATATAGGAATTCCACTAGAGGTTTGGAAAGAACTTGAGACCCAAGATATGTTCAAAGCATGGTTCCTCAGTGAGGATAGAACAGTTTATCATGACTAGAAAAAACTCATGGTCTGATCAGAGATGGTGAAATGAGACTAACTTGATTTTTGAGATATTGAAAGTTGATAAATATACTAGCTGTGACCTGTTCCAGCTAAAGAATCAAACTCTCTGCCTGAAGGCAGAGAGGAACCCGGACAAGGCTCCGCCAATGGGCAGAGTCTTGTTCAGGGAGATAGACTGCCCCTGAACCCATTTATGTGGGTTCAAAAAGGGAGTATATCTGGCTGAGACTATTTTCTTGGAGAACCCGCGTTAAACCGGCCTTGTGCCACATGCAACCCTCATGGGGAGTAGGGGTAGCTAAATATACTAGCTGGGATCTGTTCCAGCTAAACAGTCGAACTCTCCACCTTCGTGCAGAAAGGAACCTGGAGGAGGCTCCAACAAAGGGTAGTGTCTCGTTTGGTGACGTAGACTGCCCCTGAACCCGTTTATGTGGGTTCAAAAAAGGAATATTTTTGTCCGAGCCTACATGCTTGGAGAACCTACGTTAAACCGGCCTTGTGCCACATGCAACCCTTGTGGGTGGGGAGTAGCTAAATATACTTGCTGGGATCTGTTCCAGCTAAACATTCGAACTCTCCACCTTCAGGCAGAAAGGAATCTGGATGAGGCTCTAACGAAGGGCAGTGTCTTGTTTGGGGAGGTAGACTGCCCCTGGACCCGTTTATGCAGGTTCAAAAAAGGAATATCTTTGGCTGAGCCTACGTGCTCGGAGAACCCATGTTAAATTTGCCTTGTTCAACATGCAACCATCATGTTCAGCTAAATATACTAGCTGGGATCTGTTCCAGCTAAACAGCCGAACTCTCCGCCTTCAGGCAGAAAGGAACCTGGACGAGGCTACAACGAAAGGCAGTCTTGTTTGGGAAGGTAGACAGCCCCTGGACCCGTTTAGGCTGGTTCAAAAAAGGAATATTTTTGGCCCAGCCAATGGACTTGGAGAACCCATGTTAAACCGGCCTTGTGCCACATGCAACTTTTGTGTTGGTGGGTAGCTAAATATACTAGTTGGGATCTGTTGAGTATGACTCAGATTTATGCAAGAACTACCAACCTTCCAATAGTAGCACTCACTACTGGATTGACTTGCGATGACCTTGTGCATAGCTGTTACCCTTGTTCTTATTGTACTGGTTTTTACAATAAACCTTTACTTATTTTATCCACCTTGTTTTCCAACTATGCCTATCAATATAGCCTCATCTGGGGATCCTCTCTGCATGGAGGCAGAGAGTTTGACCAGCACAGCACAGATCCCAGCTCGACTTTGTAGTCTGTTGACTTACAGATACTTATAGGTAGTTACTACCTATAGTGTAGTCCCACAGGTTGTTCCATTACATCAGATTTATATTGCATTATCCTTTTTCATATGATTTTGCCTTGTTCTTTTTCTTTCTCATCCTCTTATTGTTTAATTTCTGGGTAGGACAATAAACTATATCCAGCAGCAAGGCCTCTCATTGGGAGATTGGAGATTTTGAGGAGTGTGAAACTACCTCTAAATTACTGTTGTTTCCAGGTCCACCCTGATCCAGGCGGGTAGCACTTGTTAGGGTCCCAGCTATGGGCAAATAGTGAACTTGTCAAACAAGCAAAAACAAACACACACACACACTATGAAAGTATAAAAATACATTTTTATAGTAAAAGTACCAGTAATATTTTTTATATAATAAAAATAACCAAAAATACATATTTATAACTTCAACAAAAGTACAACATAAAACATACATATCACCACCTCTAGTAATGAGAGATTGCCATGCCACTAAAATCAACATACCGACTTGTATTGATAGTGAGAATTTTATCAGTTCCACTTATGCTCACTTAGTTTTGGCTATTGTACATTTTGGCTTTCTTCAGGTGCCAGATAAAGGATAAATGTGGTCATTGTACAAAGTCTTTTTGTTCTTGTTTTTGCCACTTGACAAATCTGTTTTCATCATATTAACACTTATTTTTATTTTATATCTCCCATTTGTTTTTAAAATCCAGTGTTTTGTTTATAGATTATAACTCATATTTGGTAATAATGAATACGAACAAATTTGATATCTTGAACTTCATTAAAAAAAAAATATTTCTTTTTGAATACTTAAATTACTAAGACTAATGAGTTATGACAGTCACCTTCAAAGTTGTACTTCAGAAGAGGCAGTGAAAAC
Source organism: Acanthosepion lycidas (assembly GCA_963932145.1). Taxonomy (NCBI): domain Eukaryota; kingdom Metazoa; phylum Mollusca; class Cephalopoda; order Sepiida; family Sepiidae; genus Acanthosepion; species Acanthosepion lycidas. The sequence goes on along the minus strand of OZ010576.1, from coordinate 98,325,313 downwards.
TAGTACAGTTTGTAAGAGATACAAGTGAAAGTCTGTGTTATCTACATTTTTTCTGTGGGGTTTAATTTTACCAAATTTTTGAGAAGCACTTTATTAATATTTTTATCTGTTGTTTTCTCAGATTATATCACTCAGTAATTTTTAGTTCAGTTTCAGAATTAAGAAAGTCCACAGAAATCATTGTTAATACTTTTATGAAATCTTCAGAGTCAAAAATTTTTAACTATTTTATTTTCATTAATATTTTACACAGATTACACTTTTGTCCTATTTCTGTTTTTGGTCTTGGTCTTTTTGGTTTTTCACCAATATAGATTTTTCATCTTGAAAACTCAAGAATTGTTGGATCTCAGAAAAAAGTTCCAAAAGCCCTTGTACCAATTCACCCCAATATAAAAAGACTAGAGTTAGAAAATTAATTGGATATTTGCTTTGTGAAGTCATCGGTGAAATTGGAGAACAGATTGCAGTGATGTTGCTTGAATAATCAAACTAAAAAAATGAATCGAACTAATAAAATATAATTACAATGAAATTAGATGAAGGAAGCTAATTGGAATTTTTTAATTCACTTTTTTATCTTTCAAGCATAGAATCACAAGTGATCTATGAAATAATATGTTGGATTTAAGAGCATTTTTGTTTCTGAAAAAAACCATTATGCTCATAAGACAGGATGGTTTAGGGTGATTTTAAAAGAATTTAAAGGTGTGTTTTCTTTACAATTAATAGTTTGTGAGACTTGGGTGAATTTATAAAGCAATAAATTATGATATATCGTAAAGCATGAACAAACGAGTAGACACACACAATAATGAATGCAGATATGTCAAATGTTGTAGGTGTAAGTCTTACTATCCCCAAAAATGTTGCAGCAACAAAAACTGCTCAATGAACAACAGAGCAACATATAATCTGAACAAACATGTAAAATAGTTGCATGCTTACTATTATAGTTTTCCCAGTTTGGCTCATCAGGCAATAATCCATTCTGTGTATTTTTATATCATGGAAGATCATAAATCATTTTACGATCTTTCATGGTGTAGAAATACATTAATTGGATTATTAGATAAAATTGTTCTGAATGGTTACTGCCTGAGGTGCCAAACTGATGAAACTAAAGTAGTGAGTAAAGAATTTTAATTTAGGTATTATTATATTATACAGGGTACAATGAACAAATTGTCATCTAAATTACACAAAAATGAAAATAACACTGATATCTCATTTTAACAAATATATTTACTAAAATTAAACAAAATATCTGGAAATACTAAAGAGTAAATTTATTTAATAAAATCATCACTGGCTTCAACCACAGTCTCAACACAACTTTGGAATTCTCTGCAACTCTTCTGGACAGTTACTTTGTTTAAGTTAGTGATTGCTGCAATAATCCTTGATTTTAGTTCATCTTTGGTATTACAAGGAGCTTTGTTGGTCTCCCACTCAACTGCACCTCACACATAATAATCGTTGGTGTTGCAATCTGGACCAGATATAAGGTTCTCCTGCTTGTGTGGTATGGTGCAGATTCCTGTTACCACACATGGAATCTTCCAGTAGCCACAGTCTTGATCCAAGGCAGAACTACCTACTCAAGACATGATGTAGGCTCCCGAGGTTGAGTCTGAGGATGGAAGATGAATGAAGATTGTCATCACTAGTTTCACCTTAGTAATCATCATTAGACTCATTGAACTCTTTCTGAATCCTCTACACTGTCCTCAGGTTGACCCCAAAACACTCTGAAATGTTTGTATTAGAGTTTTCAGCATGAATACCAAGTAATACAGTATGCCGTTTCCAAATTTATGGTGAAATGAACTGCGTCATGGTTCTCTTTTTCTCGCATATGGTGCCTAACTGACCCTACAGTACTGTGCAGTTGACAAAAAAAAATTTCATGCATGAAATTAAAAATATAAAATGACAACAATTTAACCATCGAATCCTGTATATATGTATACATATATATATATATATATGTGTGTGTCTGTGTGTGTGTGCTCTTTTTCATAAATATTTAATTATGAAAATTGATGAAAAGTCATGGTAACAACAAGCAATCATATTATTTATAAAACTTGTCTGTTTCAATGCAACGTTTTATATCATCTGTGTACTTAGAATTAGAAAAAAATGTTAACAAAAAGAACCCCTACACTTAATCTCAAAAATAGTTGAAATTTCTAGGGCACATAATGAGGAAAGAGGTTTTGGAAAATTTGATACTCATGATAGAAATTGAAACAAGAGGGAAAGAGGAAAACAATGCATAAAACCTACTAAGAAAGCTGAAGTAAATGGATGGAAGAACAGGATTTAGGAGAAGATAACAAAAAGTTAAAATTTACTAAAAGCTACAATGGTGATCACCTCAGAAGAAGAATAAAAGTTTCAAAGCTTACATACTTGTAAATCAGAACAGTGTGTAACATTTTTTTAACCCAGTTCTGTTCAATTTAAATTTTTAATATGAGATTTGTGATAACGATTCCTTCATATATAATACAGATTCATAAAAATTCATTTTTGCACACATTTTGTGTATATGACACATATGTATGCTTCTGTATATCCATTCAAATATTCAGTCAAAAATAACATGCTTAGTCCAGATCAACTCAGATTGCCAGGAAAAAAGTCAATACTTAATTAATATTTTCAAATTACAAGACATGTTTGCTTGTGTTGGCTTCACCAGTTGAAAGAATAAATGCGACAATTATTAATTCCCTATGATAATTCAATAAACTCAGTCTGGGAAAATGTTTAATTTATTTATTTTTATATAACTGTTTTGATTGTTTTTTTCTCCCTCAAGAAGTTTGGAACTTTACAAGTGTATAATTTCATGAAAATTTTCTCTCCTATAGCAATAGAAATATCACTTTGAAGGTATTGTGTGAAGGATTAGAAAGCCAAGATTACTTTTAGGACATTCTGATGCATGTAGTTACAATGAGAACATTATAAATAACCTTATTTTCTCATGTAAAATAGCACTTTTTCACATAAAACTTTGGGATCTTTTTCTATTTCCAATGGATTTCGATCACTTTTATTAGTAATCACTAGCCTTTTAACACTAAAAAGAGTTTTTATAAAAAAACCCACCTCTGTGGGAAAAATTACAGAATCATTATAATGAGAGCATGTTTACAAAGTTTTTTTTTTTATTTCTTAGCAAATAAACAGATCATAGTTATGACAAAGCAATTTTTGTCAAACAGCTGAACATTCAGTCTTCATGAGATATTTTTTCCAGATCAACTCGAGGAAAAAAATTAAGGAATCATCAACAAAAAAAAATCACTATTTGTACTTTGTTGTTCGTTCTCTGGTTTTTATGACAATCACATTTCTTGAAGCATGATTTTCACTAATGAAAATCAATATTCCTCATCAAGTTGATTCTAGTTTTCTTCAATAGTAGTTGGCAGATTAACTTTGTTGGAATAAAGCCTTGTCATGGACCATTTCCACTAAACATTTATAGTTATATTGAGACCCAGATTTATTACTATGTTATTTTTCATGTAAAAAGCTTCAAGACTTTTTCCTCTTTCACAAGAAAGTATATCATTAAAAAAAATGATATCAGTTTGACAAAATTTATTTTCAATTGATTGAATAATAAAAGTGTCCAAAACTTCAGTGTACAGAGTAGGGCTGAACATTCAGATGATAATTGCCATTGTACATGATCAGTCACATGACATATGACCATACAACTTGTTTTTGTCTGGTCATCATTTTAATATTTCTTATTAAAATGGCATCTGGCAAAAGTTAATTTTAAATTTAAATGATTTAATCAAATTTGTTTGACAAGTATTTAAGGAAGCCAAAGTGTTCAGCTATGAAATGAAATTGTTTAGTGCCATATTTTACAAAGTTGGTTGAATACCTTCAAAGTGAGGAGATTGCATGTTTTTGGCCAGGGAAATTAACTGATGCAGCTGTTCACCAAAAGTTCTAATAAAATCATTTTATTTTGTTCTGATTAGATATGCAGAAATTAATCAATTTCATACAGGGGCACATTATACATTGTGTATATTTTGTTTTTTGATTCTCAGTCAATTAAAATAGGACTCATTTATCAACCGCCTTTTCTTTCTAATCTTTTTTAAATAATCTGAAATGCTTTTATTCTGTACAGAGTAGCTTTTCTTACTGAGGTTTTTGAATTCTTTTTCACCACAATTTAGAAAAATTCTTTGATTGATAGTTTGGGTAAAACTTTCCAGTTAGCTTTCTCAGCTGAAACATCTGGAAATTTCTTAAATATTCATGTTGAAATACAATATAATTATATCTAAAGAATTAATGGATTTAATTTTTAATCTGACATTTTTTTAGTCCATCAAATGTTATTTTTAGTGTGTACCTTTTTTTTTTATTTTGAACATTATTTTGTCTACCAGACTGTGTACTTGATAAAAATTAATAAAAAAAAATTGTGCCCTCCAGCAGGATTTAAGCTTGCATCCCCATTGCAAGAGGAACCACAATCTGATTGGGTGGGCTTTTACTGCTCAGTTACAAAGAGATTCCAAATAAATCAATGATGTATTTTGCCTTTAAAATAAATGGACCATCTATTCAGTTATGGGGATTCACTAAAATAACATTTGAAGTAATGAAATCTATTAATATATATGTATTTCTGTTGGAAATTTTCATTGACTTTGTATCTTTGAAGCTTAGAATCACAAGAAATCTTCTATGGCACATGGTCAATCATGACTCTCCACAATTTCTTGTATTTTGTAGCTCTGAATACATTTTGTCATCTCTCCTAAATGATGCCATCTAGTTATTCAAGCTCATGAGGTAAACTATGCATTGTTTTCCTGTCAGTATTGCTTCAGTCTATCCTGTGAATATCAGTTTTTCTAAGCCACCTTTCCTTATGTTCCCTAGAAATTTCAATTTTTTTCTGATGTTAAGTGTAAGTGTTCTTCTTTCTATTTTCTCTAAAATTTCATTGTTGCTCACATGTTCAGTTTATGGCATTCTCAGCATCCTTCTGTAGAACCACAGTTCTGTTGCATCAAGTCTCTGGTTCATTTGTGCATAGATTCTTCAACATTTACTGCCATATTGAAGAACTGATATTACATAGCAGTTCAATATTCTAATCTTTATTTCTAACAATTTCTTTCTCTTTCTTAACAATGTGGGAAAGGAAAAACAAATTGCAGAAAATTATTTGTATTAATTTCTTCATTTTTTTCGTTTCTTTTGTTAAACATTATATTTTTCTTAATTCATTTTTCTTTATTTTTTACATTTCTTTTTTTAAATCATCATTTTGGCCTTTGTTGGGTGTTTATTTTATTGTGAAATGTTGAACCTTGCAGCCTTTGTATCAGTGCCTTCTATAATATATTTATATCTGTGCTTAGTTTGGTAATTAAATGATTTGAACATAGTAATGGTGCTGATTATTTCATGTATCTTATTCTCAATTTTTGTACCCTCTCTATTGATTTAATTCCATCAGAATTGGTGTGTACCTTCTCTTTACACATACAATCAGCTATTCTTGATTTTGTAGTTTACCTTTAATTATCTGAGTTGCAAAATCTGAATGGTCATCACCATCCAACCCAACTACTGATGCTGAAAAAGCGCTTGTCTTTTACGTCGGCTGTGATTCATTTACAACCACGCATCACAATTTTCATGTAAATTACCATAATTGCTGTGCAAAATTACAGTTATACAAGAGAACATAACTCTTACCAACATCTTATATACCCTAGTTGACATCTTTTTTCATGTTGGTTTGGTCCTCTTATACAGGTTCTAAACCAATATTGTTATCAGTGACTAGAAAAAAATGAATACTTTTTAAAAATTTTATTGAATATACTGGCAAGTTAGTGAAAGTAAAATGAGAAATGCCTCATAAAATTAAAGGTAATCCTAATAATTTTTTAATAAACTAAAAATACTTTGATCAGATGTTGGAGCAGCTCCTATATCATTGAATAGGCTATAATTAAAACCATAAATCAGAGTATCAAAGTCTACAATGTTCTTGACTAATTTGTTTTTAGTAGCTTTTCAACCCAATGTATTTTGGATTGTAAAATTTAATTCTCTTTTTGCAAATAAAAATTCATGAAATTTTTTTTTAATATAACAGTAATTTTCCAGACAAACGTTCTACTGTTTAACTCATAGCTGGAGTGAGGGAGAAGAGATGGATTCATACTTTTCACAAGGGTATTTGCATGTAATGAACTGAGTTGGTATTTGAACTGTGCTCTGTGATTTCTCATTGTAATCCATTACACCGCCTGTACATCACAGAAAGTCTCCAAACAAAAGAGAGAAATAAAATATTCTGCAATGCAATGGAAGTACTATGCATCATTCCATGAAGTACATAAGTATCTAAAAAACAGTCAGTTTCAGACTTTATTAATCAGTTCTTCATACATTTGCTAGCAATTTTCTGTTCCTTTTTTCTTTTTTCAAATTGTTGCTTTACATAATCAAAAAGTTTTGTCATGCTAATCTCAAGGAAATAAGCCAGCATTTTTGTATTCCAGCATATTTTCAAAGTACAATAGGACAGTATTGATTGTTTCAGGTAATCTCTAATTGTAGTTAAAGGCAAGTGAATCTAATGTTCTGTCTCTCTATCACTCGGCTGTTGGCAGAATTTTAAATTGTGGCTTCCTGAAACAAAAAAATAAGTGATTAAAGCTACAAAGGGGATGAGGAGACAGAAGGAATCAATAAGAAAGAGAAAGATAAGGAAACAAACACATTTTTCACAAAAGAAAATGAAGAATTTAATGTAGAGAGAAGAAAAGAAGGAATCAATGAAACTGGTTATGCCTTAAATGATCTTGCAAAAACTAAGACATGGAAGAAAAAAATTTCATTGGAAAAGAAAAGTCAAGAAGCAGAAAAATATCCTAGAAAATGAATGAAGAAAAAGAAAGAAGCTGTTTGATCAGAAACGAAAGAAAATATTTCAAGAAAGTGTGCCATGAAGGAAACGAAACTAGAAAAAAATAAAACGTAGATATTGAGTATAAATTGTTACGGTAGGTTGGAAGAAAAAAACGAGAGAAATAAACTTAAAGTAGAAAGAGTAAAAGAAACCAGTTGAATAAATACATTAAATAGGAGAGAATGAAAAATATGAAGACTGACTAGAGAAAAATTAATAGAAAAATTAAATGAAATGAAAAACTGAAGTAGAAAATAAATAGGAAATACGAAATAATCCTCTATTGATGTCAACAAAATTTTCCAAGGGAAGATGAAGAAAAAAGAAAGAAAAATTAGATTTCAAAAAAGTGATGTAAAGTATGAAGAAAAGACTAAGGTAAAAAATGAAATAAAACTGAAGTTTGACGAAAAAGAAATACAATGAAGAAACGAAAAGAGTATAAGGAAAAGAAAGTTTTAAGGAGGAAAATCATATAAAGGAATGAACAAGATTATGGGTCAGAAAAATATGAAAACAATCTTGAAAAGTATTCAGGAATGAAAAAAGAATGAATTATAGTAAAAGTTATTAAAAGTGCAGAAGAAATCAGAGGAAACAAAAACAAATTTGAGAAATGGAAGTGTGAATGAGTTTGAAAAAGAAATTTTATAAAAAGTAATTTCAATAAAACTGCCAAGAAAGAAACTAAAAGTTGAAAAGAAGACACAATGTAAGTTGGGAAAAAAAAGGTATAAAGTGTTATTGATGTAAATAACAAAATCATAGAATAAAAAAAGACATAGATTAGAAATGAACGAAGAAAAATAAAGAAAAGAAATGATAACTAAAAAGAAAAAAAAATGTCAGTTGAAATAAAAATAAAGAGTGATTTTATGTAAAATCTCTAGATTTTGCTGTAAGTTTCTACAAAATAATGGCATGAGAAAATACCATTCTTTGTGGGCACATTCTATGATGGTCACTGACCTAGTCAGAAAAGACATATATAAAAAAAAAAATCAAAAGAATTCAAGAAGACCAAAACCTTGCAGCTAGGTGAGATTGGGGTGATGGATAGAATTGGTTCAAGGCTGAAGAAATTCCTTGCATAGAAAAGCAAATCAAACAGTCTTTTTGGCTCTTCATAAAACATTTTCCATGTATGTCATTTTCCATTTCATGCCAGTTATAAGACAATTCAATTTATTGATTTATATAGTCCTGTAATCTCCGAAAATAAAAATTAAATAAAATAATTTAATACTTTCTGTTTATAATAATTCCATGACTTTCATATTCATATTTCCTTTTAAAGCTGTCATTATCTACCTTTTATTCTTAAGTCTAGTATTTTGTCTACAATAAAGTTAAAGAAATGAAACTGAGTCAGGTTTCAGTAGTGATATGATTCCTAATCAAAGTAGCTTTCTTAAATAAAGAAAGATTTCTGTTTATTTGTTTAATATTAAAACAAGTTGACATACAAAAATTTTAAATCAGTGTTCAGTCATGTACCTTAACTCTTTAAAGATAAATAAATAAATACTAAACACTTTAAATTCCTTGGTATATGAATCATTTACAACAAATTTCTTATGGGAGATAAGGAAATTTAACATAGGCTGTGCTATGGGTAGTTTTATCCAACATTGAAAGATAACACAAAACCAACACATTAAACTAAGAGTCGTGTTCTTAAGCAGCTCTAATGGGAGAGCTTGGAAGAAAGCTTTAATCTCTCTTTGTCATTTTCCCTATTATGGGCATTATTATATCTGTGATACATGAACAGTATAGTTCATAGTTGAAATGAAATGGAATTACAAATATACTTTGTTTCCAAGAAATTTTTATACTACTATCAAAACTATATATATATAATTTATTCGAAAATTATAACAAATATGTTATAAAATCATAAAACTATGTTTTCCATCTTATTCTTCTGATAAGGTTTTCCATCTCATTCTTCTGATAAGGTTTTCCATTTGTAGAGTTAAATGGATGAAGTAATCCCGTTTGTGGTGGGAATGCTCTTTAAAGATAATCCAAAATTGATTCTAACCATAGTATAAGAATAGAATAGACAGTGCTCAACAATAATAGAAACTAATATCCAAGTATAAGATTGGCATATACAGAATAAATTCCAGTAACTATGCTATTCTTAAAAGAGTGCTCAGTACATGATTTTATAACATATTTATGTTATAATTTTTGAATAAATTATATTTGCTCTACTCTGTACTGAGCACTCTTTTAAGAATAGTATTTTTTGGTTATTAGAATTTATTCTGTATATATCAATCCTATACTTAGGTATATATATATATATATATATATATATTTACACATGTTCAATGCAGTGAAAAATATGACATATATCTATACAGCAAGCACACTGAAAGGAGAATGAAAAGATACAGTCTATCATATAATACAGTTTTTTTGTGTTTTTGGAGAAGACATGCTGAGGATTCCAGATTCAAATGGACAAGTTTCAGCTACTATGTCCCAGGTAAGGACATATTTCATGAACAGGAAATGGTGAGTCTTGGGTTTTCCCAAATTGAGAACTGTGAACTAAAGTTTCTTTCTATATCAGGGGAAGATATGTAGGAATCCTTCTGCTTGAGTTTTGGTGAAATGTCACAATTCGGAGTGTCATGATTTGATGCAATAACATAAAATATTGTTGCAGGACTGCATGCAATTCATCTGTTTATAATAATTCCATGACTTTTATGGAAAGAATAAAATCAAATAGAAAAAGACAATATAATATTAATAAATAACATTAATATAATGACAAGAAAACAAGAAGTTGGTTGAATGTATTGAATGAGTAATGTCTGTTTTTTGGTTGTTAATAGAGTTCCTGGATAAAATATAAACTGTATTGTGTATGTATATGTGAATGGTAAAATCTGGTTACATGTGTGCTTCTGTAAAAGAGTCAGTATGTGTGCATAGTAGCAACGTGGATAAAGGAGATAGATAGCATTTAGTTCTTACTGTTTATTGTGGTACCATAGTCTGAGACAGCCTCTTTGTAATTTGGTCAGTGCTGATGCTTTTGTATGTGAATGCAAATGGTTTCTTGAATATCAGTAGCTAGAGTGATATGAACTTTGGTAGACTCTGTGTGCTGTCTTTTTATTTTGTGATTTTTATACCTGTTTCCTAAGAAATCAGCTCGAGGATTATATTTGAAATTCTTAATTGGCCCTAAAAAGCCACATGATAAGTCTACTACCACATCAGTGCAATATTTTGGTAGTATCTATCTAAATTATGATAGCTAATAAAACAGCCTTTCTCATTTATATTCTATGGTTTTGTATTGTACAGTTTAATTGGTGTGTTTTAATATATAAGCACATTATTGCATGTAATTAGGTTATAAATATTTTGTAAGTGTATTTTAATATTTATTTAGCAATTATTGCCTGTAAATTTTTCTCGTGTTTAAAATTGATAAGTTTATAATCAACATAGTAATTCATTTTATTGTGTGAAATATATTGCATATTTGGTTAGATATTTTAATGGACATAAATGTTTAAACTGTCAACTGTGTATAAACACTTTCTCAGATCAATGATTAAAAATGATCAAATAATAATTGATCAAATAAAGCCTGTAATTCTTTGAGAGAACCATCCTTCATTGAACCTCATGAACTGCCATTACAAAATCACAGAATTGTACCAAATAACAGAAACCACATCACTTTCAAACTTAACAACAGTAAAACCTAAAATGGATAGCACTTTTAACTTAAAAAAGTAAATAATTCCATAATCAAGATGTTGACATAAGCATGCTACTTCAAACAAGGATAGGAAAGAAACTGGATTAATACTGGAAAGAACAAAAACAGCTACTGGGTTTGAGAAACCTATTTTCTTGAAAACTTTCATTATTTTGTTGGCCATGTTTAGGGGCAAAATCATATATCCCAAGACATGGGAGTAGATTAAATAAAGGATTCAGTTCAAAATTCTCTGAAGAAGACTAAAGGGCATAACACCTGAAACGATGCAATCATAACAACAAAGATGATGACTTTACTCTGACTGTAAATAATTTAAGTACAGCATTCTGAACTTGAAAAAATTTTATTGTATAAAACAATTTACAAAAATTTGTTAGTTAAAAGATTGTATTTTCTCAGTTATTTTCACCAGTCAAAGACATGGCTTCAAGAGAATTCATCATCTAGGTTGTAAAGAATACTATTTTACTTTGTATCTCATAGACTGGCACTATAGAATCACAGAGAACTTTGCCAAAAAATGAAAACCATGTCACTTGGAAAGTTCCAGCAGTAGCAACAACTAAAATATATATTTATAACTTATAAGAATAGAAACTGATGCCATAATCAAGATAGTGAATTTCCACACAACATTAAACAAAAGGTTAGGAAGTAAACCCCTCTCAGTATGTGAAAGAGCAATAATAATTAGTGGTCATGAGAGTCCTATTTTCTAAAAACATTGTTTTAAGAGAAAGGTTCTGTAAATTTCTAATGATTTTAATTCTAACTGGTCAATAACTTCTAAATGTTTCTGTAGTGTTACAGACTCATGGGAAGTACCATATGCTCAGCTACCTTGACTTTGTTTACTAATTTGGTCAAATTTATGTTCAACAAATCATTTCCTGTCAGACCATGATTCTTTTCAGTTTGCCATAATAATTGGTAACATGTCAAAATTATTTTGGAATTCACTGTAGGTTTCAAAATAGCCTAACATTTTTATCCTGATCCGTTGAAATAATTCAGTTGGATATGGCTTTGCTTTAATCATGGTTTTCCTAATTTCTTCTAGAAATTTCTGGGTATCAGTGTCATGTCAATTCTCCTATCTAGTTGCATGTTCAATAAAACATTATTGGTTCAAATTTTTAATAACCCTTTTTCATTTTTTTTTTTTTTTTCAATGAAAATACGTTCATACTAATTGCTGATAATTTTATAATGGCCTCACAACCAGCAGTTGCCAAGAAGAGATCAGTTATCTGTTTTTTCTGCCCAACTGATTTCAAATCCTTCAGCATTTTTGTTTTAGCTTTAGCTACTAAAATCCTAAGCCACCCTTGTCTGTACTCATAATTAACAAGTATCGGTGATAACATTGTAGTTGAGTGCATACTACTTCCCTATGACACTATACTACAGTTTTCTTATCAGAGAAGCATTAATCTCATCATTGCTATTACAATTTCAAACTGCAGTGTTAATCCTGTGAAAAATACAGTTACAGTTCTATATACAAGCTTCTTATCCCCAGATTAACACTCTTCAACAGTAAGCTATTATAGATTCTTGTCAGAATGGAAATGAAATGTACCTTTTCTTCCCACCGCCAGGTATGATACTGAAGTTAAGATTTGCACTACATTTTTTTTATTGTTGTTTCATTTAATACCCGACAGGCAATTTGGATGTTTTGTTTTATGGCATATCAACCTCAGTGGGTCATTTAATGCCTACAAATTTTTTTAAATAGATTCATAGCGATAGTTTGGTAAAAAGAAAGCTGTGTATGTATACATATATACTTGAACCATTTTTTGATTACTCATATTTCTGAGTACAATCCAACTTCTTTCAGGAAATTTACAATCTTTTTTTTTAAATTACTCACTTGGTAATATTTTGTTTGCACTAGATCAAAATCTGCATACTCTAACAGTATATGTTTCACTGTAAATTTTAATTATTGCTGATAATTTTTCCTTCAAAAATTATTGCTGGAAATTTTCTTTTTTTTAATTCAAAGTAATTCTGGTATTAAAAGCTATTTTTACACAAGTTTGTGTGTTAACTATTTGCCCATAGCTTGGACCCGAACAGGTGCTACCATTCTGGGTCAGGGTGGACCTGGGAACACCAGCAATTAAGAGGTGGTTCCACGCTCTTCAAAACCTCCTGATCAGAGGCCTTGCTTTTGGGTGTAGTTTATTGTCTTACCCAGGACGTGGATGTAGTTTAGCATTATACCCAGGATGGGACAGTTGTAATATGAAATGACATTATTGTTACAAAAGACAAACAAAAATAATAATTAAAAAAAACTAGTAAAAGATTAATAAAATGCTTCAACCAGAAAATGAAATGACTTGAAACTTGTATTTACTGTTTCTCAGTGTAAACAAACTATATGCCCTTAAAAAATTGGATAAAGCAGGATATAGATATATGGTAAAATTATGTATATTTGTGATGCTCTATGTGACTGGGTTTGAAAGTTCAGTAGTTGGCTGCCTGGGGAAAGAAATTCCATGGCGGTAAATGAGACACATATAGTATTAGGTTGTCACATGAAATGAGGGATTTTTTTGGTTGGTTGTTGATTCGGTCGTCTAACTTAGTATATAAGAAACCCTTGACTTATTTCCTACTATTTTTCTTTGCAGATAAGTTTTCTTTCAATATATTCTTACTCATAAGCCTAGTGAAGATGATTACAATGAAACAATGTTGAGTAATCTTACTGTATAAGTACAAACTGAGGAAAAGGACCATTTTTGCATCAAATTCTTACCTGCAGTGAGAAATGGATACTCATTGACAAGAGTAAGAGTGTAGGATAGTGGTTAGATGCAAATGAATCATCAAAGCAATGCTCAAAACCTCCAATGCACTCTAAAGAGTTAACAGTTACTGTATGATGGTCTTTCAAAGGGGTTATTCATTATTCATTCTTGCCTCAAGGGAAAACAATAACAGCAACCACATATTCTGGAGAAATTGAGTGTATGCATGGAAAATTGAAAAAGAAATATCCTAGGCTATTGAATAGGAATGGCACAATTTTACTGCATGACAACATATGGCCACACACTTCTTAATCAACTGTCCAAAAGGTGCATAGCCTGAATTATAAAATGTTGCCTCATCCTCCATATTCACCTGTCCAAAAGCTGCATAGCCTGAATTATAAAATGTTGCCTCATCCTCCATATTCACCTGTCCAAAAGCTGCATAGCCTGAATTATAAAATGTTGCCTCATCCTCCATATTCACCTGTCCAAAAGCTGCATAGCCTGAATTATAAAATGTTGCCTCATCCTCCATATTCACCTGTCCAAAAGCTGCATAGCCTGAATTATAAAATGTTGCCTCATCCTCCATATTCACCTGTCCAAAAGCTGCATAGCCTGAATTATAAAATGTTGCCTCATCCTCCATATTCACCTGTCCAAAAGCTGCATAGCCTGAATTATAAAATGTTGCCTCATCCTCCATATTCACCTGTCCAAAAGCTGCATAGCCTGAATTATAAAATGTTGCCTCATCCTCCATATTCACCTGTCCAAAAGCTGCATAGCCTGAATTATAAAATGTTGCCTCATCCTCCATATTCACCTGTCCAAAAGCTGCATAGCCTGAATTATAAAATGTTGCCTCATCCTCCATATTCACCTGTCCAAAAGCTGCATAGCCTGAATTATAAAATGTTGCCTCATCCTCCATATTCACCTGTCCAAAAGCTGCATAGCCTGAATTATAAAATGTTGCCTCATCCTCCATATTCACCTGTCCAAAAGCTGCATAGCCTGAATTATAAAATGTTGCCTCATCCTCCATATTCACCTGTCCAAAAGCTGCATAGCCTGAATTATAAAATGTTGCCTCATCCTCCATATTCACCTGTCCAAAAGCTGCATAGCCTGAATTATAAAATGTTGCCTCATCCTCCATATTCACCTGTCCAAAAGCTGCATAGCCTGAATTATAAAATGTTGCCTCATCCTCCATATTCACCTGTCCAAAAGCTGCATAGCCTGAATTATAAAATGTTGCTTCATCCTCCATATTCACCTGTCCAAAAGCTGCATAGCCTGAATTATAAAATGTTGCCTCATCCTCCATATTCACCTGTCCAAAAGCTGCATAGCCTGAATTATAAAATGTTGCCTCATCCTCCATATTCACCTGATATTCCTCTTACTGATTATCATTTATTTAAGCATTTTGTATGTTGGACAACATTTATTCATCAACATGGTGCCTATTTCAACTAAATAAATTAGTTTTTTAACATTTCAGAAGTGTTTGCATATGTGACAACCTAATACCTAATGCATTCTGGAACAAAATGAAAAGAAGTGGGTATATGGTCTTCCTTATACAACCCAAAATAGAATGACATTCAGTTAGTGCACTGTCAGGCAGGATTGTATAATCCCCACAAGTATTTTCTGTGCCACTGGATATGTAATCATATTTGAATTAGTTTTTATGTATTTTTATAAATCCTACTTGTGTTATCACATGTTCTATTAATATTTCATGATTTAATGAGAAGGACAAAAATGTAGGAAAATAAAGATTCTACTTGTTTCTTCTTCTATGTGCCATGTCCTTTCAGAATGCTGGCGATCATGGCTCTCCATAATTTCTTTTCCTTTGTAGCTCTTAGTTAATTATGTTTTTTGCTATCTTTCCTAAACCTTGTTCTATCATTCATCTACACCAGCACATTAGCTTGGTTAAACATTTGCCCATTGTATCCAATTTTCTAAACCTGCTTTCTTCATCATTATGTGCTGTAGAAGTTTCAACATGCTATTTCTGATGTTAAGTATCGATGTGTTTTTTTTTTTTTTGTTTCCTTTTCTTCTAAAACATTATTGTTGATCATATGTTCAATCCATGGTATTCTCAGCATCCTTCTGCAGAATCACATTTCTGTTTCCCCAAGTCTATTCATTTATGAGGAGAATGTTCAGCAGGAGAATCAGTATAACAAATGAAACTCCTCTCATTTACCCACCACAGAGGACCCTCCCTGCTTCTCATCAGAATGGCTGATGCCCAACACCACCTGCTCGGTCTCACACTGTCTGCTAATATGAGGTAGAACAATTACATAGATTCAATAACTTCATCTACCGCAAAGAAAGTTAGTTCCCTGTGTCGTACCAGAAAGTTTTTCTTGTCTGAGTCCATTCTTCAAATCTATAAATCAGCCATCTGTCTTTGCATGGAATCTTGCTATCATATATGGCCTGATGCCACAGCTGTAAGTCTCAAGGTCCTAGACAAAATCCAGAGAGGGATATACAGTGTGAGAGGTCCTGATTAGGCATCTACAGTCGCTTTCTCACAGACATGTGGCTTCCCTCTGTCTCTTCTATAACCATTTTCTAGGCAACCCTTCTGACAAGTTGCTTTCACTGGCTTCCAGACTGCATGAATTTAAGCAAGCTACTAGTTTGGCATCTTGTTCCCACTCTTTCAATGTCAAAATGGTTAAATCTAACTTTTTCTTCTACTCAAACAGCTTCTTTAGCACTTCCCGTCTGTGGAACTCCCTTCCTCTTACTTGCTTCCCTGATAACTATAATCTTCAAATATTCAAGTGTAATGTCAATTGACATATTCTGATGCTTTGATCTTGTTCTCAGTCCTTCTCTTTGTCCTCTCCCCAAACATGCCTCTTTACTCTTGTTCTCTACCCTCTGTAACCCCTTGTGTGCTAGTGGCACTCCCACCTTGCTTGGGGTGAAATGCTTAAAAATCATGTTCAGTAGTTATTTCTTTATTTCTAATTTAATTTTTGCTTTCAGAAATATTTACTTAGCTTTTGGAAAGCATCTTTCACTCTACCAATGCACCTTTTGATTTCAGTGCCTGACTTTTCGTCATCCACTAAAACACTTCCTAGCTATTTAAATTTTAGTATCTCCTGGACGTTGGTAATTTCAATTTTAGTACTTCCTGGACTTTGGTAACTTCAATTTGTAATTCACATGTTGGGCTGTTTCTTTTGCTGACAACCATATATTCTATCTTCTTACAATTTACAATTTCTTATGGTTAGTCCTTTCTTCTCACTTTCTTTTACCACTTTCTGTATGAGATCCTGTAGCTTCGTTTCTCCGTCTGCTATCTACATTGTGTCATCTTCCTATCTAACATTAGGACTGTGGCCATGAACAACGAATACTGGTAAGATATCTAATCCTCTCAGGATTGTTCCACTGTAAAAATTGAACAAGTGTAAGGAGAAGGCATATCCTTGTCTTATACCTCTTTCTATTTTTGTGCATTTTCTGAATTCATTTCCTATATGTAGGCAGGTGGTTTGTCCCCAAATACATTCATGCTCACCTAGCATTTTCAACAGCTCTTGGTGTCTTACTTTATTAAATGTTTTTGTATAATGTTTAAAACAGAAGCAGTTTTAAGTTTATATTTTGTGTAACCACATTACAGAACATTTTAATCTCTGACAAAATAATATTTATTTTACTTATAGCCTGTTGTATTGTTTTACTAAATTATATGTGAAAATGAATGCATATAAAGGTCAACTTCTTTAACTCAGAGAAAGTATCAGGTGATAGTATCCCATTAATGCCTGCTGGTATTATAAATATTATTAATTAAATATTCTGAAAAAATAATCCTGTATTAATCATAAGTTTATTAAAATAAAAATGTAATAAGTAGAGGGTTGTTATGATTGAGTCACTGGTTCATTTTCTACAGCTTATCAACCTCTTGCAGGTTATTTAAATCCAGAAATTCTGTTTGGATTGTAACATTTCTTTTAGATAATAAGTTATTGATACAAGTTTAATTAACCCATAGCTGGAGGAGAAGAAGTGGATTCATACCTTTCTCAAATTTATTTGCATGTAAGTGAATATAATGAACCCAACTAGAATTGGAACTTGACTCACTGGTTAACAATTCTAAGCCATTATACATTGCAACACCTACACATAGAAGCTTACAGCTCCTAATATTCTCAAGTGTTCACCCATATAGGTATTGACCAGGCTTGACATTACATAAATTGGGTGGTCATATGGGAACCAATGTTTCAACATGATATGGCCATAAACCTAGAGATTTCTTAATGTAACCAATCTCAAAAATGGTACAATGAGCATTTGTAGTTTAATTGATACATAAATTTTCTGCTGCATTTCCATACATTTCTCCTTCTGAATAGATTAAGTGCATTGACAAGGAGATTAGGTTGAATAAATTTGCCAAAAATAAATACTTTTTAGATTATTAGATTATCTATTTAATTATGTATATGAACATACATGTATACACATGCACACACACACACACACACACATGCATATATATATATATATTAAAATATATATATTATATATATATATATATATTAAAATATATATATTATATATATATATATATATATATTTTAAAAATAAGTTACTCCATAATTCGCTTGAGGATGAAATGGAACTAATGTCTTTAATTACAAAATTATATTTGAAGCTTTTAGCTTCCATTTTTGAAACATGGTTAGAAATGTATAGCAAAAAAAACATATTTTAAACCAATTAATTTATAATATTAATGCTCTGTAAATTTACATTGAGCACTATTTTGTAAAAATAAAAAATATCTATAAGAACAGCCATTTATATATCTTACTGTTCTTTCTTTTTATTTATATATACTTATATATATATATATATATATATATATATATATATATATATATATATTTAAAAAGACAGACATATAGATATATACATATATGAATGTATGTATATAAATATATATATAGAGAGAGTTAGTATAAATAGAAAATTTATCACTTTGCAGGTGAACCTTTTCGTTATCGTTTGGTTCATTTGTCAGGAGGTATCAGTAATTGTCTGCCAATTTTCTCATGTTTGTCATCTTTATATGAAGTTAAAAAATAATTTATGCACATTTTATTAGTGTTGGGTTGTTTTTTTTTTTTTTTTTTTACTTCTTTGTGTGTGTTTGTATATGTGTGTATGTGTACAGTAGGATATAGAATACTATCTGAAACCAAAATAGAGATAACGGGACAGCAGCATGCAAATTGGGGTGGGGGTGACAGCTCCGTGTATGCATATTAGGAGGGCATGAAATCAAAGAGTGAAATAAAAGTTTAGTTTTTGAAATTTGAAATTGTTTCTGTTAACTTCGATGTACAAACAACCTACATCTCCACAAGCTGGTGTGAATGTGGATCTGTGTTTTGATAAGTGAGACCAGATTACCCACCTACTTGAACAAGAATGATAACCCCTTTAAAAGATCATCATACAGTAACCATTAACTCTTTAGAGTGCTGTGGATGTTTTGAGCATTGTTTTGATGATTCATTTGCATCTAACCACTGGTATACACTCCAGGAGTTGGACCCAGGCATCACAAATGGAAAATCATTTGTTTTTTTAAATGAAATTGCATGTTAGGTTTTAGGTTTGGTATCTTCAGGTTAGAATAAGAGACAAAACTGTGTGTAAGGAAAATGCATTGGGATTTTTGAGGATAAGAGGGGCAATAAATTAAATTACCTTACCAGATCTGATGACCATAGACAAGAAAATATTTTAATTTTTTTTTATATTAGAGCCATTAGAATTTAAATCAGCCCACTTCAAGTAGATTTTTTTTTCTCTATTACCTTATCTTGCGCATTGTGTTACTTTTATAATAATCAGTGACATTAGGTATGACCCTGGATTTAGGTTTATTGTTGAGATGTGTGTGTAACCACATGGCTAAAATGTTTGTTTTCTGATGATCAGATCTGATGGTCGGTTTGTCAGGAATATGATTTTTGATGTCATCATGTCTGGGAATGCCAGCATACAGCACATTTGGAAAAAAAGCCTGAGAAATCATATGATGAGTTTGAGTGAAATTGAGTAGATGGAACTGACTAGAAGCCATTATAGATAGTTGTGCTAGCACAAAGTCACAAGTCATTGTGACTGAGGGTTTGTGCATACTGCCATTTTTCAAGCTGTTGATCATGACAGATTATTTGCTATCTTCCAAAAATTGTAACTAGGGACCAAAAACAGGATTGATTGATTTATTCATTTTTCATGACTTATCAACCCTTTTGAGTTTATTTTAATTAATAAAATATCTTTAGAATCTAAGAATTTTTTTTTTTAGAGATAATAATTGTCTAGTGATACAATAATTACAAATTAACCCATTGCTGGGGGAGAGAAGAGGTGAATTCCTCCCTTTCTCAAGTGTTTTTGCATATAAGTGAATATAACAAGCCTAACAGGAATTGAAACTCTGCTCTCCAATTAACAATTTCAAGCCATTATCCCCTACACCACCCACACAGCCAAACTTATAGTGCTTGATATTACTAAGGGGTCACCCATTTAGTTACTGACTTTGCTTAACTTTTCTTATAAGAACCAGTGTTTCAACATGATGCAGCTGTAATTTAAAAATAAGAAATATAATATTAGTGGTAAATATACACATACATATGCAATCATATATCTAAAATGTATAAATATATATACATACATGCATACACATACATATGTATTTGTATAAAAAATAATTCCAAGAGGATAGAATCCAGGTAGAACTCAATGTCCAGGACAGAGTAAGAATATAATAAAAAGGCTTAAACACTAATATTCCATGGTCATAATTTATTCCATTGTAATCATAAATACGATAAAATTCATCAGACCTACAAATTCAAAAAGCTAATATATATATATATATATATATATATATATATATATATATAATGACACAATACCTAAGGTCCTCATGTATAGCCAGCTTCACAGTGGACACAGAAGTGTTAGATGTCCATGGCTCAGGTATAAAGATAAGCTAAAGAGTAACTTCTCAGCTGTCAATGTGCCTTATAATAACTTTGAGTGAGCTGCCCAGGTCAGAAATAACTGTAGGTATTTGTGCCAGTGGTATCAGATATTTTGAAACTAAGTATATTGACTAGCTAAGAGACGAAAGACAACAGTGAAAAACATCAGCAAATATTCTTGTTGCTATGTCCTGTGATCCTCGTGGTTGCACAATATATAAACTTATATATAAACTTATATATGAAATGTCGCATACAATATAAACATACAAACTTAATGAAGTTTTCACATCATCATACATTAAAATCAGCAGAAAAGGCCATTATATATATATATATATATATATATATATAAATAAGATTGATGCAAAAGTTGCAAGCTCCATCTGTTTTTGTCAATGCTAAGAATATTCATTCTTTATTGTTTGTTTTCACTCAGTGAAATACTCTTTATCTGGTTAGTGTTTAAAGCACTTTCATGAGATAGAAAAATTCCTCTGGGAATTAATTGACTCAAAAGCAGAACCATTCTTTTAAGCTGTCATATTTTATTTATTATCTCTCTAAATCTTTCACTGTTATTCCAAGAGTTGAAGAACTAAATCCATAGTCAAATAGCTTGAGACAAATAGATGCCTACTATAAATGCTATATTTAGTGGGTACACATTTTTAGTAGTATTCTTTTAACAGGGAAATTAATGTCTACTCGACTAGAGATTGAAAGTTTTGATAAAGATAGTGTGCTTCCCAACATTGATTGATCAGTGATTCCAACAATTTTATGATATTGAAAAATTACTCCAGGAATTAACCGACTCAAAAGCAGAACCATTCTTTTAAGCTGCCATATTTTATACATTCTCTATCATTAAATCTTTTACTTTTATTCCAAGTAAAGAAATGAAGAACTAAGTCTACAATCAGATATCTTTCGAAATTTGTCATACTTGTTGCTCATCTTTCATTGACATGGATTTTATTGATGATATTAGGATTGTAGTTTAAAGTGGAAAATCATTCTATAAAATCCAGATAATTGTGTGTTTATTAGTGAAACTTAGACATATCATATGTATGTGTAGTGGGTGGGAGCATCCATATATTTAGCTCCTAGTGGGTGTGTGGGTGTATGCAACCAATCTAATTTAGTTAATCCAGTTTTAAGCCTTGGCAGTGATACAATATATAAAATATGAGATGAAATTCAAGACTTAATCAGCTTAAAATATTTTACTCTGTTTATTAAAATCAAATTTGTAATTGGATAGCAAAAAAAAATCTACGGGTGTTCCAACTTTGGTTTCATAAATATTTTTTAAAAAGTCCTTGGCCAAACATCAGTAGATATCTCTCTCTTTTTGAAGAATATATTTTCTGTAAAATATTTTAAATTTATTGCTATCATTAGACAATTATTTGTGTATAAATTGGCTAGTCAACCACCTGGATTAAAATAAGTCCCATCAAAGAAATCATTTTATGTAATTATTGAGCATCTAGCATTGGCAAAGGGATATAGAAATTTTCTTGTGTTCATATAAATTTTTCTTTAATTTCTTTCATCTGCAATATCCACATAGAAAATACAATTATAAAAGTCTCATTCACATGTATAAAAAATGCTAAAAACAACAGAAGCATTGATAATAAAAAAGAAAAGAAAAAGATAACATTCAATAATATAAATTCTTAAGGCAGCTACAATGAGTTGACTGTGTTTGAAAAATTAGAAAACATTCCCATAACTCTAGATACATACATAAAAATCTACACATTCAATTAAAAATAAAGATAATGCCTAAACGAATAACTGAAAGTACACAGACATACAGAACAGTTGGAAAAATGTTACACACTTTTCATTTAGAAAAGAAAAAGTTACAAAAATGCAAGAAAGATTAAATAAAAAGCTTCAACACTGTACCTTGTCAGTCGTCTTTAATAAAAGTTAAATTTAGTCTTATTATAATCTCATTATCCTAACTGTTGTGGACCCAGGATAGGTCTGAAAGAAAACTCAAACTCAGCAATTTAGTGAAAACATATTATTAAACAAAAAGAAAGAACACAAAAGTGTTGCATGTCCGACTGATGGCAAAGTTCAGTAGTCAACTCGTCAACTGTAGACAGCTCTCTTGCGAGGCATAACTCCCTGTATATATAGTAATAGGACAAGTCCATTTAGTCCATAAAGGTAGGTTCCATAACACTAACCTTTCAAGTCCTCCCTTTCTTCTGCTTTCTAATTCATTCTTGTAATAAGCCTCATTCATCGTTACCATTTTAACAGTTACTCTCCATTGTGAGTAGATCTCAAGCATTGTTTGGTGATTTCTAGTATTTCAAAAAAAAAATTAAATTTGAAATGTAGCATTCCAAATAATGCCAGGATAAAGCTAACAGAACTTTTGTTGATGACACTGACAACATTTAGCTGTTGATAATGACTGAGTCAGTCAAATGTTTTTTTTTTTTTAATACTAATGTTCACCCAATCAGTCAGTTATATGCCATCCATGATACACACTTAGGCGATCATGTATATTTTGATACATGACTAACGAAGCAGATTTTTCTTCCTGCAGAAGGTTGCTATTTCTTTCTGCTGTAGACCAGTTGCCATCCAAGGCTATAGAGCCTGTTCTGTCCTGCTATTTACCCATAGCTTAGGGGAGAAGAAGGGGATTCATACCTTTTCCAAGAGTATTGGCATGTAAGTGAATTTAATGGATTTGAGTGGAATTCAAAATTGGGTCTTCAATTCCTCAATACGAGCTGCTATCCATTGCTCCACCGTACCTCCCCCATTCACCCAATACAAAGACCAATAACCACTCAAGATAGGGCATTACATTTTTTTAAGCATTTCACCCCAAGCAAGGTGAGAAGCCACTAGGACGCAAGGGGTTACAGAAAATTTGGAGCAAGATCAGATAGGAGTGATAGAAGAAAGGATGAGGAGAAGCGTAGTGGATAGATCAAGGCAACTGGGGATGTCGATTGACATTACATTTGAATAGCTGGAGATTATAGCTCTCAGGGAAACTGGAATAAGGAAGGGAGTTCCATAGGTGAGAAGTGCGAGACATGAAGCTATTGGAGTAGAAGAGATGGCTACATTTAGGAGTTTCGACAGTGAAAGGGTGAGAGTGGGATGCCAGCCTCGTAGGGTGGTGTTGAATAAAGCATGAACTTTGGAGACTTTATCCACAATTTTGATCTGGATGGGCAATAGTATTTAAAATCTAGAAAAATATAATAAAATTTTACACAGAAAAACTTAGCTGAATTTAATAAAAACGGCTTGATAGAATCATTTCTGCCATGAAAAAAAATATGATATTCTCATACATGCACACACACACACACACATGTGTATGTATATATATATATATATATATATATATATAATACACACACACAGGCATTATTAACTGTTATTTCTTAATTTTCTCTAAAGTTGTTCAGAAATGTTTATTTTATAAACAATAGGTCTGAGCTTTTGGACATAAATCTTTTTTATCTTTCTGCTTTTAAAGCACTATCATATTTCATTTATTTATTTTGAGCATGTAGTTTTTTTTCACATGTAAATATAGAAAATAAAATAGAGTAGGTATTTCCAATATTTTTATCATCAAGTGTTCAGAACAGGATTTAAACTTAGGATTAAAATCTGACATGGAAAATTTTATATGCCAGGTGCAATGGCTCAGATTCATAACACTATTTAGCTTTTCAAGATTTTTTTTACAACTGTAACTTCCATTTCTGACTGGACTGAGTGAGTTAGCAGATATTGACACATAACTCACTCATGTCTTCTCTCTACCCCCTCACTTCCTCACTTCCTTAATTTACATATTTTTAATACGGCCCGTCAAAAATGTGTAAATTTTCTTTTCATTTTTTGTTTGGAAGTAAAGTCTGATGATCCACAGTCCTTTAAAAGGGCTGTGGGGAAATAATTTATTACATGGAACCTTAAAGTGGTCTGTTTTTATTTAAATTATTTGCTCTGGATTTACATTGAGCTCTCTGGATTTTATCCTCCTTAGGTTTACCCATACGGATTACCTAGTTTTTCATAAACTATATATATATATATATATATATATATATATATATATATATATATAAGTTGTAGCCTCTGTCTGTCTGTTATCGATCTTCTCCTAGGATTTTGGCGATAGACCCCCATAACCATATATATTATGAAGCTACATTACCTAGGGGACTTGGATAAGTATATTTCATTTTGATCAAAGGGAGTCCCATAGGGTCACCACCCAACACTGAAGTTTTTTCCCTTTGATTTAAATTAAACTTAATTTGAGCAAACAGTCAGTAGTGCCTTACAATCCATATTTGTTGCGACAATTCGACTGTCATACCAGTTTTGAAATGTGCTCATCAAATGCATATCAAAGGGGTCAGACTAAACTGTGAAAATCCACTGAAATTTTATCACATTGATTTAAATTAAATTTAAATTTGAACAAGAGAGTAACTCTGATCCAAAATATAAAAGAAGAATATGGTGGCCACATCGGCACGATCATTGAGTAATACTGAAATGTATAATTTTTCTCCACAAATTATAACAATAATTTAAAATCAATAATGATTTTATTATAAAACATGTGTGACACAGCAAGGTGTGGGTAATTCAGCTAGTGTCAAATATTTGTATAGAAATTATAGAACTTGAATGATGAATCTAGAAGTTAAATTGGCAAACTAAATTAAACTAAAAATAGCAAAGCTTGATAACTGCAGTTTTAAACATTACCAAAAAAATGAAAAGCTTAAGCTAAAAGTATGATTTACAATTGAACAGCTAGTCAGATAACTGTATTTGAAAGATTTACTTTCAGTTTTTAGTTTGTTTTTAGGATAGAGAATTAAATTTGCAATCTTAAGGCAAATTGCACTTGGAAGGTAAATTTCTTAAGTAAAATTATGGAAGATGACAAAAGAAATTGTATACATAAATATTGATCATTATCAAAGATCATTTCATAACCTAAACACTGATTTCTCTTAGTCTGACCTTGGCACAAAAAACACTTTATCAGTTTTAAATTAAAAACTCATAAAATTTCATTGAGGTCAAACCTAGGTCTGATTAATTTGTAATGGTTTTCAAAAAAATATTACTCTTTAGAAAAGAATGTAAATACATATATTTTTGCGAGTTATAAAATAAACTGTCTCTTGAAATTTTATTTCTTTCTTTCTCTATGTGCCATGTCCCTGAAGGCTGTATGGGCAATCATGGCTCTCTATTGTTTCTTGTCATGTGTATCCCTCTTTATGAGGTAAGGAACTTCTCTATCGTGTTATTACTGAGATACCAAAAGACTTGCTACTTGGGTAGGAAACATTAAGATGTACATCAATATATGAAGAAATTGTTTATCCATAAAGCATTTCAATATAAGAGTTAATTAAAAAGTAATGTCTGCTCTATTTTAATATTAAAAGAATTTACCAAATTTTTTAAGGTTTTTTTTTTATTTTATTTTTTGGTTTTTAGTTTTTTTATTTTGTTTATTTTTGTAAACCTTAATGCGTCAAAAAGCCCAACGGAAAGAATATTTGCCTTTTCTTTTTCTAAAATAATCCTCTTCTAAAATGGCTGCCCATGGATATATGTATAAAGCAAGAAGCTGTCTTAGAATTTCTGTTTCTGAAAAGTGAAAATACTGCAACCATTCACAGGAGATTATTAAATATTTATGTAATACTTGCACTTGACATAAGTGCAGCAAGAGAATGTTTAGAAAAATTAATGACAGTTTTGGAAAGAATGAAGATACTAGCCTTAGTCCATTGCACCATGTACATATCTTCAATTAATCTAGCATGTTTTTTTTTCTTTTCCCAGTTTTTTGAATTTGCTCTGTCTGCTAGCATTTCTTATCCAATTTTATAATTGCTTCATCAACCTCTTTTTTTTCACAGACATGAACCTAGTTTGACCACAGTCACTTTTTGGGGTTTTCTTTGAGTGTCTCACTAATTCTATCCAAGTTAAATCTTCAAATTTTTTTTGATATGCCATTAATCAGATTTCCATGGTTGTATTGCACCCTGCTTCAGGTAAAAATAAATTGTTGATTTTATTTTACCCTCCACTTGCTTTGTTGTCTTTTAGATTCTTTGATGACAGCATTGGCTGTGAAACCTTGTAATCACATTTCAACAAAGTATTTTTTTATCCATTTCTCATAAACTGATTGATTGGTTTGTTTTCTGCAGCTTATCAATGCTTTGCAGGTTATTTAAAGCCAGAAAATTGTTTAAATTGTAAGAAGCCATTTTCTTTCTTTTCTTTGGAGATAATAATGTTTTAGTGCATTGTTTCTCAATCCTTTTAAGCAACAGCACACCTAGGAGCAAATGAAAATATCATGCCACACTTTACAAAATTTTTAAAAGGTATACATTTAAATATTATGAAATAAAACCATAGATGGTTTTAAAAAATACACACACAAATATGAACAAAACTTTATTTCAATGTTTCTGTTCAACTATTTATGCAGCTTATTTTAATGTAAAACCTATGTTTGGTGTTTTTTGATGGTTTCTTCGATATTTGGTGGAATGTGCGATAAACAGATCGTCATTTCTTCTGTTGAGTATATTTCATATCACACTTAAGATACAAATCTTATCAATTGCACCACTTAACAGGGGGGTGGGGAGAAGAGATAGACACATACCTTTCCCAAGGGTATTTGTGCATAAGTAAAGATAAAAAACCCAACAGAAATTGGAACTCGGTCCTTGCATTAACAATTCGAGGCATCATCTCTTATTCTACCTGGTATTCCCCATTATATCAGCACTACCATCGTTGTGAAGTGTGTGATTTCCTAATTTAGTGCTCCTTTCATCATTAGTAGAAGTATGATACATATAAATCTATGTACGCATATGTAAAGGATGCAAAAACTGTTTAAATATCACAACACAATTAAAACGTCTTAATCTCTCAAGTGTAAGATTATGTTTTATTCACCTTGGCATTTGCACATGGGTTTCATTAGATTTAGATCAGGAATCTTAGAATATCTTATTAAAAATGAGGAATGTGCATCTTCTTTTGTTGAGGATATGATCTCAGTTCTGAGTGGACCACATTCTATCACTTGAAAGTCCTTGAGACAGTTTATATTGTCAAGACAATCATCCTTGTGTAAACAAAAGAAGTGATTGTTAGGACTTAGTGTGACCTGATATTATTTTTTTCCTCATGTTTCACCATTTTGAGTCAGCACACACAATATTTTATTTTCCTCAATCAAATTCAACTGAGGAGCAATAACTGGGGGACACATTTTATCGCTTTCTCTTTTTCAACTTTTTTCTTTTCACATTGCCACCTACCATAATTTCAATTTCTTCTGGTCCCTTTTTATTATGTCTTATTATTGCCTTAATTAAATTTTGTTGCTTTATTAAGAGATCTGTAGAGGACAGTGCTTGTCTACATGTTTGTGATCGTCCTCAACCTCCAGCCTCTTCCATCAGAGAAATAAAATTCAGAATTTTCAGGAATAATTTACAACATATAGAGATATTTTTATGCATTTTAATATAACGAATAACATGATTCACAAACGAGAGAAAATATACTAGTGTGTGCAAAGATTTGAAAAGAGTAAGAAAAAGCATTTATTTAGTCTTTAGTAGTGTGCACATGCAAGAGATGAACCTCATGTTCTGATGACAAAGTACATCTAGAAGGAAAAAGTGGAAAAGTCTTCTGCCTACTACATCCTGGAAGGAAAAGAGGTAGAGAGAACACTATTTACATTGTTTGGACTATTGTCCTCATATTTGTCGCCGTGTTTATCTCAACGTTTCAGCCGTTGTATGCTCCGGCCTTCTTCAGGTGTTTGGAACGTGAAACTGAACCCTTTATCTCACTCACTGGGTTAGACTGTTCTAGTTCCACATGCCATGTCTAATGGATGTCAGTTATCTCCTGTTAGTTACCCTCTGAAAGTTCTCCGCCACCTCATATTGCAATTTTTGCTCTTATCATTGCATAGTTTTTACCAGAGCTCATATTGCAATTTTTGTTGTTATTATCGCTTTTCTCTGGCACTCCTTATTACTGGTTCCCATATTGTATTCACTTCTATGCTTTTAAAGGGGAATTAACAGTTCAACATTCCAACCACCTGAAGAAGACCAGAGCATACAACAGCCGAAACATTGTGATAAACATGGTGACAAAGATGATAATAATGTAAATAGTGTACATAATACCTCATCTCAGAAATATTGACAGGTAAAGAGAGCTTGTTCCCCTCTTTTTATAGTTCTGAAAGTCTCACCTAGTGGGCATTTAAGGAATCCAGGTGGGTGTAATCCTCCAAATATCTTTAAATATTCTTTATCTTTTTGGTTTTTCTTCTTTCAGATTTTTTCTTCTTTTCTCGGTGCTTAATCTCTTTTAAAACACAAGTTTACAGTTGAGATAGCAGGTACATATGTATGCACACTTTCAACTAATTTAAATTCTTGAGAAATTATTTATTAAATGAAGTGTTAATAATTTGAATGGATTTTCTTAATCTGTTGTGAATAGAAAAAATAGTTGTTGAATTATGTTAGAAATATCCTTTGACTGTTCACTCAGTGAATTCACAAACACAAGCCTACACACAGAAAAAAATAAAATTGTTCAACCAATTTTGTAAATCAGAAATTCTAAGGGAGGCTACTCAGTCCACAGGTTTTTTTCTTTATTCTGCTATGACTGGCATTTCAAAATTTTATGAATTTTATGAAAAGAATATTTTAGTATTAATTTTAGGTTATACTTTTATGCATGATTTTTATGTCTGTGAAAATGGCAATCATGGCTCTCCAGAACTGTCTTTTTTTGCTGTAATTATTAGCCTTCACCAACTCTCTTCATCCCGGTTTTATCCTCTCATCACTCAAACTTGTTATATTATTCTTTGTGCCCCTTCATTGCTTCTCTTGCCTTCAATATCCTGTTAGTGTTAAACTCTCAAGGCTCTCTTTTTTCATTATGTGTACCAGAAATTTGAAATCTTTCTTTAAAATGTTATGTGCATGCCTAAACTGCAGATTCAATCTAAAGAATACTTTGCAGGTCTATTTATCATGACCTGATAAATATTGTTGGCACCCCCCCCCCCAAAAAAAACAGGATTTCTTACATTATGTAACTAGATAACAAAGCCCTAGTTTTACACTGTAAGTGAAATCCTCACTTTAGAGTCAATTCACTCACTTTCACTTGAAATGGTAATTTTTCTCAAAAAATTAAAACTCTCCGAAACAATGGTCAATTTCACTCAATTCAAAATAAATTGGAAAATACTTTCTCATAAAAAACTTTCTGGTCAGGTTATGGCAATCTTTGTAAAATATCTTGTTTATATTGCAAATAATATAACTGTGATATTTTGACATACAAAAATAATTACTTTATATATATCAAAATATAGAAAACCATATTGTTATATTTATATGTTACCCATTAATATCTACTGTCACATTTTTATATATAGAAAACTATAATTAATACAGGACTTCATATAACCCTGGAATTAAAACCAAATTTTATCATCATCCACAGACTCATGACTAGATGAGGTCATAGAGTGGCTCTACAGCTGAACATTTCACTATATAAAACATTTCTTATGTTCATGCTCCATGTAGTGAGAGAGATAATCACCTCCCTCGAAAAGAGTTTGTGTTTTGTGTGTGATCTGCTGAAAAAAATTATTGAAAGTAGTTAGCAAAAATGTCCTACTTTAAGTATCAGAATCTATGCTAATGTTTTTTCCTCCCCTGAATGGTGTGGCCAATCAGAAAAATTGCCGGGTGAATAAAAGCCATTGTTTTTGACTTATGAGATAAGAATTTTTCTGAGCTTGGTAGACAAACATGCCTTTTTACTGGTGAGAAATGAAGGTTGAATTTGTGACCCCATTTTGTTGTTTCTTTGTTGCCCGTTGGACTGTTACAATAGAATATCATTTGAACTGTGATTTGGCTGTAAGTGTTGCAGACAAGAGACAGAAGAAACTTACTGCAGGCGTTTATTGTTACTATAAGTTTACATTTTTTTTTTTTCTTTACAACAACACTCCATTGAAGACTAAAATTTTAATCGATTCATCTTGGGTTAATTGTTAACTATCCTCTTTATCTGAATTATTTTTTCTTCATTTCAGTCGCTCTTAGTTTTATTACAGAAACCGTTATATTTATACATAATGTTGGTCCACTTCTAATAACAGGTCACAAAAAAAAGAAACATGAAATTAAAATAACATGAAGTATCAAATATATATCTCTAAGAATTAAAGATATTTATTCAAATGGTACATGCTATCCATTGACTTTTCCATGTGTATGTTGGTCAGAGAGCAACTTGATACCTTTTTACTGATTCAGGTTCAATCATCAAAAGAGTGAGAGTTTATAAATTGTCCACCAAAATGGAAACAAGACAAGGCTGTCATTGGCTCATCCATTGACCAGTCAGAGGACTTGTTACATGCTGCTTATAACAGTGCTGTGAAAGAGACCTCTCAATTAACCATTTCCTTTATTTTATTTAAAGGAGCAATAACAGTTTCATATCTCATTCACTAACTCTCTACTATGAGATATACTTGGGATTTGAATGTCATGAATTTTATATTTGCTACTCTCCTTAGAACTTAGCATTAAAACTGAATAGATATTTTGCAACCAGGTAAGTTAGTAATTTAAATAAATTGTATAACTAAGAATAGTGCAAGTCATTGGCAGTATCTCAGTTGCACAGAAGTTGTAAACAATTTCACCAAAGAAACAGACTTTCTTCTGTTGATATTTCAAGGTTTATTTAAAGAGGCTATATTATTATCATTATGTCTTTAGGTCTCTCCAGAATATACCCAGACACTTTGATTATCTCAGAAACTAGTTAAGTGGCATTGATATCACTTGGCAACCAATCAGCATGGACCTTATCACATATCTATGAACATACACTCTCCCATGGGGTTACTCAATTGGCAACAAGATACCAGTGAGTGAGCATATGTACTCTGGTCTGTCACATACACACTGACTACCAGATTGTTAAAAGAGGAGGAAGAAAATTGGATGTGAGGAAAAGGAAAGTAATATGTAAGAAAACTAGAGGAAAATTGGATAAAATCAATGTGTTGGTTTTAGTTGGTTGATTTTGTTTAGTGACAAATCAACACCTCTATGGGTTACTTTATGCTGAAATCTAAATATTTTGAATGCAGTTTCATGCTTTCAACTACAGATATTTTGTCAATAATTTCATACTTTCAGAGTAAACATTTTTTAGATATATAGTTTGTAGATAAAATGCATTGTTAGAATTTTTTATTAGTTTTACTGGTAATTTTGCTACAAAAATGTATTGCAGTTAATTTTACTATAAAAATTCATTGTTGATTTTTTTTTTTATTGGTGGGGTTCACTATTTTGCCCATAGCTGTAACCCTAGCAGGTGCTAACACCTTAGGTCAGGATGAACCAGGGAGCAACAGCAGTTAAGAGGTGATTCCCCAATCTTCAAAACTTCCTGATACTTCTTTGCTGCCAGATGTAGTTTATGGTCATAAGTTCTTTATGAAGATATTTTATGTCACATCATTCTAAAAGTGCTTTTGGTATGATGTAACCTGCTACAAGATTGGATTATCAATTACTATACTTGTTTCCAAACCAGGTTTTTCTCATGTACAGAGTGGCTTGACAGCTAGCAGATGTCAAAACCTGTCAAAGGGTAAATTGACTCTTTTTTTAGGTTCACAGGCATCTAGTACAATAGGAGAGACTGGCTTCCATAGCTATGTATGACATGGTATCACTGTGAAGAGTGTATCATAGACTGAAGTCAGTGGCCAGAGCGGAGGGTTTTCCTCCAATGGAATCAACAACTACATGTCCGAAACCATTTCAAGTTGGAGGACATTGGCTGTAGTTTGACCTGGACAAGATATACTTGCCTAAGGGATGCTCAATATGAATGGGTACATCTCTGGATTTCAACTCAAATTTGAGGATGGAATTGGTTAGATGCTCAGCAACACTTTGACAGCACCTGGTTTGGTTTGTTTTATTGTATAACAATGTCAATGGATTATTTAATGCCAATAAAATTTTATTGCTCGTAATATTTTTCCTTCAAAAATGTATTACTGGCAATAATTTTTTTATGAAGTATTTCCAGTATTAAAATCTATTTTTACACTTTCATAGTTTTTTTACCCTAGTTTGGGGGCTAACTATTTGTACATGGCTGGGACCCTAACAGGTGCTACCACCGCAGGTCAGGGTGGACCTAGGAACACCAGCAATTAAGACATGGTTCCATGCTCCTCAAAACCTTCTGATCAGAGGCCTTGGATGTAGTTTATCGTCTTACCCAGGACGGTTGACAACACCTGGTCATCAGATTAATAGTGATGAAAATATAGATCAAAAGAAAGATAAAAGCAAAGATACAATAGAAAATATGCCTTATTTATTTTTGCACAGGAATCTAATCTATTTTGTATAAAAAAAAACATATGATGAATAAAGATTATTTGGTATAAAAGAAGGAAATTGAGACAATACAGGCGAAAATTGAGAGAAAAATAGAGGCATATGATAGTGGATAATATTAGTTGTCAGCATTTGTGGAATTTCCATGAGTTAAGCTATTTAAGCATGATCTAACTAGGTTATTGTATGTGAAAATGATGTAATGGTTAATGTTTCAGAATGAGAAATCCATGAACTGAGTTCAAATTCCTGTTGATTTGCATTTACTTTCATTCAAATACCTTTGAGAAAGGTATGTATCCATCTATTCTCTGCTCAGCTATGGGTTAAATAGTAGAACAGATGTGATTTTTAACCTTAGTTGGCAACCAGTCTAAGAGAAGGACAACACTGAATTCAAAACTGGTTTGGAATGGGTCTAGCAACCCCATTCCATAAAAAACATTTACAAGAGAAACCACATCAGATTATGTCTCTTTGCTTCACAGAGGAAGTCTATAGGATTTGATATAACTTGGTTATTAATGATGGTATAAATCAGAAATTAAAAATTTAGATATCAATATAAAAATAAGAAGCTTCTAGTCAAATATTTCTTGCAAAGTTCTTTTCTTTGTTCTCCTCATCTTTATTGCCATTTTCGCAATGTTTCTGGTATTCTTCAGGTGATAAACATTGAAATTTATTTAGTCCATGTAAGTAGACTGTTCTAATTTCATATGCTGTGCATTTTTTTGGAATTAGTAGCTCAAATCTCCAAGTTTTTGTTCCCTCTTTTGAGGCCAGGTATTGAATTTATAACTCTTTGGGTCAAGCCACTTTTTGCATTACTCAACCAATGTTGTGTCCTTGAGATATAGACAGTTGGGTTTTTTTTTGAGGGGAGGAGGGGGTTGGAACACATAGGTGATTGTGGTTTGAATTAGTTTAAACCTATCACTAATCTGTTGTGAAGGCAAATTAAAGTAACCTGGAAGGGAGAACCTTGTTGTTGTTACTGCTGTTGAATTTAATTCCTTCTCCACCTTGGCAAATGTAAACCCAAACATCAAACAAAAGAGGACATCAAGTAGAGGTAAATAAATGTATGATATATTTAAATATATACAAAGACTGGTAATTTCTATCTGTTGCTGATGAAACCGGCAGAGAGAGTAGTGAAATTAGAAGTGAATAGACACTTGGTGGCAGCTGCACCTGCTGCATTGTTGGTGGTGTCTCTCAACGTGTCAGTGTTGACATTAAACACTGGTAGGGTCTGTTTGAATTTGTGTATTTATAGTTTTTAGTTGGCTCAAAATTAAGGTTTTGGTTTTTGAGTGTGAGTGGCTCTGACTGGTCATAATATATTCTTAAATTCATTTTTCCTTAAACTGATGCAAATGTTGAGCCAATGCACAAAAACATGTTTATGCAGTCTGTTTTGGTTCATTGAAAGATCAACATCCAGTTTGTGAAGAAGATGGAGGAGGCATGATAACTCTGTCATTATTTCCATGGCAAATGTCCTGGCAATGCTCCATCTTTTGGCACCACCACGGCTCAGACATCTGGTAGGTGCACAGAGTTAAATCACCCTCATTCCTTACATATTCTATCAGTCAGAATACTGTTTATCTCAGAAAGCTTCTCAAAAAACTCCTGTTTCTATGAACACTGTAATCTTAACCTCTCCCATTCTAGAGTCAGTTTTTATCTATCTATAATATTCTCATAATCTTCACTTCCAACTTCTACCTCTAACTTGTCCTGGGTATGATGATAAACTACATCTGGCAGCAAGGCCTCTGATTGGGAGATTGACAGTTTTGAGGAGTGTGGAACCACTTCTTAACTGCTGTTGTTCCCAAGTCCACCATCATCCAGAGTGGTAGCACCTGTTAGGGACCCAGCTATGGGAAAATAGTGAACCACCAATGGTACATTTTTATGATAAAATCACAAACAATAGATTTTTATAGCAAAATTTCCAGCAATAATTTTTTATACAAAAATGACAAACAATGCAACACTAATATAAAAATACATTTTAATAGTAAAATTACCAACAATACATTTCATGATCTTTGAACTATATGTCTAAAAAAAAATACCTTTACCCAGAAAGTATAAAATTATGTACAAAATATCTGTAATTGAAAGCATAAAATTATGTACAAAATATTTAGATTTCAGCATTAAATAGCCCATAGAAGTGTTGATATGCCACTAAAGAAATCAACCAACCAAATCCTCTACCATTTATATCACATTCAGTAACCATCTACTTTGTCACTCTGGGCCCTTGTATGGAGTGAATAGTAAAAAGTTTCACTGGGGCCTTGTATGGGGTTGTTAGTAAAAAAATAAATGTTTGTGTTACTTGAATGATAGTGTTAGAAGAGATTATAGGAGTATCCAGTACCCAGAATAGGTACAGGACTAGTACATTAGTACACAGGTTCTTAAAGTAAAATATGTTACATTTAACAAGAATTGTTGGTGAAATAAGGTTTCTAAGACTTAAGAAAGGTTATGGAAATGTTGTTAATCTTAGCCAGGCAGCAAAATACAATAGGAACAACTTCAAAAAGATGAGAGCATATACAATATTTGATTGATTTACGATCATGTTGATTGACTAATCAGAGAACAGGAGGAAGCAGAGTTTTTGATGGGAAACAATTTTGTAATGTTGAGTGAATTGTTCACATGGGAACTAATTACTTTCCCCACAACAGGCTTTGGCTGTACTTGAGAAAATAGAATCTATGTCAGATTTTTGAGCTAAGATGAAAACTAAACAAGCATGTGGGAGAGTAATGGTAAAGATTTAATCTAAAATAAAACATACCAAAATTTAATCTCAGTGTATCAGGTTCTAATGCTATCAGTGGTAAAATACATCAATACTGTTTGTGAATCACTGTGTGAAAATTTCATAGGCTGATCAAGATATAAATTTTAGTAGACACACCAATTGGTAGATTAAAAGATATACAAGTGTACCAGAATACAACAGTTTGCCAACCAGCTAAGCTACCTAGTATGTATGAATGGATAGCAGAGCAAGGTTTAAGAGAGATAACAAAAAGACTATATTTAGTCAGAGCTATAAAGAACAGAAAACTGTGGAGAGCTATGATTGCCAATGTCTTGCAGGGACATGACACATAAAAGAACTCTTTATACTGAGCATTTGGTTCAATTCTATTTCCTATATTTTTATTGGTTCAGAAGTATAAAAATAAAGAGGAACTAGCAATATCCTTTTGAAAGCCCTGACTATAAGATACACAATTTTTCCTGTTATTTAAAGAAGACAGTACAAATTAAAAGATTGAGAATTGTTAAGATTTTTCATTTCACTGAATCAGACATAAAAAGTATGCAAGTTTCTCATTTCTTCCCTTTCTTTCTTTTTTTTCATACTTTTATGTAGATATTCTTTTCCTTCTTTCTTCATGCGCTGTGCCCCTTCAGGATGTAGGTGATCATGACTCTCCACTTCCCCCTATCCCTTGTGGCTCTCAATAAATTTTATGCCTCTGCCAACTTCCCCAGACCAAGTTTTGCCATCCACTTGCTTAAGCCTGCCAGGTATGTCATATGTTGCTTTCCCTTATCTCTTTTTCCCTCAATTTAACCTGTGAGTATTAAATTCTCTAGCCCTCCTTTCTCATTATGTGTTCCAGAAGTTTCGTCTGCCTCTTCCTTATGTTAATTATAAGCTATATGCATCCTCTCCAAGACCTCATCATTGCTCACATGCTCACTCCATGATATCCTTAGCATCCTTCTATCTCTGATAGATCTTTTTCTTCCATCTTTGCTTGCAATGAAATCAGAATAGTCCATTACTTATATGAGGTAACAACAGGGTATAATGCACATGCTTACTAATAGAAGAACAAGCAGAATTATCATTATGTAAACCTTTTGCATTAATTTATAAATTAACACTACTTTTATATATTTTGGTTACTGAAATGGACTCAGTAATTTGTATTTACAGTTGACTTTTCATCATTTTGTATAATATTTGTTATTTCCATTCCTGAGAGAGATAGAGAGAGAGAGAGAGAGAGAGAGAGATAGAGAGAGATTGGTCTTTATAGTGATTTACTTAATGCTTTGCCTCGTCCTGAAGAATAAAAAAAAAATTCCTTGATTTATTCCATTAAAAGTGATCTCAACATAAAAAGGAGGAACGAATAAGATATAAAACAAAAGAAAAATATACACAGAAAATAAATCATGGAAAATTCAAATGAAATGTTTATTGATGAAAATGCTAAAAGAAAGAACAGTGGATTCTGGACAAACTAAAAGCAAAAGCTGAAAACTTGAGAAAAGAAATGGCAAATTGGAAGAAGAGAAAGTAAAGTGAATATTTTTTTTTTTTTCTTTGATATATGAGAATCATGGGAAAGACAATGAACAAAGTTAAAACTAGTTCAAGAAATGAAGATCAGAATTGCAGTGAAAAGTGAAAAAACAAATAATGGGGGAATAATACTGTACAAAAGAATGAGAAATGGAGGTAGAGATGAAAATGAATGAAGACTAAAGAGAAGGAAAAGGAAAGGAAAAAAACAAATGAGAACTTTAAAAAAAAGTATCAAAAGGAAAAGTAATGTAGATAAAAAATAAGATTAGTTATGAAAAGGAAGAAGAAGAAGATTGATAATGATCAAAATGAAAAATTAATTTAAGTTGTAATTTTAAGTGTTAAAAATGAGTAAAATAAAAAATTGAATGAATACTAAAAATGAAAATCAAGAGAAGGAAAATAAAATGATAAAATAGAAAATGAAAGATGGCACAATTTTACAAATAGCAAAATGAATATAAAAAAGGAATTGGTTTGAATGAGAATAGATATAGATATTTTCTTTTGCAGTCAAAAGCCATATCTCAGAATCTTTGCCTGGCAAAAGGTAAGAATGGAACTTATATCTACATAAGAATTGATTGGTAAGAGAAGTTGCCAATTCTATTAAACAATTTTTAAAACAGATAAAATAATGATTCTGGTATAGAAATGAAGTAAATTTATTTCACTTTAAACTTAAAAGTATTATTTGTTAAGTGAAGTCTCCAGTTCTATAAAACAGATTTTAATCCAGTTAAAATAATGATATCAGATTCAAGTAAAAATTTTGTTTAGTACTTTTTGAAATAGACTATCAATTTTCCATGAAAATATATCTCGTTTATTTTTTATCAGGGCCTCTTCCTCCTCCTCCTGTCCCAAAACCTATCCTATGATGATAAAGTACATCCAGCAGTAAGGCTTCTGACCAGTAGGTTTTGAGGAGCGTGGAACCACCTTTTAATTTCTGCTGTTCCCAGGTTCATCCTGATTCAAGCTAGGGTCAAAACATTATGAAAAAATAAAAATAAATTTTTATAGTAAAAATACCAGCAATACATTTTTGAAAAGAAAAAAGGTTACCAGCAATACTTTTGACTCTTGACAAAAACTGTCTTTACAAAAATATGTCAATGAAACCTGATCTATAAACTGATTTCTTACAAACAATACATATTCTATTCATACAAACCTATCCTAAAAAATTTGTTAGCATTAAATAAGTGATTAAGGTTGATAAGCAGTAAAACAAAATAAACCAAGCCAGATCAAGCTAAAACCTACCAGGTTTGTAGCCTGATTGCATGGTTACTAGCTCAACAAAAAGCCTCCACTTAATTCAATCATTGGCCAGCAACTGGGTCTGGTTAAAACCTTTGCCAGTACCTTCATTGATGTTTTCCAACCATCTCTTTCCTCACCTTCCTCCTTGTACCATTTTTTGTAGGGTGATCTTGAAGATACCTTGCAGTCTGGTTACATGGCATACCACTTGAGCTTCCTCTTCTTTATGGTGGTCAACACAACTTTGCAACCATTTATCTGATGAACCATTCTTTTTCCCCACCTCTCTGTGATGCAGTCAGTGTAGGAAATATGAAGCCCAAGTCTGAAGTATCTCATCTCTGCAGCGTGGATCTTTCTGTTTTTGGAGTTCATAACTTGCATACATACAAGAGAACTGACAAAATGAAAGCATGGAACAGTCTCTGTTTATTTTTGAGAATGAGCTTTTTGTCTCTCCAGATCAGTTTCAACTATACCATCACAGCTGTTGTCAACACAATTCTTACATTGATTTCTGACTTGGATCCATCTTGGTTATTGATTGAATCAAGGTATGAAGTAATGTATGGCAAGTGTGTGTTGAGGTTGGGGAAACACCTAACTCCCCCAGCAACTTTGGGGATGATAGGCAGAGAGAAAAAAGAGACAGGAGGTAATAAAAATATCACTGCCTTGGAAGCCACTGCAACTTGAGGAACAAATTGTTGCAGTTTTTTGGGTATGTACTAGTGAGCTAGCCTAAATGAGTTGACTCATTTTTATAGTTCACCAATAGAAGGGTTAACCAATCAGAAAGCTCAAAATATTCAATGCGATGTGTATAAAGGCAGCCATTTTTTTTTCTCCCAAATTGTCTGCACTGCCAACCTGATATTGAAGACTTAAAGAATTACTTAGCAACCGCTACTTTCTCTGAATCTTCACTGCCGACATCGGATATTGAACAGCTTACAGACTTCACTGAATTCCATATTCAGAGACTGCAGCAAACATGGTCAACACAAATACCCACAGGACCAACTTCACAAGACACCATATCTTGCCAACTGCTAGTTTTCTCCCTGGTTTTATTGGTATGAAGCATCTTACAAATATCTAGATCTTGACCAGTTAAATAGTGGCATGTATCTAGACATGCCAATCTGTCCTGTAGCTAATGGGAAAAACACGGATGTAACTGGTGATAGCAAACATGCCTGCATGCAATCCAAGGCCTCTTTTGCATCTGTACTGATGTGCATTAGCCACAGGGTATTTGAATTGTTTCATTGTCTCCATTTGCTGACCATTGACTATAATTGCAGTCCTGATGTCCACTATCTTTCATCAGCTGTGTTTTCTTCTTGTTAATTTCTATGTTATATGTAGAAGCTGTTTAGTTGAGACATATCACCAGATTAGCATATGTTTCTTCACTTTGAATAAAACACAGCAACGCAAGTTCACTATCAATGCTCTTAGAACTTCAGGTACATCCAGAAGTCTGATGGTTTCAAATTCAGCCAGTTCCCCTCCTTACTTTCATGAATGGACAGATCCATTCATGATAAGTAGTCCTGGGTTATTTGCCCAGAGGGGGAAAAGAAGATAATACTGTTGCACTAATGTGTATCACTGAGTATTTAATTCTACTATTGTGACTGACTTTATGTTGCCAGACCCCACATTACAACAGTTTTGATCATTTGACGACTGCAGTGTAACTTTTGTTTTCATGAGGTGAAAATAAATTCTCTTTTCAGACCTCATTCTACAGTTTTCTTGAGTGCATGCAAAGTTTCAGTCACATAGATATGTGAATCTTATTTGGCATCCAAAATTTTTAGCAGTAGTCACTACCTATATACGGAACTCAAATATAATACTTGTAACCCTATCACCCTCACTGCATCAATAACTGTGTTCCCAGTTGGCCATGACAGGGGAGTTTTACCTCTAGTTGTAAAGTGGTCCCATAGTTTCCTTTCAGATGATTTGGATATTGAGGGTCACATATCTTGGGTTCAATACCATCTGTTCATATCTCTCTATAATACTCAAAAGGTGTGTGTATATGTATGTGTGTGTGTGATTGGATGTTGTTTATACGTTTCCACAGTTTTCGTCCGATTTTGATCAAATTTGTTTTGTTTGATAATTCTTCAGTGCTGGTTTTGAGTCCAAATTGTTGGCGACAATAGCTCTCCACTACTTCTTGTTCATTATATTAGGTTGGTGCAAAAATAATGACGGTTGTTGACAAATTTTTAACGTCAAAAACCGTCATTATTTTTGCACCAACCTAATAACTCTCAGTAACGTTTCACTATTTTCTATCTGTTCTTGGATATATATCTTTCATGAAACTTTAATAAAAATAAATAGTTTAAATTATTACAATAATATTATCTATATCTATAATTCTCAAAATGTGTGTATGTATGTGTGTGATCAGATGTTGTTTAAGTTTTTCCACAGTTTTCATCTGATTTCACTGAAATCTTTTTTTTTGTTTGATAGATTTTTCTTCAGTGCCGGTTTTGAGTTCAAAAAATACAACCTTGGAGGTGAAAAATCAAAAATCAAAAATCTTTTTGGGGGCTGACTTTAAACCTAAACTGCTCCTATTGAATGGCAAAAATTCCCATTAATGAAAGACCCAGTTGAAGATGGGTTATACTGCTAGTCTTTTGATAGGAATGAATATAAAATCATGATAAACAATATGAACTACTGTTATTTGACATTTATTCTGGTTTGCAAAAAAGTGATTTGTTTTTTTTCTTCATGCTGATCTACTTTATCAAAACACTGACTCGATTATGTGAGCTAAACCCTGATAAACTTTGTTTGTGGTAGTTACGTCTACATATCTAAAATGATAGAAGTCTTCTTGATACATGACTAACAACTGTTTTAATCTCCAAGTGATGTTCATTGTGATAGGTTTTCAGACATAAATATCATTCATCCTTCTGGTTATTTTTTTCATTCCAATATTTCTTCATTTGCTACAATTGTTTGTCCAACCCAGACTACACTGTCTCTATTTTGGGTTCCATAATCATATCCCATCATTGCTCAAATGAACTTTCCTATAATTAAATATCCACTTTTACTACTCTCAAGCTTAGTCTTCCTTGCCTACCCAACTGCTTTCATATTTAGGAGTAAATTCATGTTGCGGTCATTCACAAATCCTAGAATTATTTTCATATTTCTATTAGGTTGGTGCAAAAATAATATCATTTTTTGACATATTTTTTAACGTCAAAAAACGATATTATTTTTGTACCAACCTAATATTTACTTATCTATTTTTGTATTAAATTACCACCAATTTAAAAAAAAAAAAAAAAAAATTGTGAATTTTGTTTCAATTTGTACGAAAGTACCACACAACTACTTCACTCATGTAAAACCTTATTATCAGGGAGTTTTATCTTTTCCCATCCTGGCAAGGTTGTTTAATCTGTGCCTGAATGAAAAATATTTCTCAAGCTGTTGGAAGTTGTTCGTTTGTTCTGCTTTCAAGAATGTTGGTGACCGCTTACATGATGGCTGCATCAATCTCTTAACTGGCATTCACAAAGTCTTCAGGTCTTTTTGTGAGGAACAAGAAGACTTACCTCCCACAAAGCGAATTTGCTTGGCGTGTCATGTCTTGTTGAAAGATCACGACCAGCGTTAAAAGTGAAAATGAATTATTCCAAAACACTTATATCGCAGACAGGCATACAACGGAAAAAAAAGAAAGACTAAAAATTCAAGCCAGTGTAAATTTATAATACCCAAAATCTTGGGTGAACAAGAAGTAAGTCTCTTATGCAAATTTTAGTTGCCCCTGATGCAGGCATAAATGGAGAGTCTGAGAGGAAGACGGGACAATAACAAAACACGTTGTTGGTGTGACGGCATATGTGTATACTAACGAGAGAAATAGGAAGAGGTCGATAGCGACAACTCAGTTGGTAGAGCAGAGAACTGGGAAGAAAGCAAGCACACAATGGGTGAACTAAATTACCCACAATTTTACAAGAAAGAGGGGCATCTCAAGAAAAATAAGTTCCCGAGTGACAAACTGCTGATCTCAGTGAGTTACATATATTTTAAGTGTCATCTCCGGAAGAGTTTACATAATCATGAATATTTTTTTTTTTTGGTGGGGGGGTCAGATATATTCATGATTGTTGCCGTGAAAAGCCAGTCTTCCCAGGCTTATGGGATAAATGCAAACATCATCCAATACCTGCTCTTTAGTTTTACTTTCTTTCTGCTCTTTATTAACAATCACATATTACTGGTTAGCATCTATGCATATGATACCACTGTTTATAGACATACTTCCAGAAACAATCATGATTTATCCTAGCTCTGCAGGTAATAAATCCTATGACCGTGCTCTAACAGATCAGTGGGAAAATAACTAGCTTGTCACATTCAGTACCTCAAAAATAAAGCTAGTATCATTTCATTATCACCATTCAGACTCTGTGTTTTCTCAAATCATGATGAAGGATTGCACTCTCATGGAGGCTTCATGCTTTGAACATGTATTTGATCTCAGGTGGAATTCATAAAAGGCAGGACAATTACAGTTGATTTTTTGTTAATTATTTTAATAAGCAAATAGTCTGATGTGGATGTGAACAAGCTTGTGGATTTTTTAGGTGAAGGTGTGTATTCAGTACAAAAACAAAGAGGATAGAAGCATACAAAATCTTGAGTTTCTGCTACAGATATTTATTTCTTTTATGCTGACTATTGAAATAAAGTTAAAATGTTTCTTGAATATGTTTGTTTTCCTTTTTGGTTCAGAAATAATTTATGTGAAGTAAGGATAAAAATGAATAGAGATGATTGTGCTCAAGTCAGCTTTGAACCCTCCACTTCATGAGTAAGGCTGTTAAAACACATCTGATGATAGCATTAGTAAGTGGAAAATGTTCAGTTGACAGTGGACCAGGGGAATTTAACATTCCCAGTGGGAACACTATTCCTGTGTAGTTCATATCTTGAAGCCAAGAAGAGAAAGAAAATGATTCTGTCCTTTCCAGAAGTGGGGTCATAAAATTACACATGTGACCAGAAACTCTTTCCAGTTTCTTTATAACTTACATCATGAGAAATTATTTTTTTTTATTTGTTATTATTTTATTTGTTAGTTTTATTTCCTTTTCCTCACACTATATTTACACCAAAATTTCCAGGTTTGGTCAATAGAAAGGGTCATTCTTCAGACTGATAATGGAATCCCACACTTCTTCTAATAAACTCAGAAGATCAAATCAATATATTGGGAATTCTGACTGTATTCTTTGATCTTGGTCTTCCTAGCACCTTAAGAATCTGTTTAATCA
This sequence comes from Acanthosepion lycidas, assembly GCA_963932145.1. Classification (NCBI taxonomy): domain Eukaryota; kingdom Metazoa; phylum Mollusca; class Cephalopoda; order Sepiida; family Sepiidae; genus Acanthosepion; species Acanthosepion lycidas. Next base: position 98,281,142 of record OZ010576.1, on the reverse strand, counting down.
GATTACCAAAACATTTTCTTAGTAACAAAAACATTTTGAAAGTTTTTTTTTCTTTTGTTTTCCTCATCCAGAAACGGATTCTTTCAACCTAGAGTAAAAGAATTACTTTCAAGGTCTTTTCTTATTCCTAATAAACATTGTTCTAGACAAATAAATTTCACTTTACAATTGCCTATGTAGATATTTACTTAGTCTGGTAGATGAATGTAGAAGTAAAGCATATTTGATATTATGCTACATGACCATAGTAGTGGGGTACATGTTGCATTACACTACATAACCATAGTGGATGGTTATAATTTACAGTACACTATATGACATTAATAGTGATGTATACTATGAAAACTAAAGTCAATATATTATCAACTTGATCAGAATGATATAACCATTGCTTCTTACTCCCTGGGCCATAATCTTAGAATGACAAGTGACAATCTTAGAATGGCAAGTGACAATCTTAGAATCAATTACAGTGAAAAACTTGTTAACCACTCACTCCATAAACTGCTCTAAAGCTTTGCTGAATATAAAAGTATTTTTATAAACAATATTAAAAGAATGATTGAAAAATCTAACTTAAGCAGAATTACATTATATTTTGACCAAAAAGATAAATTATATCAAGTTTAAATTTACCTAAACAGCAAATACTATCAGTTGATATGTTTCACTATTTGTGCATGTATTTTTTATCATTAGTAACTACAAAATTTTATATGGCATCTTATAAAACATTTCTTTCCTAAATGCTATCTATACAATGTTTACTTAGAAGGTTAGAGGAAATTAAGGCTACTAATTTTGCTCTCAACCTTGAAATGAGTTTGACTTTTTCTGTTACCAACCAGAATATATGAATTCATTATTCTTATTTAGAATTGGTGATATGAGCAATGGGTAAATTGCCACCATTTTATATTTTTAATTTTGTGTATGAGCCTTGTTTGTTTTAGATTTTGTCACCTTCATAGTATAGTGGGACACTGTCTGTGAGAAAAAGAGCACCATGATGCAATTCACTCCACCAGAAATTGTGAAATGGCATGCTGTAGTACTTGGCATTCATGCCGGTAGCTTCAATATGAATATTTCAGAGTGTTTGAATATCAATCTGATGATAGTGCAGCGAATTCAGAAAGAGTTGGATGATATAGCCAGTCAACATCATGGTGTTTGGAGTGATCACTAGTGATGGCAAAACAAGCCTCCATTCATTTTCATCTCAGACTCAACATGGAGGCCTACATCAAGTGCATTGAGAAGGCAGTGCTGCCCTGGAAGACCCTATGACTTGCAACAGGACTCTTCACAATGCCACACAAGTAGGATAACCCAATCATGGTGCTGCCAGACAATTCTCCCAAGACTGCAAACCCTACAATTATTATGTGTGGGCACAGTTGAGCAAGAGACCAAAAGAATTCCTTGTAACACTAAAGATAACTGAAGGCAAGGATTATAGCAGCATTTACCAACTTAAACAAGGAGACTGTCCAGAAGAGTTGCAAGAGATTCCAGAGTCATCAGGAGACTGTGGTTAAAGAAAATGGTAATTTTAATTAAAAAATTTACTCTTTACTATTTCAAGATATTATTGTGTAATTTTGGTAAATATATGTTTTAAAATGAGATCTCTTTTTTTTTCATTTTTGCATAATTTACATGATAGTTTATCCATCATACCCAGTATACATATGCAAACACACGCACACACATATATGGTCAGCAATCTTTCTTTCAAACATACTTCATTGAATATGGCAGACAAGGGAAATTTGATAAATTTTTTATTTAGTTTTTCTAATATTCTTATATGGTTCCGTTTGGTGGGAATAAGGGTGTGTAAAAATTGTCCATAGTGTTTTTGGCCACTTCCTTAGCCATTGTTGAATGTTAATTTCTTTTCATGGTTATCTGTTTGAGATGTAGTGCATCATGCTTATATGGTAGCAGCATTTATTCTGAACCCTACTAAAGGAACATGGCTGGAATTCAAGTTGGTGTTTTTTCACTGGTATATAAAATATATATATATATATATTACAATGAATCATTCATTCATACAAAAAGTAAATTAGTAAAGTTGATATACAATGGTGAAATCCCTTCACTAACTAAAATTTAAAGATGCATTAACCCACTCATCACTTGATGAATGTTATGATTCTTGTTTTTTAAAATTATAGACTGTATTAGGTTTTCCTTAAATATGCAAGTACTTTCAACAGGTCCTCCAGTCATCTTCAGGCATGGAAACTATTTTGTTTTTGGTAAAATTCAGGTAGCATCCAAGATGAAAAAAATATAATGCAAATCGAAATATATTTTATTTGAAATGTCTTATTGATAACAGATACAAACATTACTAATTTACTTTTTGTATGAATGATTTATTGTAATATAAATTAAACTGCACCACATATTTGATTTAAAAGAACTGATCTGACGTGCAGATTTTTGGCATAACAACCGAGACATTACTTATTGAACTATTTTGTTCATGCCACGTTAACTGATAGACTGCAACAACAAAAAAATTCTTAAATTGCCATGTAAGTAAAAAACGCTTACACTTAAATTTTCAAAACAATTCAACCTTAGCGTTGTGACTGCACGCACCACAAGTTTGTATCTGTTATCTAAAATTTCCTGTCCTTTATAGCGCTTAATAAATGTTGCCTTTTTTTTATCTCCCCTAAATCTTGTTGCACCATCCATTTACTCAAACTTACTAAATATGTTATGTATTGTTTTCCTCTGTCCCTCTTGCCTTCAGTCCTGTGAGTACAAAATTTTCCAGTTCCTCTTTCTTCATTATGTGCCCTGGAAATTTCAACTGTCTCTTCCTGATGTTAATTATAAATGTCCTTTCTGTTTCCATTTTCTCTAAAACCTTGTAATTGCTCACATGTAATGGCTGGAATCTGAGTTGGTGTTTTTTCACTGGTATATAAAATATATATTACAATGAATCATTAACTAAATTTTAAAGATGCATTAACCCACTAATCACTCGATTACAATTGATGACTATGGAATCTCCTGGAACTCTTCAGTATCTTCAGCACCCTCATGTAGAACCATATTTCTGCTGTCTCAAGTCTTTTCTTCATCTGTGAGGAGATTATCTAGCACTCACTGCCATACAGGAGGTCTGATATTATATAACAGTTCATTACTTTTTTCCATGTTTCCAGTGAAATTGAGAACTGTTTAGGAACTATATATATATATATATGAAGCATGGTGGAGGCAGTGTTTTGACTTGGGCTTGCATGGCTGCTTCTGGAACAGGCTCATTCATGTTTATGGTGTAACTCATGATGGTAGCAGCAGAATGAATTCAGAAGTCTATAGAAACTGTAAGCATTCTGAAAGCAAAGGAAATGTTTCACTCTGATTAATTCCATAATGCAGAGAACAAATTACTCTAAGTTCAAACTCGAATATCAGAGGCAGAAAGAAGTGCCGAAAACTCGATTCGCAGGTACTATCTCCCAAATCCCAATGCACATAACCAGTCAGAAAAATAACTCACTCTCCGACGAATGCAGTCGCCAAAATACATCAATTTTTCCCTCCCGATTCGAGAACACAAACTGCTTTTATCAGCCGAGCATTTTTTTAATTGGTCAATAACTGGGTGAGGATGCCAAATTTTTGCATATCAAAATACTTTTATAGAGATTCCTGTGACGGACTTGTTTTTAATCTAAATATTCTCTTCTGTATGTCATGCGGATTACCTACCCTTTTTTTTGGTAAGTAATTTTCTTTTCCGTTATTGGATACATGTGATGCATTGTCAATTGGTTTGACGAAGTAAGTCGCCGTTTTTTCGCTATAGAAACATTTTGTCTGCCAATTTAAAGAGAAATCAGGAGAAAATGTATCATTCAGTTGTACAATGACCCAAAACATACTGCCAACACAACATAGGACTTCATCAAGGAAAAAAGTGGACAGTTTTAAACTGGCCGAGTCAATCACTAGACCTTAACTCAAGAGAGCATGCATTTCATTTTCTGAATTGAAAAATGAATGAAGGAACCCCCTGAAATAAACAAAGAAAGAAATGAAAGAGGCTGCATTAAAAGTCTGGGAAGGCAGCAAAAATGAAGAATGCAACAGTTTGGTGATGTCAATGGATCACTGGCTTGATGCAGTTATTGCAAGTAAGGGTTATGCAACCAAATATTAAATGTTATTTACTTTAATACTATCTGTTCCTTTACTTTTGCTCACTTCTCACTGGTGTGATCTGATAGAAAAAATGGCATATCCTCAGCAGTTTAACACAGCTAAATGTAAAAACAAGGAATTAAAAGCTTAAATTGTGAACACTTATCTCATATTCATCTTTTGATCTGAAACTCAAATGTCTTCAGTTAACGACAAAAACAAAGGAATTGGCATTGCCATTCCAATACTTTTGCAGGGGACTGTATGTTTCATTATTCTTTTAAAATAAATTGATATGTTTCAGCAATGCCAGGTCTTATAATGCAAATAGTGTGAAGCATGAATTTTTATTTATATATAAAGCTGCAAATCTATTAGGTTGGTGCAAAAATAATGACGTAATGATGTCGTTTTTTGACGTTTAACGTCAAAAAACGACATTATTGCGTCATTATTTTTGCACCAACCTAATATATGCTTGATTAACACGATATCCAGTCTACATAAATAAATTATTATTTTAGTTGTTAATATTGACTTTTTGATATTCTGTCACTTTTGTTACTCCTGTTATTAATTTTGTAAAATTTTTTCCATTTTTGATTTTAACATAAATTATTGTAGTTTTTATTACTTCTCAAAGATTTCTCTTTGGTGAATATTGTTTTCTTTTCTTGCATACATCTATTTTAATAATGGGTCACAAGTTTTCTACTGAGAGTTTTTTATCTGGAGAGGTGGTGAGCAACCATACAATTAATTTGATCTTTTTCAAAACTTTAATTTTGGCAATGTGGGCAATAATCAGTATACACAGGAACTATAAAGATCAGTTTCAGAATGTCCTCCTGGAAAATTTCTGTTGATGCTGTTAAAAAAAATGTTACTTCTAAGCCTTTCATGAGCTGAAAGATACTATGGGGCCTATGATTTTACTACTAATTAGACTACTTTAAATAATTATTCTACTTCTTGACTAATGTCTTCTAAATTGTGTCGATTGACTATTGCCATGAAGTATGCAACCTTTGGCAAGCCATCAAGTTCATCCAATGTAGCTCTACATTTATCAGTAATAATTAATGCTAAGAATCAGTTTTGATGTAATTCTTCACCCAACTTCCATGTATGTTTTTCTTGGTGATTTTTACTAAAATATGGCATTTTGCTTGCTTTCATGTTCTTAATATTGAATATTTGATGTCTTTGTTTACATATGTGTGGTAATAAAATAAACACATCTCATCTCCCCATTCACTTCTAATATAGTACTATAATAAAATAAACGTTTTCAGGACTGAAGCTGAATTAATCAAATAAAACTTCATAAGTTTCTATGTAGAGTTATTGCTATAGTACTATATGCAACATCATTTCATCAAATATTTTTTTGCTAGTCATTCAACAAATTACTGATTTCTTCTCCAAAAGATATTTTCAAGAATTTATATACATTCATGTGTGTGTGTGTGTATGGTACCAGTGTTGCTAAAAGTAATGTTAGTAGTTATAAAGAAGGCAAAATAGAATGTGCCAGTTGCAGTATTAAACAAGGAAATTACCTTAAAAACTGTCATATAGAAAGAAAATGAGTAACTATCAATACCAACGTTCGAGCACAACACTCTGGACTAATGAATATATTTTTTTTCACCAGGTGTATAAATAGTGGTGTCAGGCTACTGACTGAAGTGATTATTGAGTGACTATTGAGTGGAACTATTCACTCGAATTAGTGTGAATCATTGTGTGTCAATGATTTGGCTTTCGATTTACGGTTTACTGGCCTTTAATGTGAGCCACGCTATTACGAGGTATTTACTGAAATGGTTAATTATCTTTGGTTGACTTTTACTTCTTTGTTCTTAAGTATTTATTTGCTGCTGTAATTAAATACAGTTTTATCTTAACATTGAAGTCTTGAGTTATACTTAATTATTAATGGCTACCATATGTCACAAAAAAATACTTGAGGATGTTTAAAGAAATTGTTCAGTTCAAAGAATTACCCAGTAAACAAAGAACAGATAGAATAAGTTAAAAATGCTGAATTCTCTTGTGCACCAAATATGAATGCAAGCATGATTAAGTTATTTCTTTCAGTGCTTATTGGGTACACACTATGTTTATTATTTATCAAACGATTTTCTCTGTGGCACAGTTATATGATTCCTCATTTATTCAAGTTAAATAAATTTGTTGTGGAACATTTATTTGAACTGGCATGTATATTTTATGAGTTGAAAAATTCCCACTGGCTATATTACTCCAGACTATTCAGTAAAAAAAAGACTAAGCAAAATATTTTCAAAACACAACACATTTTAAAGAATTCTTTAAAAACTTTCCCAATGAAATGAATATGTATTTATGAGAACTTTTTTAAAAAAAACAAAAAACAAGTTGGTTTATATCATAAAAACATTATTTAACACTTCCACTGCTACATTGTGGCCTGGCTGCACTGGCTCATTTTTGTGAAAATAGAAAATATACCAAATAAATAGCTACAAAGATGCTGGTAGGAATTATTTCTTCATGGTTACTGCCATTTTGGCTTCTATCAAATACTCTGCAGTACAGACTAAGCCGAACAACATTGCCAACATGCAATTTAATAAAAATGCAATGCCAAACAGGTTGTACCTGTATGTAACAGTATGTCTACACTGTTTTGAAAGTTATACTAATTTCTACCTAGTTTATTTTAAATAAACAATCATATATATATATATATATAGGTTCGCATTTTTAATTCAGGTACTCATTTGTGAGCACATGATAATTAACACTTCACTTTTATTGCTACATTGTTTGCTCAGTCAATGAAGTTTTCCTTATAAAACTAATATTACCATTGTCACAGCATTGCTGTGTGGCTGTGCTGACCCTTTTTTGGAAAAATAGGAAATGGCCTCTTCCATGTCCAACAGTACTACCATGATAATTATTTTGTATAATGATTGAGCCTGGGATGAGTGTTTTATGATCATCATCACTTATGTTCTTTTCACCTTTTTATGTATCTAAAGTGGTACACATTTTCTCTATTTCTCATAAGTACTGCCATTTTCGTTTGGATCAGGTATTCTGCAGTATAGATTAAGTTAAATGATACCAACAGACCTATGTCTACACTGGTTTAAAAATAGTACTAAACACTAGTTAGTTTATAAGAGAAATGCTAGCGACCAACATTTTACAATCTCTAGAAAAATGTATATGCAAAGTCCATAAAAAAAAATGGTATACACACTTCAGGAAAAGAAAAACTTGTACAGTGTAACCCGGATATAAGAGAGATTTTCTCTGGTCCCAAATTAGAGCCATACTTACCTAAACAAAATAGACCAAACCCGGATATAAGAGACTTCTTCTCCAGTCCCGACAACTCTCTTATATCCAGGTTACACTGTATAGATATTCTCATATTAAGTTTATTCAGGCATCATGAGATTAATACAAATTACCTTTAGATGTTACAATCACAAGAGATGCCCAAAATTTGTGGCCTTTTAGCTTCCAGATATTTATTATTATGCCAAACTAATACTTGGGCAAATTTGTCCAAAGTGTCCGCTGGGATTGCTGCACATGCATTTTTAATTTCTTGTCTAAGGGACACCAATTTAGTCAGTTTTATGTGATGCACAACATCCTTTAAGGTTCCCAATAGGCAAAAATCTGCAGGTGTTAAGTCATTAGCCCATGAGAGGAACTTGTTTATTTCACTTTGTTGTAGCCAGTGTCCTTGCAAATTTTCATTCAGATAAGCTTGCACGTCTTGCTGGTAGTGTGGTGGTATGCCATCTTGCTGAAAGAAAAATTTATAATTTCCGTAAAGTTCATGGGTGGCTGTTTTATTGTAACTTGATAAAACTATGAAAGACAAGTTTTTTCTTTTCCTTAAGTGTGTATACATTTTTGGGCAGACTCTGTATATATATATATATATATATATATATCTTTTGTAAAGATGAATAAGCATATCCACAACAGTGGAATTGTTTTAATGAATATTACTTAAGGAATATAAATGAATACCTTCTTCTGTATACTGAGCCCCTTATGGACTTTGATGATCATGACTCTTCTATCCCTTGTAGCAGTGTTTGTTCTTTTTATCATCCACCCAACCTCTATTCTACCAACCATTTACACAAGCTTGTCAGAACAATGGCCCACAGCCTCCCTGTGTTGTTTTTGTCAACTGTATTTCCAGTGAGTGTCAAATTCTCCAAGAAATCCTTCCTGATTATGCATCCAAGAAATTTCAACTGCCTATTTCTGATTCAAAGTGTAAGTGTCCATTTGTTCCTTTTTCCTTAAGGCATTTTAGCTGCTTACATGTTCCATCCAAGGTATTCGCAGCCTCTTCCTTTAAATATATATCTCTGTTGCTGCTATTCTTCTCTTCATCTTTGAGGTGCATTTGATAAATTGTCATCTAAATTACACAAAAATGAAAATGACACTGACATCTTATTTTAAGAGATATATTTACTAAAATTACACAAAAATATCTTGAAATACTAAAGAGTAAATTTATTCAATAAAATCGCCATGTTGATGAATGATGCCAGAATCATTGCCGTCATCTTTGGTGCTACAAAGAGTTTTGTTGGTCTCTTGATCAACTGTGCCTCATACATAATAATTAAGGCAGTTGCAGTCTTGGGAGTTAGGTGGCCAGATGTAAGGAGTGATGTGGTCGCAGAAATTGTCTGACATCTATGACTGAATTCTCCTGCTTGTGTGGCATGGTGTAGAGTCCTGTTGTCAGACATAGAATCTTCCAGAAGCCACCCACTTGATCCAAAGTAGCACTACCTCTTCAAGGCACTTGATGTAGAACTCTGTGTTGAGTCTGAGGCCTTCATCAACAAATTCAGGAGTCCTTTTCTTATCAGTTTTCTGAGTTGCTGCACCTTCATAATCACCATGAGCCTCACCCAACTCTTTCTGAATCCTCTGCACTGGCCTCAGGTTCAAATCTAAATATACTGAAATGTTCACATTGGAGGTTCCAGCATGGGTGCCAAGCAGTACAGCATGTTCTTTCCAAATTTATGGTGGAGTGAATTGCATCATGGTGCACCTTTTCTCACTGATAGTGCCCAACTAACCCTAGTATAATGTGCAGTTGACATGTTCATGCATGAATTTATAAATATAATATACTGACAGTTTACCTCTCACATCCTGTAGGACAACTGATATTAAATAGTAGTCCAGCACCTTTTTCTTTGATTCTTACGAAGTTTTCTTGTTTCTTGATTCATTGCTTAACTTTTGGAATGTATCATTTACTATTCCAGTGTACATTTAGATTTTGGTGTTGCATTTCTATCTTCTGTTAAAACACTTTGCAGATATTTAAAATTCTATGAATGAATTTGTAGATATTAAAAGGCCGTTAGATGAATCATTGATGCACTGAATGTTTCCTTCAGTGTGTTCTTGATCTTTTTTAATTAATGACATCCTTCATGAAGTTTGTTAAATTTTCTTCTCTGAACCTTTGAATTCTACCCTATCTTTTTTTTTCTTATCAAAATAATTCACTCCACTGAGCTTGCTTCATTAAAAATTATTCAGTCATTCAAGATTCTATCATCAAAGTAGACTGATTATACAAATTACCTTTGTTCTACACTTAAGCCAGAGTAAAAAGAGAGGAAATCATAAGACAACACCATGAATTTAAGTAGAATTTCAGTACTTTGAAATATATTTTTCTATTTATTTATTTAAGTATGACTTATAAAGTTGACTTGTTTAAAAATAAAACTCTAAAAGAAAACTTCCCCTCAAGGCATTTGCTAATCCCATGTCAATCTCACTTTGAGTAGCAGAAATTTCTCTTGGAATAAGATAGAATTTTTTTTTTTACTGCATGACTTCCTCAGCCAATGCATAGCAAGAGAAAAACACATAGTGAGACATTCCTCAAAGCTAAATCTAATAAATGGTAAGAATTTAGTATAAGTTAAAAATAAACTAAAAAAGGATCAGAGCACTCCATACCAATAATCTTCAAACTGTCTGCATACAGATAGAAAATGAATTCAATAAACATACAAAAATAGAAAGGGGTGTAAGACAAGGATATGTCTTTTTTCTAGACTTATTTAACATATACAGTGAAGCAATTCTGAGAGAATTAGAAGAACTACCTAAATGTATTATTGGTGGCCACAATCTTAACATTATATATGCAGATAACAGTGTTGATAGAAAAGCCAGAAACAAAATTACAGAAGGTAGTAAAGGAAGTTGAGAAGAAAGGACTAAATATCAATCACAAAAAAGATGGGTTGCATAGTTGTTACCAAAAGTAACAGCCCACCATACAAATTACAAATTGGAGAAAGTAGAATCAAACAATTACAACAATTTAAATATATGGTAAGTGCTTAAAGAGAGGATAGAAAATTTGACATTGAAGTCCAAAGGGCACATTGGGATAGTGAAAGATGCTTTCCAAAAGGAAGTTTCAGAAAGTATTAAGAAAGAAGAAAACCACATCTGAAACGTAGAAAAGAATACTGAAATGTTACGACAGTGAATGCTGGTACACACTGCCTTACCCAGAGATTAACCTCAAACTTTCTATATCATGAAATTTACAAACTATTAATGTACAGTGTAACCCGGCTATAAGATACCCGGATATAAGAGAAACCCGGATATAAGAGATATTTTATCTGGTCCCAAATTAGAGCCTGTGTTAATGTATATAAATTAGACCAAACCCGGATATAAGAGAAACCCTGATATAAGAGACTTCTTATCCAGTCCCGACAACTCTCTTATATCCGGGTTACACTGTACTTGGTTATTTGACATAGAAATTGCATGTTCAATTCTTGGGCCAGGCAGTGTGTACTTGGACTCGGTGGAAACAGGGTGAACAATATTTGAACAGTACTCAAAATAAGAACTGGGATGAGATATCCCTCAACATGGGCTATAGAACAAGAACAGCTTATGTCCATAGATTAAATGATTAGTTAAGTTCAGAATTGCCTGTAGGTTACCTGGATCAATAAATCTATTGATGGTCAGAGGAACAATTTTCAAAACATTATGATGGCATTTAAGAGTCCTTGAAGGCGACAAATTATTTTCTACCATCCAACCTCTCTCTGAGCCAAGATGTGGCAAGCCTCTCAAAGCACTGTCGCTACTTCCATGGACAGTGCTTGGATGACCTGCATTCCTTGGCTGTGCCAGTTCTAACCCTCATGGCCAGTACCTGCCATGTCCCTCACATTGTAGCAATATACCCACCTTCCCTCCATATTCCATAGGTTAGAAGTAAGTTCCAAATCTCATGAACCACTGCTCTATGGCACCGACTCCCACGAGGATGTTTCCCCAATGACTACAATCTTAACCTATTCAAGTCTAGGGTTAATCATTATCTTCTCCTCCTTTCCATATAAACTACCTCATACCATAACCCTCTACCTCAAGCTACCCCTGGGCCTTGTACATTGTGAACCCTACTGTAAAAAAACATGAAGAATAACAACAACAAAGATATTTACACTGTTTACATTGTTCAAACTGTAGTCCTCATTTTTAGTGCCATATTCACAATGTTTTGGCTGTTGTACATTGTGGCATTCTTCAGATGATTGGAATTTTGAACTGAACCCTTTATTTCATCTAGTACAGTAGATTTTTCTAGTGCCATATGCCATGCCTCTTCCAGATGAACAACAAAGATGAAGACAATAGTTCACATGTAAATTCTCCTAACACTTTTCATGGAATCTCACATTATAAACAGTACAAAACAACATAGAAAACATTATTTGATGATTTTTAGCTGCCATAAAATCTCAAAAAAGACTTGGTAATAATCAGATTATTTTGAATAGGATTTTGAGAACAAAACACTTTACATTGTGGGAAGCGAATAATCTTTTTCAAATTGAATTTAAAAATGAAATTGGAAAACTAAGCCTTGAAGGAACTTTCAAACTTTCAGATACCTATTTTCATGTTTTATATATATATATATATATATATATATATTGTTGATTTCTCAGGAACAGGACTTCTTGATGTTATCGAGCTGGAGGAGGTGATCACAGTATGCAACACCTTTGGAAAGTCTCTTATGAGTGTAATTGGGTAGACGGGATCTTTGGAATTTGTAGCACAAAGTCGCAAGTAATCATGACCGAGGACTCGAGCATGCTGGCTTTGTTCAGACTGTTGATCATACTAGATAACATTGTCTCTCCAAGAAACTGTAACTAAAGTATGTTCAGCATAGTTGTAGTATAAACCACAAGTGTGGCTCTGTGGCTGACACAAAGATGTCCCTGAGTGGGCATCTGCAAAAGGGATTGGCTAGCCACTCTAGGAGATGGGCATCCTTGGCATGAGTGACCAGCCATTACATACATACATTAATATATATATATTTATATATATGAGTGGGCATAAAGTACTCAATAATAAATGAGTAAAAAAGTTAATAAACAACACAATAAAATAGCTACAAATAACTGCTTTCAGATCTACAATTATGCCTGCTCTATATCCTTTAGAATAATTTGAAATGTAACCATTATCATATACTCAATAACCATTAGGATAATACAATAGACCTTCTACCCAAAATGCACCATTGAACACCATATTTAAATAGTTGAGCCAAATCACAACAAATATGGTCTGAATATATGTTTAAGCATGACTGTTACCACTGGGTGTTGACTTCAATGTTCACTTTTATATACACATAAACTCTATCCCTGATATTGAGCACTTTGATTCATAAATATAGCATTCCTTAAAACTATTTTATCACAGATATATATATATATATATATATCTGAAATATTTGTCAGAGTTAACCTATAGAAAAAGACACTATGTATAAAGGTAAAAGACAATAGGAAAACTGTATTAGCCAATGCGTTTCATCCAGTGTGGAGTTTTTTTTCAAAAATATTAATCTATATCCAGGTTTTTTTTCAATATCACCTTTCCTAACAGAATTACTACTTTCTCAAGTCAACATACCTAACAATTACATCATGAAATCAAAAGAAAATGGTTGAAACACGACAATAAAAACAATATTTCTACATATGAAAGTAACTGACATAATTTTCAGTTGACAATATAAATACAGTAGCCTTTTCTAAATTTTTCTAGTTGCTACAGACATTTTGTTTCTTGCTAATAGTTACTTTAATTTAAAAAAATTCATTTCAATTTTACCTTGAAAAAGTCGACATTGGACAAAACGCATCGGCTAATAATACAGTTTTCCTATTGTTTTTTTTACTTCTATACATGCATACATATATCTATATCTATCTATCTATCTATATGCGTGTGTCTGTATATATAATGTGAGTTTAGTAAACAAATCAAAATGAAGTATGCAAAATTTTATCTTTCCTTATTTGATTTTTTTTTAAATGCAATATGTTCATTATTATGGCAGGACAGTTTAATATATTTTACCAGATCCACTGTACGATGAATTAACTGATATCAATGTCATCACAAGAATTCCAATGTTTTGCCAAAATGTGAGACTTTTGTGTCATAACAGCAGCCAGTACAGGATTTCCACAATCAAATGAACAAAAGTGGGAAGTGTTGTGAAAGCTACAAATACATTAATAAAAAATGCAGACCAGAAGAGATAGATCCTTACTTAGCTTTGCTAGAACTAATATCTACACCAATAGCCAGGCAGTTATATGCCATGCATGATACATGCTTAAGCAAGCATGTATCTTTCAATACATGACTGACGAGGCAGATTTTTTCCCAAAATAGGTTCCCATTTCTTTCTGCGGTAGACCAGTTGCCATTGATAGCTATAGAACCCAGTCTGTCCTGCTATTTACCAATAGCTAGTGGGAGAAGAGGATTCATACCTTTCCCAAAGTTATTAGCACAAAGTGAATGTAATTCATTTGACTGGAATTTGAACTTGGTTCTCCGATTCCTCAATCCAATCTGCTATCCATTACTTCCCCGAGATGAATGTGTGTAAGTAAAACTAACTTAATGACACAGAATATGTAATATCTATCAATCTTCTATGTGCTGTGTCTCTCTCTGAGATATTGGTAATCATGGCACTCCATAGTTTTCTGTTCTTTTAATAAATTTTGTCTTTTTGTTATCTCTCTTAAACCTTGTTCCACCATCTATTTATACAAGCTCACCAGGTAAATAATGTTTTCTTTTTTTCTCTATCTCTTGCTTTCAATGTTCTGTGAATATTAAATTTTCAAAACCTCTTTCCTCATTTTGTGCCCTAGAAATTTCATCTATCTCTTAATTTTCTCTAAAACTTTGTTGTTGCTAACATTATATTCTCAGCATCCGTCTGTAGAACTACAATTTTGTTGCTTCAAATCTCTTCTTGTATATTTTATGCTGTATTTTTGTTCAAGTTATATTTGGGAATATATGAGTAGGTTTACCTTTCTTTGAACCATACATTGTAAATAGATGTCTGTGGTCTGTTTCTTCACAGTGAATATAATTGCTAGAGCCCCTTTTTCTATTTGGCTGTAATTTTTCTCTGCTGGTAGAAGCGAGCATGAAGCATGAATAAAGGCTTTCATTTTACTGCTATCCTATTTGTGTAAAATCACTGCTCTAATACCATACTTACTAGCATCTGTCACCACTACAAATTTTGCTTTTAGTTCATAGTGTGCTAATGTTAAATCAGACATTATTTTTATTTCAGCAAAGGACTTTTGACATTTATCATTGCATTTCCACTTAATTCTTTTTTTTAAGTAGATCATTAAGTAGAGCCCTTAAATTATCTATATTATGTACATAAATTTGATAGTAATTAGCCAATTCTAAAATTTGATTCTTTTAAGGAATTGTAGGATATTATATAAATTAATGTCATAAAAGAGTTCTTTCATGTTGATTGTTTGGTTGAATTGTATGCCTTCAGCTACAGATAAAATGTATTGTTGGTCATTTTGCTATCAATAAGTATTGGTCATCATTTTGCTATAAATAGGTATGGTTGCTAATTTTTTTTATATAAAAAATTATTGTTCATATTTTTACTATAAAAATGTATTTTTGTTTGTGTTTGGGAGTTCGCTGTTTGCCTATAGCTGGGACCCTAAGAGGTGCGACCATCTCGGGTCAGGATGGACCTTGGAACAATAGCAATTAAAGCTGATTCCAAACTCCTCAAAACCTCCAATCTCCCACTTAGAAGCCTTGCTTCTGAATGTAGTTGGTAGAATAATAACCTGAGAATTTCAATACAAAGCAAACAAATTTTAATACAAAGCAACAAAAATGAAATTAAATAGTACTCTTCAAAAAAGTAGTAATATTTGAAAATGATTCAGGACACAAATGCAAAGAGAACCATTCATTTCTCATTTTGATGCTGATAAAAAATTCTTATATTTTATTAGGAATTGTTAAAAATTCTCAGTGTAATGACTGGAATAGTGATTTTGGGCTGATAACTTTTCAGCACTATTGTATGATGTAGATGATTACAATCATTTTTTTTTTTTTTTTATTTAGCTGTCAACAAAGAATGAAAGCCACAATTTTTTTTTAGCTTTAATTTAGTCATTGAGTAACATTACAAGTGAATTTGTAATCTTGTAATTGGTGGCATAACAATTATTTATTCATAAAATGAAACTGGAAAACTGAGTTCAAATTCTAGCTCGGTCTCTTGCATTTACTCAATACGAATTCCTTTGAGAAAAGTATGGTTCCATCTCTTCTCCTCGAAGTTTGACTTTGCTCTCTTGCTTGGTTTGGCAGTTAATCTATGAGAAAAATGGTTCTGAGTTGTGAGGAAGACAACAAAAAACCCTCCTCTTTTCTCCCCAAATTATGGTAATTTTCAGACATTAAAGAAAAAACAAAACTATGGAGAATTATGATTGCCTCTGTCCTGAAGGAATGTAATAGTCAAGTGTTTCATAATTATTATAATGCCACTATACTATGGCTATTGTTAAAACACATTCTTACTTATATAACATACTTCGTATAAGGATTCTCTATATGTAATGCTTCAGCTACTCTACCACGATGCCTGTATTAGTTAGTCTGAAGAATGACTCCAAACGGCTAGGTATTAAGCCATGCCTCCCCACTTAGACAGGATGTGACACATAGTCAGGTTTAACATGTGGAACCTGAACATGTATATTCAGGCTGCTGGTCCAAAATGTGCAAATGTGGGGAACGAGCACTTTGTTTGTCTGTTGGACCCAGCTGTGTCTCTATGCATAGACAGAGCTTTGACTGATTCATCGCCTACTTGAAGACAGAGGTCTTGTCATTCACAAGCCAGACAGCAAATTGCATGACTCCAAATGGCTAAGTATTTACCAATGCCTCCCCACTGAGATGGGATGTGACACAAGGTCAGGTTTAACATGAGGAACACGAGCAAGAACACTTGGACCACTGGTTCAAAATTTGCCTATTTCCTACAATTGTGGGTAACAGGTACTTTGCTTGTCTGTTGTACACAGCTGAGTCTCTATCCATAGACAGAGATTTGACTCAGTTACCCTCTGTCTGAAGAAAGACAGAGGGTCTTGTCAATTGTGAGCCAGGCAGCAAACTACCTGGGTCAACCACATCTACCAGTCCTAGCTTAGAACTCAAGCTCTTTGTAGTGTTGGATTAATTAATTGAGTCAATGGGCGTGTACTATCTACTCCACAAAATTCCCCTTTTGAGATTAATGTGTTTATAAACATTTCATCTTTATTAGTATTAGTATCACCACCTGCTCTTTCTGGAGAGTTTTCCAGTGTACTTGACTTTGTAGTATTTTCATCTTGGTTTCACTTACTCAGTTCACTATCTTTTTCTAGAACTTGTTCTTGTTGGCACATCAAAAACATCATCTAGAATGCTTCTTGGTTCTTCCAATATTACAGGTTTTTCATCACTGAATCTTTTTTTCAGCTAATAATGGTTCCTTTTATGTTTTAAATTTTTCCCTTTAACCATGTAAATGCGTTTCCCAGTTCTTGCTGATATTATGCCATCCAACATTTCTTTGCCATCCTTATATGCTCTAAAGAACACTTTATTACCAATCTTGAAACTTTTGGTGTCACTTTTGTTAACCATTGGTGTTTTTCGACTCAGTAACAATTTGTTAAACACTGATTTTATTCAGCTGGAAACATGTCTGACAGTGTACTGGGGTCACGTGTTACCTGGTAACCTCTCAGAAAATTTTTAAGCGCTTCCTCATTTAATTTATCAAGATTTGCTATCTTCAACGCTCTATTGAACATCCTCACAAGCTCTTATGCTTGTCAGTTAGACCTTGGGTAATATGGTGGGGTCATAACTTGTTCAATGAAGAACATCTTACAAAAATCTTGGAATTCTTTACCTGTGAATTGTGTTCTGTTATCAGATACTATGATATCTGGAATGCCATATCTCACAAACAGTTCATGCAAAAATTCACTGTCACTGAGGTGTAGGATTTTTGCACTTATAAATTTCTGGCCATTTTGTGAAACTATCAACTATGATATGATAATATGATTCATTGATAGGACCTGTAAAATCTATATGCAGTCTTGAACATGGCATGTCCGTCTTTGGCCAAGATTCTATCTTGGTAGTTTTGCTACTAGAGCACAACCTCTACATGTTTTCCCTATTCTCTCAATATCTTGGCCCATTCCAGTCCAGTGTACAAAACCTCTCATCAGAGATTTCATTCTAGAAATAGCAGGGTGTCAGCAATGAAAATATTAATTTTTGTAACACATTCACTATTACAATTTTTTGACCCTATGTTAGTATACCATATCAAGTATGCATTTAAGTCTGGATTTCATTCTTGGTTACTTTCTTTCAATTGCTTTTTTAATTTTTGCAATAAAGACAACATTTTTTGCTTTTTTTTTATTTCATCCAGGGCCAATGGTAACTCTCGTACTATGTTGCAAAAATAGTTTTTTTTTATCTCCATTTTACTTTTTAATGCTGTGATAACTGTCTCCTAATGGTTCTGAATTTTTAGATATTAATTCAGATAATCCATTCACATGTCGTAAAGTTTTAAATGGTTGGTACTTCATCATGAAATCATAGTTTAACACGATGGTACCCCAGAGTTGTAGTCTATTTGCTGTATGAGTAGGTTTACCTTTCTTTGAACCATATATTGTTAATAGATGTCTGTGGTCTATTTCTTCACAGTGAATATAATTGCTAGAGCCCCTTTTTCTATCTGGCTGTAATTTTTCTCTGCTGGTAGAAGTGAGCATGAACCATGAATAAAGGCTTTCATTTTACTGCTATCCTATTTGTGTAATATCACTGCTCTAATACCATACTTACTAGCATCTGTCACCACTACAAATTTTGCTTTTAGTTCATAGTGTGCTAATGTTAAATCAGACATTATTTTTTATTTCAGCAAAGGACTTTTGACATTTATCATTGCATTTCCACTTAATTCTTTTTTTTTAAGTAGATCATTAAGTAGGGCCCTTAAATTATCTATATTATGTACATAAATTTGATATTAATTAGCCAATTCTAAAAAAGCTTGTAACATATTCATGTTTGTTGGCATATTTTTTAATTGCAGTTGCCCTTGATAGATCAGGTTGCCTACCGTTTTTATCAATAATTTGATCAAGTTTTTTTTTAATTTTTCTGCAAAAGCAATTCAAATTTTTCTTCACTAGGCTTGAATCTGTATTCTCTTAAGTTCACACAATTTTTTTTGATATACCCAACATCAAAATGCTGTTCGGTTACGCTACAGAAAAGATGTAATCTGCAAAGCATGCTTTCCATGTCTTGTTGAAAATAGCTGGTGTCACTTTTATCCCATAAGGAAATCTATTAAACTTATATAATCCCCAGTGTGCATTTGTGGTCAATTCAAAACATTGATTTTCAATCTGAATTTGTAAATATTTGTATACGTTGTGATAAATATGGTGACAAAGATGAGGACAATAGTCCGAATACTGTAAATAGTGAAAATTTTCTCCATATTCACAAGAATATTATTAAAAAAAAAAGTGGCTGAAATTCTTCTCTATCCAATTAAAACTCATACGATTTCTTTAATCCTCATTACTGTCATAAATGATAAGAGTTCTGAATACTCATCACAATGTTTGTTTTTTTTTAAGCATTTCACTCCTAGCAAGGCAGGAAACCACTAGCAAGCAAGGGGTTACAGAGGATTTGGAGTGAGAGCAGACAGGAATGATAGAGGAGAAGATGAGGAAAAGAATATTGGATAGATCAAGGGAACTGGAGATGTCGATTGACATTACATTTGAATAGTTGGAGATTAAAGCTATCAGGGAAACAGGAGTATGGAAGGGAGTTCCACAGGCAAGAGTTGCGAGACATGAAGCTATTGGAGTAGAAGAGGCGTCTACATTTAACAGTTTCAACAGTGAAAGGGTAAGAGCCAGCCTCGTAGGTCGCTTGAATTCACAAAGTCTTGTAACCAGCGAAAGCAGCTCATCGAAGCAATTACCATGAAAATATTTGTAAAAAAGACAGAGAGAGGCGACGTCACATCTGTGAGAGAGCGACTGCAGGCAAGATGCCAGATCAGAGCCAATTATATTGCATATCCGTCTCTGGATCTTATCAAGAACCTTGAGGCAAACAGAAGGGGCTCCAGACCATATATGGCAGCAATACTCCATACAAGGGCAAATGATTTGTAGATCTGAAGGATCGATTCCAGGGAGAAAAATTTCCTTGTGAGGCACAGGGAGCCAACTTTATAAATCCTGAGTTTTGAATCCCTTGTTGTCTCTATTATAGCCACTATACTATGGCTATGGTTATAACACAATCTTACTTATATAATGTACTTCATATAAGGGTTCTCTATGTGTAATGCTTCAGCTTCTCTACCGCAGTGACTGTATTAGTTTGTCTGAAGACTGACTCCAAATGACTACCAGTCTTACCTCTGATCTGGAGCTCTTTATAGTGGTGGACTAGTTCATATAGTTACTAGGGGTGTACTATTTACTCTACAAAAATGTTATAACATAGTCCTAACCAATATAGCAGTCTGTAATTTTTTTTTTTTTTTCCAAATTATTTTTTTTCTATTTCCAGTTAGCACATACAGGATCAAAGATAAAACTCCAAAGATGTCATAGTTGGCAAGCAAAACAGATTTTTATATATTTGGCATTTTTCTTTTATCTCTTTTCTTTTAACACTTTCAGTTGGGAAACATTATCCTATGAGTGAAAGAATGAAATATTTCTCATGCATCTATTTTCATCTCAACATGTCTATTACAGAATTCTCTATATGAATATTTTCAGAAAGAATTTGGTCAGCTGTTAGTTTTTTTTTATTTTATTGATTTTGCAAGTGTTTTTAGTCACTTTTCGCTTTCAGTTTTTAGCAGTGCATATGAATTACTGCAAGAAAAATGGAGAAAAAACAAACTCTTTGAGGGTGATTTTAAGGAGAATTATTTCATTAGACGGCATAGTGATTCCTAAAGCCTTTTGACTAGAATATATATTATCTATATCAGGCATTAATGGATATTCCTTATTTGAAGACATATTCCATCTACTAATGCTTTGTTCTATGCCGTGGGCCATTATGCTTCTTAGTAATAAATTTCTTATTTCTTTCTTTTTAGTCTTTTTTTTTTTATTAATACTGTTTATCTCCAGCCATTAAAAAACAAAAACATTTTCTTTCCATGGTTTAAATGCAGATTAACATGAACATCCTTATCATGTCAGCTGTTTATTTGTTCAATCTTTGTCAGGAGAACAGAGAATTCTATAAATCATCTTGCAAAGGTTGGTGCAGAATGTTTGCTTTTACATTTAAAATGAATGAATGCTTAGGGAACATTGTTCTGGAAAGTTTATTTGGTTTTTGATAAATATTACTTATATCCTTCTTGTAAGAAGGAGTTTCTAATGCATGGCATGTCAGAAAAGAGAGAGAAAAAGCAAAGCACTTTCCTTCTTTGTTACAGCCAGTTGTCCTGATCAGTTCTTTGATGTTTAGATTAGTGGATCACCCTATCCTACTTGTAGGTGAATGAGTAGAGAGAACTGGCATCAAAGCATTCTTGTGTATATATTATAGTCAAAGAGTGTGACAAGTGCTGAATGATTGTCCTTCAGTTTAGTACAGGGTCCTTGATCTTTTGTTTTACTTATCCAAGTATCTAGTTCTAGAAACAAGGTTAACTGATTGACTTGTCCTTAAGAATGCTGCTGTTAATGGCAACAAGGTATTAAAAAATGATAAATAGGTGATACTTTTCAAGAAATTTAAGTAATATTTTCATTTTATTTTGATGTTACTACTTATTTTTAAAATCAGATTCAGTTTGGCATCTGTATAGCATCTGTTTTTTAATACAAGTTTTTTTTTTCTCATGAAGAATGCATGTCGTGAGAGTATCAGTGGTATGAAGCTGACAGATATCATGTTAAGACCCCATTAATACACAAAGAAACAGTAGGCCATAAAAGGAAAGTATGAAAGCAACACTTCTGACTGACAAAAGAAAAGCATTACCAAACAGGCAAAATGTTGGCCACAACAACTTAAATTAACAAACAAGCAAAATTTGCTCAACTGAATAACAATAAGTTAATATTGTAGGGATTTTTTTAGTGTATTCATAGAATGATGATAATCTCAAGGTGTTCAAAGCAATTTTTTTTCTTTTTATAAAAGTCCATTGGCTTATGAAAATGTGTAATAAGGGTTTGTACTTCTTCATTCCAGCAAGAATTTACCAAAAGATGAAGTTTATTCCTGACAGCAAGCAGCAACATGCAAGTAGAGGAGTCAGTGCTGTGATTCAAGTTGAAGGTATCGTAAGAGTCCTTACTCACTTCTTCTGTTTTGTCTTTGTACCGAGATTTACAGGCACACAGAGCTGTACACTGACATCTGATCCCAGCAAAAGAATATGGTCAAAAGATGGAGAGTCATTATTTGGAATACTGGGATCAGAGTCAGCAGATGAAAGCCCTTTTGGTTGCTGTTTTCTTTCTTTTCTTATTATTTGGGACAACCACATATGGCTGATTGAGTAAAATTTCAGAGAATTTTTTTAGGAGGTGGGAATTAAGAAAATTAGAGGAACTGTTTTCAGAAATACTTGACAAATGATAACAGAACTCAA
This sequence comes from Acanthosepion lycidas, assembly GCA_963932145.1. Taxonomy (NCBI): domain Eukaryota; kingdom Metazoa; phylum Mollusca; class Cephalopoda; order Sepiida; family Sepiidae; genus Acanthosepion; species Acanthosepion lycidas. The sequence goes on along the minus strand of OZ010576.1, from coordinate 98,258,761 downwards.
AATACATATTCACTAACTTATATTATCCTGTTATGCTGTAGGAAAGCAGTGGAGAAAGTGAGGGCTTGCTGAAAATGAGATGTGAACTCTCAAAGTAAATGAATACAACACATTCATATATATATATATATATATATATATATATATATATATATATATAATATATATATATATATATATATATATATATATATATATATATATATATATATATAAAATAAAACATAATTCAAGAAGATAGAAAAATATTCTTGTGTGAACATGGATAAACAGTACTCATAAAAAGGAAAGAAAAACATTTATGGGATATGCTCTAGTGTATGTTTGTATGTATCTCTGTTTATGATGCACCACATAGTTGCTTTGAAATTATGTAGTTCTCTTACCCAGGGAAAGAAATCTCCCTGAGTGTAAATTGCCATGCCACCTAGCAAAGTACTTTGACAGAAGCTGGGGTAATCTCACAAAAGCATTAGTTTAGCCAACATTTCTGGTGTATAGTCAGTTTCAGTTACCCACTGTCAACCATAGAAATAAAAAAAAAGTCATACAATTTACTTAATAATAGTACCAAGGCATAAGCATAGTGATGCTAGCAATGTAGATATTCCATTGAGAACCCATAAGTGCTACCTTAAAGTGAAAGTTTTCAGCTTAATAAGGAAAGAAAAAAATGTGTGCTGAAGTTTCTCAGATCTATGATAAGAACAAATTTTGTGTCACATAAATTTTATTATTCTATATTTATATTGTAAAACTGACAGGCTGTTGATTCCAGACACAGTACACACAATTACTGACTGATAATAATGGAGGATTTTACCTTGATCTGTATCTTGGTGACAAGAGCAGACAACTAAACATGTATTTTAGTCAAGGATCATAACTCACCGTAACTCCTCTAACTCTATTGAATTTCTTTGTCATTTTGAACTCAGTAATACAGCATTTTTATTTTGGTTGCTATATAACAAGTATCTAAGAATCTTAAATAAAGAATCTCCATTCACTGTTAAGGAATCTCCAAGCTGTTCCTCTTTTGATACTCATGGTGTGTCTATTATTTCACCCTTATTTATCATCTCTTTAAGTATAGCAACATGCACTCTCTTGTGTAGAATTTGTGTGGAAGAATCTATTGTAGATATTTGGTAGGTTTTTATTTACTGGAAACATTGGAATAAAAATGAACTAGAGGAAGGGTATAAGGTATAATCAAATATTTTTATCTTAGAGTGATGAGTGAATCCTTTGATATTTGATGTCACAAAAGTTTTAATTTAGAAGGTTGATATTGTTGGCAGTCTGGAGAAATGTCTGTTTTGAACCAGTACTGGTGGTTTTGAAATCAGCCAGTACAATGGGTAGTAGCCATAGGTCAATGACAATCTACTGTGTTTTTCTCAGTTATAAGCAGGGCAGAAATATCATTAGCAGAAGACCTCTTGACTACTACTTCAACATGACTGGTTTCTCTATTAGCATCTTTTGTTGTCACATTTGCCTTCCTTTCTTCCTGCTCAGAGGTGTCAGCTATTATCCTTTTTACCAGGCTCCAGGATTATTGTGGGAACTTTGGTTTCAGCTTACTTCAAATGTCTCTTTGTGTCAATTTTTTTCTCTGGCATTAATTTCTTTTACATTTTTTTTTATAACAGAAGTTATGCATGGAGCCTCCCTAATTTTTGTTAGTTTTGTTGAAAGAGAAGTATAGAAAGAGAGAAAGAAAGAGATAAGGGTTTTAAAGGAAAATGCAAATGCCTTATTTTAATTTTAATTTTTTTTATTTTTGTTTACGTATTATATTTTATTTTATTTGATTTTTATCAGGACTTATTACAGTATTATGCAGACAAGAATTAGCACTGTTACAGATTTTAGACACATTTCTCATTTTATCATTCAAACCAATATGTTCTCACATAGACTCATTGTAGAAATGGTTGCTTCTGCAAGGTCAGCCATGGCTAATGTTTCAGCAGTCAAATTTCTTTTAATTACTCTCCTAATAGTTTTGATTGCTATTGTCACCAACCAAATATAAGTATGCATATATATATATATATATATATCCATCTTGACATTGGTTATGATCACTGTAATCAAAAATATTTAGTTTTACAAGGTTACCCAAAATAGGAATGTAGGGAATCTTTCTCTCTCTGACCTCTTAACTTCAAGTCTAAATCTACATGGCACAACCACTCATATCTGAGGATGCCAGTCTATTAGGACAGCTATCTAATCCCCATTGCAAATGCCTGCTCAGGCAAATTTGTGTTTTTCCAACACCCACAGAGCTGACTTGTGGTTTATACAGAAACTATGTTGAGTAGATATTAGTTATTAATTCTGGGAGAGGGCACATTATCTGGCATGATCAACAGTCTGAACAAGGCCAGCATGATCAAACTCTCAGTCACAATGACTTGTGACTTTGTTCTAGCACAACCACCGATGGTTCCCAAAGGTTCTGTCTACCCAATTTCATTTACAAGGCTTAGGTCAACCCGTGATATGATTTATAGGCACTTTTCAAAGGTGCTACACAGTGGGATCACTTACTCCAGATCAATAACATCAAGAATCCACCTTCCTGACAAATCAACCATGGAGAAATTCAAACTCTGATTTCATGGTCAGAAAGTGAATGTTCTAACCACTTGGCCTGTGCCTATCACCTTTATTGACTTGTTTAAAGCACTTAACTTATTCCTGATTCAATACTGAACTTAGCTCAAACATAGTTCAGATCTGGTCACGCTTGAGTTGCCAGGCAGTTTAGTTGACCACTCAAATGGCTGAATTTTATAAACCTCATTTTCTGATATTTTATTTTGAACATTTCAGTTGCTTCTTCATGGAACAGACACCAGCTTTTGAATGCAAACATTCTGCCTAATAATTATACTCTCTTGAAATATTTGGTTACAATATATATAAAATTTGTTGATTTTTTTAACTTTGAAAAATTGTTTTATAAACAAATCTTTCATAGTAAAATAGAAATCACCAAAATGGTAATGATAATGGTAATATTAGACTTTTCCTTATAAGGAAACAATTAGCATTATTGACAAAGCAGCTAATGCTACATTTAGTTTAAAACAATTTTGAAAGAAAACAGATTTTTCAACTCCAGTAACTTTTATTGTTCTTTCCCATATTGACTGGAGATTCCTTGGGAAATTTTATTCAAAGAACTTTTGAATGCCATCATTTAGGTTATGTCATTATTTTCTCTTGGAGTTACATGATATCTATTCCAGTGGTTGTTGCTGTATTTGTATTCTTTGCTACAGTTTTTTGGCTCAAAGAAAGATAGCACTCTCTAAGACCTACATGCTTCATTTACAAAAGACACAAGTTCAAAAAACCTTTTTGAAGACAAATTATTTTCCACCCTCCAATCTTTCTCTCACAGACAGGCTGGGGTGAGTCTTTCACTGCATTATTGCTATTTGCATGGAAAGTGCTCAGACGAATTATATTCCTTGACTACACCAGGTCTATCCTTCACAGCTAGGACCTGCCATGCCACATACATAGTAACAAACCACCCATATTTCCTCCGTATTCCATTGGTGAGAAGTAAGTTTCATGCAAATGGCTTCTTTCTGTGAACCACTGCCCTGTTGAACTGACTCCCAAGAGGATGTTTCACTGATCACTACAATCTTAACCTGTTCAAGTCTAGAGTTAATCATTATCTTCCCTCCTATCCATATAATGTACACCTTAATGTAACCTAGCTTGAGTGGTCCTGGGCCTTATACAGGGTTAATCTTATTGTGAAAAGAAAAAAAATTGCATGAATTAGAAGAAGCAAAGAAAGAATGAACTACAGAATCGGTTTGAAAATAAAACCGTGGTACAAGTCGCGGGCAATAGTCAAACAAGAATACATACAATATGGACTTGTGCAAACAAAGAATCTAATTGAAAAACAGTTATTAAGCAAGACTTGTAGTGAAAGACTTTCAAAGTGTTGACTCGGGCAATTTGAGAAGGGATTTCTCTTTGTATTCCAAGGAAAGCTTTGTAGTTCTGATTGGAATAATACCTTCAAAGAAATGGGTCTGTAAATCAATGGATATTAAAATTGCTTTTCTGCAAGGAGAGGCATTTGATAGATAAGTCAACCTGTGTCTTCCTTCAGGGTCCAGTGAACCACAAGGTCACCTTTGGGAGCTGTCAATGTATGTATATGGATTGTTAGCTGTATTGCGTATATGATATATAACAGGTGGACAGGAACTAATAAAGCTGGAAGCATTTTGTTCAAAATCAGAAAATTTTTACATGATATTTTGACAATAATTTGCATGATATTATCACCATTATATAAACACTTTAAATGCATTGTGTATGGATCAGTTATAACAAATTTAGTAGAGGAAATAAAAAAAAATTTGACATAGAATAGGCTACACTAGAGGGAGATGCTACAAAACCAAAATATTAACATAAGAACTCAAATCATGTATCAAATAGCCTTGTCTTTTTTTAAGTAAGGTTCACTCTGTACAAGCCTGGGGGCCACATAAGTTAGAGGGTTAGTTTATATGGATAGGAATTTAATATAACAGTTAACTCTAGTCTTGATCAAGGAAACATTTTTCACGTTTGAGTGACACTTACTTCTTGATGGCCTACAGAGGAAATATGGATGGTTTTCTACTATGTTTCTACTATCCTATCCATGAAGGTTAGTACTTGTAGAATCAAGGAAAGTAGTTCGTCCAAGCACTTTGCATGGAAGTAGTCATACTGCAGTGAGAGACTCACCACATCCCACCATAAAAGAGTGGTTGCCCAGTGGAAAATATTATTCTCCAACAAGGACCTGTAGACACTTTTGAATTTTTGTATCATTTGTCTTTTATTCTGGGGTTCCATATTGCAAATCTAACCCAAAGAGTCTCTTTTCCCTTCACTTTTCTTCATTAGTGAGTTTTCCAAGTTTAGAAAGCTTGTTTTATTTTATTGACATTGAAACATGAAGTGATCTACCCCATAGGTCTGTTTGGATGTACTCCTTTTTCAACTTTATTAATAGATTCAGAATTGCCTTTTAATTTACAACTCACTGTTACCCAACTTGTCTGTTGAATTATTTTCATTATTTATATGTGGTCTGTTCTCATTTTTATTGTTGTTATAACAAGGTTTCTGCTGTTGTGTCTGCCATCTTTCATCAGATGCTTTTTGATTTAGGTAAACTTCAGGAAATTTTTAAGCTGAAACCTTTATTTAATCTACAGGAGAAAATCCTTCTCATTATGCTGAACATTTCTGGGGGCGTCTCATTTAGTTAAGCATTGCTCAGTTATTTCTTGCCTGGTTTCCAATGAATCCAAGTATTCACTGACTGGCCAAGGGTTCAAACTCAAAATTGTTACATCACCAGATTCACAAACTCAGTCAGTTATGTGCCATGTATGATACTCGCTTAGGCAATCTTTGGATACATGACTAATAACAGTTGCCTTACAAGGCTATGGAACCTGGTTTGTCCAGCTATTTACCCATAACTGGAGGGAGGGGGAAGAAGAGGATTTATATCTTTCTAAAGGGTATTAGCACGTAAGTGAATGTAATAGATTTGACTGGAATTCGAACTCGGCTCTCTGATTCCTCAATCTGAGCCACTATCCATTATTTTACCATGCCTCAATCCTTTAATCCATCAGGCTGTTACAACATATATATATATATATATATATATATATATATATATATATACAATGAAAGAACAAGAATCTTTCTTCTGAGATTAAATAAAGGGCTCACTTCAAAGATTACCCAGATCAACAAACACCTGAAGAAGACCAGAACACACAATAGCCGAAATGTTATGGTAACACCAAAGTTGAGGACAATAGTCCACATGTAAATAATGAAAGTAATAGTAATTCCTCAATCTAGAAATTTAGACAGAAATTGTTTGTTGAATATTAATACTACTTGGTACTGTAGAATGAACACAACACTTTTACTTTCATTTTTACTTTTGAGTTCATCAGGTGTAATCTGATCTTTTTCCATGTCTGCCATATATATACCAATAGATGGGAAAGGTATTTTCTTATGCATGTAGCTTTATATTTGATGACTACCAGTTTATATTCTTTGTCAATTAATGGACCTAAAAAAAACAACCCACCAATCACATTGATTTTTTTTTGTACTATCTCCTGTATTATAAAATAATGATCATTTTTTTTACTTTTTTGGTAATAACTAAGTGTTTGGTTGCAAAGGAAAAGAATAAAGAAGGATTTAAATTTCAACAGAGTGTATTCATCAAAATTCAGAAAATATGCATAATTCATTGAAGGCCGTACAAATTGTTCCTGCGTGTAGTTGTTCAGTTTCTGTTGGTAAGGCAAGCAATTTGGTGTAAGGATGTTGTCAGTAGGGCTGGGAGTTTGCTGAGGTCACAGTTAGGGTCAGTGGATAAGTCCAGAGTGGATTATCTGTTGCTGGGATTTGGTGCACATCTTTCTTTCAGCTTGAAATCGACACCTGTGATGCCAAGAAGCTGAAGCCAAACTGCTTGGTAAGGTAGGTTAGTGGGTTGGTCGATTGAGTCACAGTGGTGGGTTGATTCATTGTGAGGCACAGTATCAAGTTGGTTATCAAGCTTATAGCAGTGGTGATGAGGGAGGCCAGGATTGGATAGTAAAGGTTGATCAAGTGTAATGTTCCTATTGCATTCTGGTTGAAGTGGTTATCAATGAGATGGGGTCACAGTTGTCATGTGAGGAGCTTGGTGGTGTTGAGGCTGACCTTTTAGATACATTCCCCATTTGACGAGTTGCGTGAGATTAGTGAAACTTTGAGAGAGCACATTGGTAACATAAGAAGGTCATGATGGTGACAGCAACAGAATGCATGCATGTTAACAAGACTCTGAGACACTTTTCCTATGTCTGCCATATATATATATATATATATATATATATATATATACCAACAGATGAGAATAATATTAGGTTGGTGCAAAAATAATGACGTAATAATGTCGTTTTTTGACGTTAAAAAATACGCCAAAAAACGACATTATTATGTCATTATTTTTGCACCAACCTAATACTTTCTTATGCATGTAACTTTATATTTGGTGACTACCAGTTTATATTCTTTGTCAATTAATTGGTTGGTACAAAGGACTTTCTTTTAAGCAAATCTGGTGGTCCCCAGAATTAGCTTTTTTTGGAGGGCCAGAATGTTAGTGATGGGCTATTGTATTTTATTCCAGGGATTTGTTTCAGTACTCTGAATCCATGTGCAGAAAACATCATTTTTATTTTGTATTTTGCTTTCCTAACATTCACATCCGGCTGATATGTAGAGTGAATCAGAAAGAGATCTGATTGCAATGGTCTATAAAAGTAACAAGGTGCATATCTCAGTTTTTCAGATAACTCACATTCCAAAAATGGTTTTCCAGCTAAATTCATTGCAATAAGATTATTATCCACTGTCTCTAGAAGATATGAATTCCAGTGCAGGAAGTTGTTCCTCTAAAACTGCAGGCAAATTTGTGCTTCTTCCCAAAAACGGTTGATTGCTGCTGTACTCACTGACTTTGGGAAGACACTTCTTGGCACTAATAGTCCATATTAAAGTCGGAAAAAAATTACAATTTTTCTCTTTTATTGGTTTCATATAATTTACATTATTTACATGGGGACCATTGTCCATATCTTTATTAGAATTATCACAATGTTTTGGCCATTGTAACTAAACTTTTGATAAAAATGGTGTTTCATTCCAGTGAGCATGTCATAAAACAATGATTTTATCTATGGGTCCATAACATAGGGGATTATAGTGTTGGTTCATGAATTTAGTGATATAGTAATTGTGAGTTCAGTCCCAGGGCTAGGCAGTGCAAAAATAAGAGCTGGACAAGATATCCCTAGACTTGACCCATGAAATGAGAACAATTTACTCCATAGGTTAAATAAAGCATTCAGTTTGAAATTCCTTTTGAATATTGATCAGCTTGACAAACACCTGACAAAGTCCAGAAGGTATGGCTGCTGAAATGTTGAGATAAAGACAATCAAGAGCAGGCCAATAGAAATAATGATAACTTCCCATCTAAGAAATTGAAACATTATATTTTTCTTCACTATTTCTCAAAATATTCTTTTGTGTACTCCATTGGGCCCATTTGCTTCATTGACATTGAGCTGCTGCAGTTCAAACAACATTATGCAAATTATGGGCCCTGTCACAAAAATATTGAATTGCTGTTTACTGTTAGTTTGGTACTCTAAAATATACTGTCTAGTGCCAGAAAAATGTAGTAAAAATTATACTACTGTTTTTATTTAGTTTTACTGTTACAGGCACACAGACGCATCATGTTGAAACACCAATTCCTATATAATCACCAAAGTTAAGCCTGGTTAGTACCGAGATGGATGACTGCTTAGGAATACCAGGTGCTGTAAGCTTGGATATATCGATGATGTAATGCGCATAATAGCTCAGAATTGCAAAACAAAAAGCTGAGCTCCAGTTCCAGTTGATATTTTTTTTATATTCACTTCTAAGCAAATAATCTTGGAAAAGGTATGAAACCTCCTCTTCTCCCCCTCCAGCTATAGGTTAATTAGTAAGAAATGTATCACTAAATTATTATATTAAAACAATTCTTAGAATCTAAAAATGTTCTCTGGTTTTAAATAACCTGCTAAAAGTTGTTAAGTTGTAGGAAATGAATGAATGAATCAAGAAATCAATGAAACACTGATTATCGACACAGGTATGTCATTTAGTTTTATTTATGTTCTCTGGAATATAAATGTATAGAAACTACCATTACCACAAAGTGAGAGGTCAGATTATTGAATCTAATATAGAATCAAACCCCAATTTATATCCACATGTAATTTATTTGTAATTAAATTCTGATTTGGTATAAATCTACCTCTACTATGGATTAATTAGTAAGATTTGTATCACTAAAACCATTATTGTTTCAAAAGATTTCTCTGCAAAGGGTTGACAAGCCATAGAAAACCAATGAATCAATTTACTGCTACACACTTTGTTGAACAAAAAAACAGGAATGGAAACATCTGCACATTTATAATAATGCATGGTCATCAGTAAAAGGATGAGCCTGAAATGCAATTTGCAGGTCGAGAACACTAGAATCAAGCAGACATGGAAGTTTAAATATCTGGGAAGGATTCTGACAGAGGATGATAAATGCAACACTGAGATCTGTAGACGTATTGGGATGGGCAAGGATGCATTCCAAAAGCTGGGCAGAGTATTGCAAAACAGGAGGATTTCTTTGGTAACAAAGAAAAGAATACTGAACTGTTACATGATATCTGCCCTTTTTTATGGCAGTGAATGTTGGACGATTTCCTCAAGGATGAAGAAGAGATTCAAGGTGACAGAGTTGTCGTTCTACAGAAGAATGCTAAGGATATTGTGGACTGAGTGTGTGAGCAACGATGAGGTCTTAGAGAGAATGCAAACAAGGATAAGTCTTATGCTTAATATCAGGAAGAGTCAGCTGAAGATCCTGGGATATATAATGAGGATGAATGACCTGGAGAATCTGATACTCACAGGTCGAATAGAGAGAAAGAGAGACAAGGGAAAACAAGGCATGATATACCTAGTGGCCTTAAGCAGGTGGATGACAGAACATGGTCTGGGGGAGGTGGCAGAAGGAAGGAACTTGTTGAGAGCTGCAAGGGATAGTGGGAGGTGGAGAGCCATGATCGCCTACATCTTGGTGCATAGAAAGAAAGACTATTTGTAATAATTCTGGAATATTCTAAAGTATATATAATGCTCCCACCCTGTAGAAAATTATGACATTACCATAGTTAGAAGAAGTTCATTTAGCTTTTTAGCTTTATAGTAAATAAAAAAAATCAATGATATGACAGGAAATAATTTTTATTGAATGATTGAGTATTCTGGTGTCAGGAAACATAATCCAAACAAATGCAATTATATGGAATAGTTTTTCCAGTTCAAATGGAAGAAATATTTATGGAATCACTCAATACTAAAGAAAAAATTCTAAGATCCTGTGCCAAATTATCCAACTTCTTTGATGTTCCTCCTCAGTCTTTTTTGATGTACTGAGTTCTTTGAAGCCTGAATTTCATTAATAAAAAACTAATATTTTCTATCAAGCTGGGTTTAGCTATCTTGCTCTTGATTGATCAACATTGCTGGATAATCTTGTCATAGACTATTTTCTTTTTATTTTCATCATAGATTTTCAATTGAATTGATATCTGAAGTGTTTGTTGCTATGACATGTATTATATATTTCCTGAAGAAAAGCTTTGATATGCTTTGCTTTGAAAATGATGCATCACCAAACATTTTATACAAATGTAATGAGAAACATGTCAAAAATTTTAATGTACCCATGAAGATTAACCCATCCTGGGTATGACAATAAACTATGTCGGTGTCCTAGGTAAGATGATGAAGTACGTCTGACAGAGGGACCTCTGATTGGGAGGTTTTGAAGAGTATCGAACCACCTCTTAATTGCTGGTGTTCTTGGGTCCACCCTGACCCAGGGTGGTGGCACTTCTTGGAGTCCTTGCTATGGGAATTGGTTAACAACCAAAGCTGGGTCTAAATACTCTGAAGGTGTAGAAATGGGTTTTAACACCAGAAATACTGTGGAAAAAAATTATTGCTAGCCATAATTTTCTGAAGGAAAAATTATTATCAGCAATACTTGGAAAGAAAAATAACCAGCAATACAAAAATTTACCAATAATAAAAATTGTCGGCATTAAATAACCCATTGAGGTTGATAAAACAAACATAAAACAAGCCAAACCAAACTTGGGTCAAAACTCTATAAAAGTGTAAAAATAGCTTTTAATACCAGAAATACTTTGTAAAAAAATTATTACCAGAAATAATTTTTTGTAGAAAAAATTGCCAGCAATGTATCTTTGAAAAAAATATTACCAGCGATACATATAAGAAGAAAAAATATTACCAGATTTTTGAAAAAAAATATATTAGCAACAATGAAAATTTTGTTGGCATTAAATAATCAATTGAGGTTGATATGACGATTAACTATTCAGGTTCCTATTGCATCCCCCTTGATTCTTTATCAGACATTTGACTCCATATCATAAATTTACATGTTTTCTTAAGAAAGTCAGCATTGGAAATGCACCAGGTAAAAGTTCCAGTCACTGCAGTTTCATGATACATGCAATCATTCATTTTTTTTCATTTGGGCTCACTATAGCCTTTTTTTCTTCTTTTCATGTTTTAATTGGATTTTCAGTTTGTTATGGTCTGGTTCCTTGTACCACGGTGATAGTCCAAGGTAGAACCAATAAAGAATAACTTGAACACAGGTATGGAATAAGACAGATATATTACAAACAGGAATATATACAGAGAAGTAGAAGCGTTAGTATGAACAATCAGGTTTAGTAGAGAGAAACAATGTAGTCTCGACCAGTATCACTATTCCAATGTCATGCAGTAATTGTCTGAACGAAACTCTGTTTCGGACTGCCTCTGACTCGACTTGAACTACTGACTATATTTAGTCACCCCCCAATTTGGGCATCATGTAGCACAAGGCCGGTTTAATGTGGGATCTCCGAGCCCATGGGCTTGGCCAACAATATGCCCACTGAACCCGTATAAACAGGATCAGGGTCATTTTACCTCCCTGAAAGAGACTCCGCCCTTCCACGTAGCCTCGTTCAGGTTCCTCCCCGCCCGAAGGCAGAGAGCTCAACCGAACAGCCGGTCAAGACTTGAATGACTGACTGCCTACTCCTGAGGCGCAGTATTTATTAAGTATGGAATTTCCATTATTATTATTATAGGTAAGATCCCATAACACAGTTTTTAAATCTTTCTAAGGATGAAGAAGGGACGTAAGGCATCAGAAGTATTGTTTTCCAGAAAAATGCTGAAAATACCAAGGACTGAACATGTGAGTAATGATTAAGTTTCAAGAAAAATGTAATCAAAAAGGATGCTTATACCTAGAAGCAGAAAAAGACAATTGAAATTTTTAGGATCCCTGATGAAGAAAGAGAGTTTGGAAATTTTGATATTCCTTGAGACAAGAACAATCAGTTATCTACCTAACAAAGTTGATTGCAGAATAGGGAGTGAGAGTGATGGTAAAAAGACAAACATTTTTAAAAACTACAAAGAACAAGATACTGTGAAGAGTTATGATTGCCCATGTCATGAAGTTACATGCCACTTAAAATAGCTGAATTGAACTACTCTAATATTGAAAAGGAAGCACTTGCGATTATATAGAGCATGACCAGAGCAAGACAATTTTGTTTTTGGAAAAAATTTTTGTTGAAATCCGATCATAAGCCCTTAGAATTTGTATTCTATCCTAGGAAGGAATTGCTCAAAGTTACATCATCCAGAATATTAAGACGGGCTATAAAGTTAATGGCTTTTGATTATGATATAGAATACATGAGTGGGAACACCCCTGAGATGTCGAAAATTATGTACACAAATGTCTTAAATGTGCTGAAATAAATAATTTTCACTACAATAAGTTATACTCTTGGCCCAAGGAAACAGAACCATGATCTAGAGTTTATATAGATCATGCACAAGTTAATGGGGTAGTTTTATGTCTAATACTGGTTGACGCATTTTCCACATGGCCTAAAGTTTTCCGAATTCAGGATAAAACATTTATTATTGTAAAACAAATATTACACATAATATTTGCTAGAAATGGAGTACCAGAAACATTAATAACTAATAATGCTCCTAAATTCGGTAATGGAAGTCTATGCTCATGGTTAAGGAAGATTGGCTGTGTCCCATATGAAACACGTCCTTACCACCCTCAATCAGATGGGATTGCCTAATGAATGGTCCACATAATAAAGATGGAATTGAAAGCAGTTTCTTCTCAGCAAGAAAAGACTGAAACTTTCCTACCAAGATTTTTGTTGAGTTAATTTAATGATAGCACATGTCAAGAGCCCATCTGCATTAATGGGCAGACATATTAGAGCTCCATTAACCTTGTCTTACTCTATTAATGAAAACATATGGTAGAAAAGAAATAAAGAAAACGAGATGGAAAAGGCGAATTTCATAATGCGAAAAGGATACAACACGGCATTAATATACAAGAATGGTAAAAATATTGTTGGCCATGCAGACCAGGTAACGACTTGACAAAATTACAAGAAAGTACAAAGTGAAGCTAGTTTGAATGACTTTCTAGATGAACAAGAAAGCAGAGCAGATGAATCAGTAGTTGATCAAATTTCTTCAAAAGACTTTGAGTATGAAATAAGGGACACTGAGAATAAAAGAACTAGATCAAGGTCTCCCATGATGAGAAATGCTCGTGAAACCAGAGAGGTGGGTGGGAATGTAAGAGAAGCTGTAGATCCATGCAGGGCATAAAACCTAAAGGATTCAGGGAGATGTAATGGAATTGGATTAGCTAATAGGTAATTAGCATAAAGAGAGCAATAACTATAGCTTATGGGCAACTTTGAGTCAGTATACATAGAATATCCCTGGCTATTTGATCATTATCATACATCTATTTCTACTAGGATATGGAGTCCATTTTTTTTAAACATATGTCTATAAGAAAATATTGAATTTTTGGATTTAATATTTTGAATATGTCTATATGAAAAATGAAGCTTGTCAGGCAATAATTTATTTTTACTATGTTAATTTGACCAAATATATGTTATCTGACTTCCCAAATTTTGTGGATAGGTTTCAAATAATTTTGTAGAATATTTATTTAAAACATTTGCAGATATCATTGACAAAGCCTAATTGTAGATGTTTCTTTTTTACTCTTTTTCTCAGTCTGTTGGGTTAACAAATATATGGTTGTTGGAAAAAGATAGTTACCCAAATATCTATAATAAAAAAATAAAGACAGAGAAACTTAAATTGTTATTTCATAAAAAGAAAACATGCTAACAAAGTAAGAACTCTGATTCTGAAAATGTAAACGAGTGGCTGTTGTAAAAGGCTGTCTTTAATCGCAAGTCCTGTCACAAAAGGCTGTATCTACCCATGAGTCAGGGACACATTTTCTTGCTTCACTACCAAAAAAGTATATTCCTCTGTAAAGACTGGGCTCCATTAATTGTCTGTTGAGGGTCACATGATTAACTAATCTTATTTCATACTAACCAGCAAAATGGAAGGAAAGTTATCCAAAGAAATCTATGGAAAATAACTTTTTCCTCAAATTTTAAAATCATTACTTTCTCTCACTAAAAGTAATTAATTGTGAATTTTCATGTAGATTTGTAGAGACTTTTATCATTTAAACTGATTTTTCTGTTAATTTTGTTTTACTATGATAAATTTTAATTTTTACAATAACAGTAAGTTCTCCATTTTTTTTTTTAAAAACAACTGTTCCTGATATTGCCAAAGTCAACATTCTACTCAAGATGATTTGGGAAACTATCCAAAAGTGTTTAATCATAGGAGATCTGTTATTTTATTTAAAAAATGCATACATAAAAAATTCATAATTTTCTTTTTCATGAAATTTTAATTCTTTAACGTTTTCAAAAGAGGCTTAACTAAGAATCAGAGTCCTGTCAGGGTCTGCTGAAAAATTCTTGGTCCAGCCATAAAAATTCTGACGTTTTGTCATTTGGGAAGTTAGTCAGGCTGAAAAATTTTTGGTATCCTTTTGTATTTATATGATTTACTTGTCAATAGGAGTAGATAGGTTTGACTATTCTCCATTTCACACTCCTCCCTGGTCTTTTGAACAGGAGTGGAGGTTTATCCTTTTTTTCCTGTTTAAGATTGGTTTTCTGGTTCCTGCTGAAGACTTTTAATTCTTTTTTCACTCCTAGTAGCCCTTTGCATCTTAATGGCATTATTGTCTTGCTTATGAGAATTGATAAAAGAAAAAAAAATGTAGGTGTATCAAATGAAATACATTTTTCAAGAACTCATTCTTTGAGCATTTTTATCTTGGCATTACAAAGTCTGTATATATAAACATCAAAAAAGCTATAAAAAAGGACAATAGAGAATCATGTGACATTGTGGCAGAACTTTTAAAATAGCATACTCGCTACCCAATTTCAAAAACAAGTTTTTTTTTCACTTTTATGAAGGATGTTTGGAACCAGAAGCACACAGGATGCACACTAATGTACTATGAAAACAAAATGTAGTCTTCAAGAGGTATCTTAGTTGGATCCATTATGGTGAAAATATTAATGAACATTGTATTGACTAGATTCACCATATTGTTTGAAAAGTCTGGTATGGAATCTAATTATGGCATATATGTCATCAAAAACCTCCAGGAAATTGCATACCCCTCCAATAGAAAATTGTATACCTGCTATGAAGAGCTCACAAAAACATATGACAATATCAATAGAGACTTCCTTTTCTCATCCATTAGAGACAACCATTCAAGATCTGATTCCACTGTGTACAGATCTGACAGAGGAACTATATTAGTCCACAAATTTGTATACATCGTGTAAAGATCCCAATACTGATACATTTCAGACCTGAACTGGTGCATGACAAGAATGAAATGAAAGCCCTAATCTATTTAATATCATCCTAAAGTATCCTCTGCACATATAGAATCACAGATATGAAGAGATGGACACTGGTCTTTTAAGCATTCCATACAACATCACAAATGAATTTACTCATAGAAAACAGTGTTTCTGTTTTCTCTCCCAGTGTACTGATAATGACAGGGGGACTCTTCTGATTGCATAGGTATTCATAGTTGGGATAAGAACTTATTAGAAAATTAGCATCCTCTACGTAGGATGCACAACAAATTTTGCAAAATAAAAGATATGATCTGAAATTGTAATTAAAGTAATGATGGCATCTACCTAGAATTCATAATATAAATTCAAGACGTGGAATTAGTAAATTCCAAATATTTAAACTACACTGATGTATGGATCAGTAATAACAGATTTAATATAGAAAATGAGTTGGCCTTTGGATATTCTTGGTCACCCCTTCAGCCACTTAGTTTACCTTTCTGTGTCTGACAACACTAATGAAGGTGCACTAATAGATCAATGACCTTCTAAATAAAAAGAAGAAATATCAGAAAATAGCAGATAATCAGAAACACACATGTTTGTAGAAAGAACTTTGAAATTTATTTACCAATTCCCTGCTAACTATTCCTTTGGATGATGACAAGAAATTCGATGACATGTCAACAGATTATAAATATTCTTTGGATCTTAAGAATTAGAAGATATTTGGTCCAGAATATGCTGAATTTAATTTTTCACCAAGACCACATTACATTACTTAGAAGTTTGTAACATATATTAAAATAGGTGCCTCAAAATATTTTCTAAAACAGAACATACCATCCAGTATCTGTCTATATTTCTGAGATGAGGTATTATGTACACTATTTACATTATTTAGACTATTGTCCTCATCTTTGTCGCCATATTTATTACACTGTTTCAGCCTTAAGGGGCGGCCTGTCTCCGCTTTATATTTCTTTCCACAACTAAGGCTTCAAGAACGCAAGAAAGCTGTAACACAAGGGGAAGTGGAAAAATCAGGCATGGCTGACCACATGGTGACAAAAAGGTGATCACCACCCTCTGTAGGATCAGGTTGAGATCATAGATAAAGAACACTATTGGAAAATTCATAAACTTAAGGAATCTGCTCATATGCTAGGCCACAAAAATCTTCTGAGCTGACTAAGCATAGAAATGAATACAATATGGGAACCAGTAATAAGCAGTTCCAGAGAAAAGTGATTATAACAACAAAAATTGCAATATGAATTCTGGTAAAAACATGATGATAAGAGCAAAAATTATAATATGAGCACTGGTAAAAAATGGTTGCTGAAGACATTAGGTTTATAATACCCAGAAATTCATACACAGATGTCCTCAAGGACACGTGGCACATAAAGGCGTTGGTTAGATCCAGTGACAGGACCCAAAGAGTGTGAGTTCAATACCTGGTTAAGGCAGTGGAGAACTTGGAGAGAGGAATTAACATGAGATAACTGATAACTGACATCCATTAAAACATGTCACGTGGAACTAGAACAGTCTACCCCAGTGAGCGAAATAAAGGGTTCAGTTCAACATTCCAACCACCTGAAGAAGGCTGGAGCATACAATGGTCGAAACATTGTAATAAATATGGGGACAAAGATGAGGGCAATAGTGCAAATAATGTAAATAGAGAGCATACCATGATGAAAAAAGTCCCCGAACTAGATAAAAACAAAGTTTTATTATCAAAATGTTTGTTATTATTAAGAGAAATGACCAAAGTATTTTTTATATTATTTTATTACATGTTTTAAGCCTTTCTAGCACATTCGAAATTTTGGTTAAAAATTTTGTTTTTCTTGTGTCAGCTGGCTTTAGCATCTTTTTATGTTAAAAACACACTGTTTTGGAAATTCTTGCAAAAATCAAATAATTGTCGAATTTTAATTAAATTTTTAGTATGTATTCAGAAATGGATAATTATTTTTTTTAATTTTTTGCAGAAAACCTTGGTAAATATAGTTTTTTACATTCATTACCCCCAGTTCCTTAAAAATAAATGACCGTCATAAAATTAAATTTTGATTTCATTATGTAATTTAACATGAATGGTTCATCATGCATCAATATGTGTCAGAAATTCTTGCTATTTACAGTTGAGTCAATGAAATGCAGTGATAGAATTTTCTTTCATCTACCTCTCATGGTTGCAATGTTAAATAGCTTACGGATTCCATTACTTATTTTCACTCATGACATTCCTAGAAGCATTTTTATTGTAGTTCACAGGACAAGAAACTTGTCCTGTTTGTTCATTTTTTTTTGTAAGGTTTATTTATTTTTATTTATTCGTATTTCTGGTGGTTGTAAAACTCCATTTTTATGTGAATGCAACCTGTCTGTTATGACTTGGCTCTACAAAATTGTTGTAAAGTAAGACTCAATGTATTTCCTGCTCTTCCCTACTACTGAGACAGTGAACTGCTCCTACTTATAAATATGGCAAGTAGCCATATTAGAGTAGAATTTGTGTAGGAGTTGATATACTTAAATTTTTCTGTTCTTTGTATGAGTATTTAATAAACCTCTTCTTTGTTTTCCCTACATAGTCTTCTGTTCCTTTGATACTCTCTCTAATTATGGCCTTCTTAATCCTCGGCTTTTTTTTTAACAATGACAACATTACAACAAGAATTTTACCTCAGACTGACACACCACATTATTCACAAACTCAATATTATAACATTCTCTGCAGTCTAATATGAAGATTCTTGTTGAAACATTTTGAAGAGATCACACTATTATCAATATTGCTCTTGTAATATATAATTGTGAACTCGATTTAAATACCTTGCTAATTTTAGAGTCTGCTGACAGTTTCAACTCTGAAAAAGTTAAAATATTCTTTGGTCATTCAAACAATAAATATGTAAAAAGAGGAATGTAGTAGTTTTTTCTGCTCATATAAACTTTTTTGGCAGCTCAAATCAAAGAAAAAATGTTCAATAAAATTTATAATCAGTCTAAATACTTGAATGATCACTGAAAGCTTTTTAAGAGCTTTATTTATCTGATTTCATTCACAAGGCTTGGATCAACCTATGGTTTTCAGGTGATGCCACTTGCTTTGATTTTCCCCCAAGCATTAAATTATCAAGGAGTCACACATCTTTGTTTAATCAGTCATGGTAAGATTCTACCTGGAGTCTCATTTACAATGCTCAAGCTAACCACTTGGCCATAATGTGCCTACCACAAATATCAAGGTAAAAAAAAACAACTTTTTTGTGTTTTCTGTGATTATGTACAAAAGTTCACTGATTACAAGATTTGAGAGCCACTCAAAGTTATAGAATTACTGTTAAAAGTATTGAGATGTGTAACAAGGGTGTCAAATTCAAGGGTGAAAGGGACACAACTCTTTCCGTCGGAAAATGTCTTACACGCTGCAACGCAAAGCCATGTACACTGAAGACTGGTGTAATGCCGTTCTGTTCATTTCTCCAAGCGACCTGCTTTTATGGAGTCCAGAAACACCTCATTACCATGCGTGTAACGCGACTTTGCGTGACTGCACGAGACCATAAATATTAAAAGTCACGGACGCCATCTTGGACCCTTTCCTTTCTCAACCCACAGGCCAGACAGACGCGAGTGCGTTTGGGAGGTAAGCCATTCCTTTTTTCCCCACAAGATGAATGGTGTGATATGAATGAAAGAGGAGGTTATAGGAAATGAAGATTATGAGAGTAAGGAGGATAGATAATAACTGATCCTTAACTTAAACAAGTTAAGATTATAGTGTTCTGGGAAGCATTCAAATGGGAGTATGTTTCAGAAAGAGGCAGTTCTTATGAGAAGACTGAGAGAAACTGTCTCATTTATTTGTAATAAAATCAATTGTCTGTGAAAATAGCATGGTGAGTTCTAGTTGTAAATGTTTGAAATGATGGATCTAAAAAAGTGAAACTTATCTCAACATTTTATACAGAAATAGAGGTAGCTTTGCAATGTTGCAAAAATAACATGTAGTACAGTGGAGAATAGATCTTCCTCCACAATTTTTTGTTAATGATTTTGAACTCTTATATATTAATAAAGATATGAATAAAAACATATTTGATTAATTAAGTATATTTCTATTGCAGTAATTTTATGC
The DNA here is from genome assembly GCA_963932145.1 of Acanthosepion lycidas. Lineage (NCBI taxonomy): Eukaryota > Metazoa > Mollusca > Cephalopoda > Sepiida > Sepiidae > Acanthosepion > Acanthosepion lycidas. The sequence goes on along the minus strand of OZ010576.1, from coordinate 98,239,045 downwards.
TCTCAAGTTTTTCTTGTCTTCATTTCAATAAATATGATTCATCAGCTTTTGCGATAAGGACCTGAATAAAATTGGAAGAACATTCTCTATTTTTGCTTTTGAGAAAATAATAATTCACTACTCTCTTGCCTTATGTGTCCTTGACATAGATTTTTATGCCCTCAGGACCATCAAAGGTGTGCACTGATCCAATCTTGTGTTCAATGCAAAACTCTGCTGGAGGACAAGCCAGCCAAGCAGCTTCTGCACCATTGCTCATCTCCATGTTAGCTGGCTTGATCACCAATCTACCATCAGCAAACTGGTGACAACCTCATGGCAGACTGTTGTTGCATACCTCTGGACGATAATCGGTATGTCCCCATTCACATAAATACAGTAGTAAATACTGTATGTTGGTCTGCAGTTGGAGATTCATTGTGAATTTCACTTGACTCACTTCTAGCAGTTGACTACTTCTCTACACACCACTGGTGAATCTTATATGTGTTGTTCATGTCTTAAGTATTATCATTCATTACCAACCATCGTTTGATTATTCTACTCAGTAACCTTCCCTAGGTTACAACACAGACAATGCAACTGCTGTCTGCCAAAATCTCCAGCAGGTCAATCTGGTGTTAGTGGTTGTTTTGATGATCTCTCAGGAGACAGGACAATAAATGAACAGGATTCAGGAAGACAGAAAATGGATGTAGGAATTAATTTTTTTGAAAATTATAGGTGGCAGGGAAGTAACAGATTGGAAGGCAGTTCCACAGGTGAGAATGGTGAGAAAAGAAGCTTTTAGAATAGAACATATTGTTGCATCTAGGGATTTCAACAGTACAATGGTGACACCTAGTTAACAATCTAGCAGCCAGAGCATCAAGGAGAAAAACTCATCAGAAGAATTGCTATAAAAATATTTGTAGAAAAGACAGAAGCCATGTTGTGTCAGCGAGAAAGTGACTGAATACAGATGCCAAGTCAGGATTGATTACATTACAGATTCTTCTTTATCAAGAATCTTGAGATATATGGCTAAAATACCAAACCAGATATGGCAGCAATATTCATTGCATGGATGAATGTTAGATTTATAAATGTGCAACATGAATTTGGATAAGAAAAATTGTTGGTACAACACAGAGTATTTCCTAGCAATAGACTTAGAAATTGATTTAATATAATCCCTCCACTTCATGTCAGATGAAAATGTGAGCCCAAGAAGACACAAAGTGTTACTTGCCAGGAGGTTAGCATTTTCCATGCTGATGACAGGCACATAAAGATTTTTTACTGCAATTAAATAAAAGCATATTTTTTTTTTTTGAGCTTTTAAAATTTACAAACTATTCCTTGCCCCAGTTAACCTGTGACTGGATGTCTTTTTCAAGAGCAGTTGTCAGTTTTACAGTCTTAGTCATGTTAAAACATTGGTTTTCATTTGATCCCAATATTTAAGCAACATCAAAACTGGTCAGTACCTAGATTGTTGACTGCTGGAGAATGCCAGGTGCTGTAAGCTTGGTTGTACAGGTGATGTAATGGATAACAACTTGGGATTGTAAAAATGGAGAGCCAAGTTTGAATTCCAGTCAGGTTTGTTATATTCACTTAGAGGGAAATATTCTTGGAAAAGGTATGAATTCACTTCTTCTCCACCCAGCGATGTGTTAAATAGCTATTCAGAAAATTTTTATTATCTCTGAAAAATTTCTTACAATCCAACTACCTGTTCTGGCTTTAAATAACATTCAGATGGTAGATAAGCCATAATAAATGGATCAATCAAATCATGCTTAAGATTTGTAATGAATTTAATGTTTTACATTAATTTTTACTCTTTCTCTCATGATATGAGATTAAAAAATCATGTTTTTTTATTTTTCATAAAAGCCTCTTAATTTTTCTTAAATACTCCATTTCTGCCTTTGTTAAAAAATGTTTTGAATTAACTTTTAGCTGTCCATCAATTTGGCATACATCTTTACCAGTTTGCTTTCATGAAGACTCACATTTTGTCATCTTTCTCTTTGCGAAATCTGAAGTGTTTTCTTCCTGGTTGTAATCATTTTTAATTTGAAAATTATGGCATCATCAGATTTTGATATTTCAAGTGAGAAAACCAAACAGTTCATCAATTAAAGCTCTTTTCCTGCTTCATGCTAATTACTTTAAAAAATATAATTAAGCTTAGTTTCATGATTACAATTGCAGTTACTGGAGTTATAGGGACATCACATGCACTGCAGCCATAACACCAGTTGGTGCATCTCGAGCAAGATATCTTGACAATTCCACTTTCTCTTCAAGATTCTTTTGAAATTCAAAGTTTTTCATCTCCAAGAACCCAATCAGTCCTACAATTTAACCCATAGATGGAGTGTTAAATGAAGGATTCACACCTTTCCAAGGAGTATGAAAGAAAAATCAGTAGATTAGCCAAGAATTTGAAATTATCTTGATGATTCCATTTTACATGCTGATGTACATTGTGTTACCAGTATATCCTAGTTAACTAGTGTTAAATTGAGGAATATTTAACTCTTTTTGCCCTTATGAGCAAGTGAATATAATATATGAGGCAAAAGAGGAACCTCAGCAGCAGTACAAATCAGACAATGATGAAAGGAATTAATGAGACATGTAGAGATAGAAAAACTGCAGAACACAGATGTAGCATGCATGCACCAAAATAAGAGAAAGAACAGAATAGAAAACTAGCTCTTCAGCAGGAGACAGACAAAGAGAAAAGAATCATAATAGGGAAATAAAAGTTAGTTTAAAGGTAAAATGTATACCTTGGAGTGTTCCTATAAGTCACATAACATAGGAGACAAAACTATACAACACAAATACATGGAAGATCCAGGATAATAAAATCTGGGATTATATTAGATAAATATATTAGATTATATATGATAATGAGTAAGACATCTCTAGGATCAGATGAGATTGCAATAGAGGTATTGAGAGACCCAACTAAATTCAAACTTCATTAAAGAATCGACTTGATGATCCACATAACAAAATGAATTAGACTAGAAATAAGGTAAGAACAATGTTCAAGTCTCTAAAAAGAGAAAAGCAGTTTTTTTTATAACCAGAACAAGAATTACAAATGCAGAAAGGTATATATCTATTTGAATTAAAAAATTGCTGAACTATATGAATGACAGGATATAATTGTAGGCAATAACTGTATGGCTTTTATTATTATTTATATATGTTCCTCTCATCAGCTGAGGATTTACATTAATTTTTTATTTCAAATGCTCCAGGACAATGATAATAGTAATATTTGTAGTTTCCTTTACAGTAATATATCAGCATCCATTGACTGAGAGCAGCCAGTGAAGCTATCAGTTGAAATTTATGAAATCTTTTTCTTAAAACAAATTTTCAGGAAAGTAGGTTTCTCAAGTCCAGTAACTGTTATCACTCTTTCCACTATTAACAGAGGGTTCCTTCCTTAACTTTTGTTTGATATAGTACTGAGGATCAGAATCTTGTCTATTTCATTCTTCTCTCTTTGCGGCATCCATTTTAGTTGTTGTTGCTGTTGTTTCTGTAATCTGGTACAGTTCATTGTTTCTGGTCCTGCAGCATCAGTTCACATAATTAAAGGAAGAATGGTCATCACTGTGGCCTACACACTTCACTCAAAGCCATTTTTATCATTGTTCTGAGAAAATCTTCTTATACATCCAAAACTTTAGTTATTTCTGACTGTGTATAGTGTCATGCACAGCAATCATAGGAAATTCTCAGTCTGCTCAGATTACTTAAGAATATGGCTACAGGATTTAGATTAATGTTTTTGCTTGTGGTATTGGGTGAAACTTACTTGTAGTGCAGTCAATTGCATATTCCATCTCCTTTTCTCCTATACTAAATTATAACTGAGCCATAAAGCAAGATATTTGAAATCTGTAATATTTTTTAATTCCATATCCCAAATTTTTATGAATGATTTTGTGCTGTCATTGCTTTTATTCCAATTCCAGATCATAGCTTCAGTTTTAGAAAAGTTTATGTTAAGTCTTATTTCTTGGAATACTTGGTAGAATATGCTGGGTTTTTGTCCAAGATCATTCTTATCCTAAGTATGAACACCTATGTCATCAGTGTAACCCTTTTCATCCTCTGTACATCTTCCTTGGGAGGGGAAACAAGAACAGTATTTTCTATTAGTAGATTTATTTGGGATACAATATGTAATGATTAAAGGATCAGAACCCATCTCTTTGCATATATGTTTGTCAGGAAGTGATTAAATAGATCGGGGCTCTCGTTTCCTCTTTGGCGTACTCCAGATAGAATTAGGAATTTTCCTGCATTGGGGTCCTCACTCAACATATACAGCGTAGTTTACCAATATAGTTCATCTATCAAATCTAGACATTCAGTGGATTCAGACCTTTGAAGACGATTTCAGATGGCGGAGAAGAGGAAGTCTCTATTAACGTGGTCATATGCTGACATGAGATTTACATAGCAGGTATGCAACTTTCTATTGGATAGGTAATAAATTTCCTGGAGTTGTTTGATTACACATATGCCATCATTTACCAGACTGAAAGCCAAATTGGGTTGTGAGGAGTTGATTTTCATAGAACAGTGACTGTCTAGTTAATATAGTGTTCCTTAGTATGTACTTATAATAGAAAATAATTCAAAAGATTTAAAAAGAGAAGATAAATCAGTGTTTCAACAAAGAAGGAAAGGGGAAAATTTAGAGTTCTTTTTTTTTTTTTTCAACTTTCAATAAGAGATATATGTCATACTGTTTTTGTCTACAAATATCTATCTATGGTTTATAGATTACATAAATGTATTTGATTGGGTATAGCATGAAGAGCTGCTTAAAATACTAGAACGGCTTGACTAATTCAGGAAAAATATTCAGGTATTCCACAACCTTTACTGGGAACAAAATGATTGCATACAGAAAGAGAGCAATATAAATGAATGCACAAAATGGAGTAGTAAAATGGAAGTATTTTCTAACTAACTTATTAGTTTTTGATTTAACTAATCTGTGATTATACTGAAGGTTTAATGCTTTTGATCACCAGTTATATGATGATGATGATAATGATGATCCCTTTAGAATGCTTGTCACTGGAGTATTTTAAAGTTGACTGATTGATTTGTTTTTATGGCTTATCAACCTTTTATAGACTATTTAAAGATAAAACATATTTTTGGAATACTTTTTGTGATATGCAAGTCCTACTATCTGACCAGTAACTGGGGGAAGAAGAGATGTACTCATCGCTTTCCAAAGGCTATTTGTGCATAAATAAATCTAACAAACCTGACTAGAATTATCAAAAGAGTAGAAAAATATAACCATAACAAAATACACTAAACAAATGACACAGATTCAGAAAAATTAGATGAAGGTAGTTAATGAAAGCAGGAAGAAAGGACAAATCATTAACTGTATGAAAATCAAATAGAAAAATATATATATCTAATATATCTGCTAGGTCTAACCTTCATGGCTAAGACACATCATGCCATGTACATAATAGAAAATCACGCACATTCCCTCAGTATTCCATCAGCAAGAAGTAAGTTCCACTCAGCTTCTTTCTGTAAAACACTGCCTATGGAAAAGATTCTCAAGAAAATTTTCCCAAATGACAACAATCTTAACCTGTTCAAGTCAAGAGTCAACCATTATCTTTCTGCCCCTATCTATATAAACTACCCCTTAACATACTCCTCTACTTCGAGTACCCACCAAGCCTTGTACAGGATGGACACTACTGTTAAAAAAAATCCAAAGTGTGAATTGCGTATCAGAAAAGTTAAACAAGTCTGGAAATTTAACTATATAGGTGGTACATTGGAATAGAAAAGGTTGTTTTTCTGAAACTGAAGAAGATATGAAGGAATTCGGAAAATATGATTAGAAACAAAGGAACTATTGCTATACTGCTATGTCTAATCTTCTGTATAGCAGTGGATCAGTAGATGAAGAAAAAACTAAAAGAACACTAGCATGGTAGCACCAAAGACAGTTGCAAATACCAAGGTCGGAATAGGTGAGAAATGAACACATTTTTTGGAGAATAGAAGCCAAAAATAAACTGTTTCTAATAATCAGAAAGAAAGATGAAATTTTGGGGTCACATCATGGGATAACTAGACTTAGAGAATTTAACACTCACAAGGCACAATGAAGAGAAAGAAATCAGGGAGAAAACACCAAGTTACCTACTTAATGAGTTTGCATGAATTGATAGTGAAGCAAGGACAAAGAGCAATAGTAAAGGAGCAATAATCCGTAAGAGTAACAAAATATAAGATGTGAAGAGACCTCTTTGCCCATTTTAGGACCTGGCACATATGGAAAGAATGTTTCTTTTATACATTGGTAACTGCATGTATTTACTTTCATCATGGATTTAAATAGGACACACATTTAAGCCACCTTTGATTGTATCTGAACCCTGTATCCATAATTTAAAACCATTTGCTCAAGCAGTTGAGCATTTTATCTATCTTTGCAATGTCAAAGCCTGAAATGTCAATACAGAGGAAATAAAACATCAATGTAGTTATTATGAAAACATCAAATTTTAAGAGGAAATTTATATGATAAAATTTAAAAGCAATCCTCCAGCAAATGAATGCAAGACTCTATTTATTCGTAAGAAACAAGATACACAAAACAGGAAAGAGGAATTAAGAAAGAAAAATATTACAAACGACACATTTTTATTACCATAATGAAAACTTTGTATTCCTCAAGAAAAACAAATCATTTCTTCAATCAGTATGTCAAAATTTTTAAAGATTATATGATATCTGAATACAGCTTGGGGTGTCTGGATTTACTGTCAGTTTCAAAACAAATTTAGTCATGTATGTATGTATGTTTGTATATATATATATATATATATATATATATATATATTTACATGACTAAATATATATATATATATATATATATATATATATATATATATATATATATATATATATTTACATGACTAAATATATATATATATATATATATATATATATTTACATGACTAAATATATATATATATATATATATATATATATATATTTACATGACTAAATATATATATATATATATATATTTACATGACTAAATATATATATATATATATATATATATATATATATTTACATGACTAATATATATATATATATATATATATATATTTACATGACTAAATATATATATATATATATATATTTACATGACTAAATATATATATATATATATATATATATTTACATGACTAAATATATATATATATATATATATATATATTTACATGACTAAATATATATATATATATATATATATATTTACATGACTAAATATATATATATATATATATATATATATTTACATGACTAAATATATATATATATATATATATATATATATTTACATGACTAAATATATATATATATATATATATATATTTACATGACTAAATATATATATATATATATATATATATATATATATATTTACATGACTAAATATATATATATATATATATATATTTACATGACTAAATACTTAGATGACTACATATATATATATATATATATATATATATTATAAGTTAATAGACTTAAAATATGGTTTTTCGCTACACAGTTCTAACCATGTTTCAAAAATGGAAGCTAAAAGCCCCTAATTTAATTTTGTACTTAAATTAAAGACATCACTTTCATTTCATCCTCAAGCGAATTTTGGAGTAACTTTAAAAATTACATGGTTTTAAATACACAGCCAAAACAAAATTCATGTTTCCAAGGTTACAGATAAATCTATTTTGCTAGACTAGGGGTGTCAGTATGTTCAATATGTTTATATTTTAATGTATCAGTTTTTGTTACGTTTTGGTAGTGGGTAGGGATGTATTTTTCAATGAAATCTAACATCCGTTAAAAGCGTGTTGTCTGGATTTTTTTTTTTTTTTTTTTTTTTAACGGCTAAAATTCTAACTGCATTTTTTTCTTTCAATATTTAAAGATTTTTGGGAGGTGTCTACGTCAGATTAATACTTTTTTTTAACTACGATTTGAAATATTTTTACTTTTAATTTTTAATATACTATATTTCTATCAAGAACAATTAAATGTAATTAGAATCCCTTACAGTTTGTAGAATTATTATCACATCAAGTTTTTTTTTTTTTTTTTTTTTTTTTTTTTAATTTTATACTTGTGTATTATTCAAGTAAAATTTCCATTTCTCTGATTAAGTAAACTTTAGGTATTTATTTAATTACGAATTAAAAGAAATTTTAGGTTAGAATTCATTATAATTTTAATTACAACTTTAAAATATTTTCATTATTTTTATTTTTTTTTATTTTTTTTTTTTTTATTTTTTTTATTTTTTTTTTTTTTAATTGAAGTAAATGTATTAGGCCGGGGCAGAAAATAATGACGCAATAACGCCACTACTTGGCCTTAAAAAATACGTCAAAAACCGACAACACTACGCCACCATCTCTACATCAACTCAATATTTGAATTACTATCAATAAGTAAAATTATTTTTCTATATTAAATATGTTTGTATTACTATTTTTAAAATTTTATATTTAAATATATATATATATATATATATATATATATATATTTTTTTTTTTTTTTTTTTTTTTTATGGCCAAAATACCTAATTCATTTCACTGATTTAGTAAACTTAATTTATTTATTTAATCTTAATTTAAATTTAAAAGAAGTTTAGGTTAGAATTCATTTTAATTAACTACAATTATAATTACAACTTTAAAATATTTTCATTGTTAGTTTTTATAGAGTATATTTCATTTAAATTCTATATCAAGTATATTACGACTTTTAAAAAAAATTTTTATTTAAATATTATTGAAGTAAACTTTTTTTTTTTTTTTTTTCTTATATTTAAAGATTTTTGGTAGGTGTCTACTTCAGAATACTTTTTATTTAACTACGATTTGAAATATTTTTACTTTTAATTTTTTAATATACTTATTGCGTCATTGTTTCTGCTCCGGCCTATTACATTTACTTCAATTAAATAAAATATAGTATAAAAAAAAGGAAAATATTGTAAAGTTGTAATTAAAATTGTAGTTAATTAAAATTAAATGAATTCTAACCTAAAATTCCTTTAAATTATAATTAAATAAATAACTAAAGTTTACTAAATCAGTGAAATGAATTAGCTATTTTTGACAAAAAAAAAAAAAATAAATAAATAAATAAAAAATAAAATCGTAATATAATTGTAAAATAATTTTACTTACTAAATAAATAATTTTACTTATTAAATAAATAAAGTTTACTAAATCTGAGAAATGGAAAGTTTACTTAAATAATATTGAAACATAAAATTTCTAAAAAAAATAGTAATATACTGCATGTGATAATAATTCTACAAACTGTAAGGGATTCTAATTACATTTAAATAATTGTTCTTGAAAGAAATATAGTATATTAAAAAATTAAAAGTAAAAATATTTCAAATCGTAGTTAAATAAAAAGTATTCTGAAGTAGACACCTACCAAAAATCTTTAAATATAAGAAAAAAAAAAAAAAAAAAGTTCAATAATATTTAAATAAAAAATTTTTTTAAAAGTCGTAATATACTTGATATAGAATTTAAATGAAATATACTCTATAAAAACTAACAATGAAAATATTTTAAAGTTGTAATTATAATTGTAGTTAATTAAAATGAATTCTAACCTAAACTTCTTTTAAATTTAAATTAAGATTAAATAAATAAATTAAGTTTACTAAATCAGTGAAATGAATTAGGTATTTTGGCCATAAAAAAAAAAAAAAAAAAAAAAAAATATATATATATATATATATATATATATATATTTAAATATAAAATTTTAAAAATAGTAATACAAACATATTTAATATAGAAAAATAATTTTACTTATTGATAGTAATTCAAATATTGAGTTGATGTAGAGATGGTGGCGTAGTGTTGTCGGTTTTTGACGTATTTTTTAACGCCAAGTAGTGGCGTTATTGCGTCATTATTTTCTGCCCCGGCCTAATACATTTACTTCAATTAAAAAAAAAAAAAATAAAAAAAATAAAAAAAAAAAAAATAAAAAAAAATAAAAATAATGAAAATATTTTAAAGTTGTAATTAAAATTATAATGAATTCTAACCTAAAATTTCTTTTAATTCGTAATTAAATAAATACCTAAAGTTTACTTAATCAGAGAAATGGAAATTTTACTTGAATAATACACAAGTATAAAATTAAAAAAAAAAAAAAAAAAAAAAAAAAAAAAAAAAAACTTGATGTGATAATAATTCTACAAACTGTAAGGGATTCTAATTACATTTAATTGTTCTTGATAGAAATATAGTATATTAAAAATTAAAAGTAAAAATATTTCAAATCGTAGTTAAAAAAAAAGTATTAATCTGACGTAGACACCTCCCAAAAATCTTTAAATATTGAAAGAAAAAAATGCAGTTAGAATTTTAGCCGTTAAAAAAAAAAAAAAAAAAAAAAATCCAGACGACACGCTTTTTTAACGGATGTTAGATTTCATTGAAAAATACATCCCTACCCACTACCAAAACGTAACAAAAACTGATACATTAAAATATAAACATATTGAACATACTGACACCCCTAGTCTAGCAAAATAGATTTATCTGTAACCTTGGAAACATGAATTTTGTTTTGGCTGTGTATTTAAAACCATGTAATTTTTAAAGTTACTCCAAAATTCGCTTGAGGATGAAATGAAAGTGATGTCTTTAATTTAAGTACAAAATTAAATTAGGGGCTTTTAGCTTCCATTTTTGAAACATGGTTAGAACTGTGTAGCGAAAAACCATATTTTAAGTCTATTAACTTATAATATTAATGCTCTGTAAATTTACATTGAGCACTATTTTGTAAAAATAAAAATATCTATAAGAACACCGGATTATATATCTTACTGTTCTTTCTTTTTATTAATATACATATATATATATATATATATATATATATATATATATATATATATATATATATATAATGTTGGCAAGGATTTTATTTTACACCCACCTTCTCCAATAAGATTTGACATGTATTAAGAATTTGAACACACTATAAGTTTCACTTTCTTCAACTTCATCTTACATATCATTCAATACGTTCAGTAACTCTCTACCATGAATGGCTCTTGAGGCTTGTAATGAGTGAATATTAGTAAAGAAATGTATATAAGATAATATTTACATTATACTGATCACATTTAAGTTGATTTATAAATTTAAAAACATTTGTATTGAAATATAACATAACTGGAGTTAATCAGTCTTCACTTGACAGTCCCTTGACAGAGTACAAATGCATTTATGTGGCCTTGTGGATGATGAATTACACACTCTTCACCCTAGATGAACCATTGCAACTGTATTGTTTTTTCCATGATAAATGTTCAGAAAGCTATTGTAATGATAGCAACAAATAAATGACTAAATAACACCCAGTGTTTATTACTATGTAGCAGTCAAGAACCAAAATAATAAAAAGAAAAATTAAAAGTTCAGTAAAAATACTACGATATATATAAGAATGATAATTAACAATAAGGAAAGAAAAAAGTTACATTATAAAAAGATTGTTAATTAAACAAAGAATACTCCGATGATGCATCAGAACAAGAGGTTTATTGCCAATTGAAACAAAAATCAAAATTTTCGCTCTTTGTTTTTCAACAACCAAAGGATGCAGACATCTGGGAAGGTTCTCTGACAGAACATATTGCAACCAACAGATACATGCAAACTTTTTATCTCTGTATATGTTCTTTAAAATATAAAATCATTACTTTGAAATGTATACTAAAGCATTTTATTATTTTGTCTATGCTTATTGTGTTATATCTTGTATATGATATGTTTGTAAATTATATAATTCCGTTGAAGGACCAATGTCTTTTTACCCCCCACCCCCAAACAGTATTACATACATATAAAAAGAAGTACATTCAGACATTGGCAATGCCCCACCAGAACAACCCATAACTCTACATTCCTTAATTCCTACAGTTCACACCTTCAGAACTAGGATCTCCATGTCATATACACAGTGTCAACTTGTATTTTTTTTATCATTTCTCCTCCAATAAAGGCAATAAAGCAACTAAGACAAAATGTGTTACTGAGTGTGAAAGAATATGAAAAAAAATTCCCTTCACATTTCATTGGTAATGAAGTTCTACTCAGATATCTTCTTCCTCAGGACACTTATTTGTGGAACAGAGAATGCTTCCCTGAGCAGCTACAATGTTAACCTCTTCACATCTCAGGTTAACCCTTATCTATCTTTTATATCCCCATAATATGCCTTCCTTTGTTCCTCCCTTTATGAACTTACAGCACCCTCATTGGGTAACCCTACACCTTGAGTTGCTCTTGAGCCTTCTTTGTTATCTTTGCAACATTATCGTGTGTAAATTATCTTTCCTTATCACACCATGTTTGTTTATAAGAATTTTATTTGGTGTTATTTACCCACTTTCTTTCTATAAAATTGCTAATTTTATCAGAAAAAAAAAGATTAAACATATATTCCTATCAGAATTTGGATTGCTATCAGATTTGATTCATGTCTTTGACTTCAATTCAGGCTTATTTATTGTAACGTTTGCCTGCCATTACAAATGAATTCCTGAAAATGAGTCCAAACCTGAGAGTTGCTGTTTCCAGTTGAGTAATTTCTACCTAATCCCTATGTTCTTGTTACCTGATTACATTCCCAATTAATGGTAATTAATTAATTAAGTGCAGGGGGTTTTATTACAAAGAACTTTTGAAAGGCTCAAAGCAGAAATAGTGCTGCCTGAATTGTTTCAATGAAAGCTATTATACTATTCAAATGAATTGCAGCCTAGTTTTCAAGGCATACTTTTCAAATATATTATGATCAACAAAATCTATTCATTTGGGGGATATTTCTTGCTTCTTGAATTTTAAAACTGTCAATCACAGGCACTAAGCCTTCAAGATATTCACAGAAAAATCACATAGGTTAGCTTTTCATATAATCTCTTTAATCATCAGTTCTAAGACTCAGTATTGTTATCAAAATATTTAATATGCTTCCAGTCATTGTGTATATGAACATTGTAGACTGGTATACAAAATTGCAAACAAAGAACTGTGGCAAATATCAGAAATCACATCACTTGAATATGACCAACAGAAGTAACAACTAAATGGATAGCACATATAAATCAAAGAGAAAATAACATAATCAAGAAGTTTATATTCCACACTATTTCAAGCAGGAAGCAAATTACCATCAACACTGGAAAGAGTGATAACAGCTACTGGAATTGAGAAACTACTTTTATTGAAAGACTGAATAAATTTCAACCAAGAGCAGTACTGTCTGCTCAGTCAATAAATGCCAAATGTTTCCTTGTAGGGATACAGCTAATATTACCATTACCATATATATTACACTGAGCTCCATTATAGAAACTATTATGTATGGATTTTCTCTTATCTTAGATAACTCAATGTAGAAAGGTGTGTTTTGTTTTTTGCTACCTAAAAGGAAGATTAGTTCTCCAATAGTAACATAATTCCCAAGTACTTTCTTCATTGACATTTTCAAAGCCGTTGGTTGATGTTAGAAAATAATCAATTATAGATTTATATGCACTTGTTACTATCACTTTTGTATACCTAATAGATAAAAGAGAGCAATAGTCACATACAACAAAGATTATAGGATTGATTTTCTTTCTGGTGAAGGAGGTTTCTTTTTGAGATTGTTCATAGATTTTCAGTTAAATTTTTGCGGCATTAAAAGACAATGTGGTCAATGCATATTATTTATTTGTCAATATATATATATATATATATATACATATTGTGTGTGTGTGTGATCTAAAAGTAATGCCTCCTGTTAGTTTCCAGAGAAACTAGCATATGTACAAGGAGGAGATTAATACAAATTGATAGGGTAAGTTTTTACCTATCTAATAGCATTTTTTCAAGTAGTCATTACTACTAACTATGCTTTTTTTCTAGCAATGACTATTTCATAAATTAATAATTGTGTAGGTAGGGCCACCCTATGCATGGTGGATTAATGGATAGCAGCTCTGTTTGAGGAATTGGAGAACTGAGATCAAATCCCATTCAAATCCATTACGTTCACTTATGTGCTAATACCCTTTGGGAAAGGTATGAATCCTTCCACCAGCTATGGGTAAGTAGGAGGACAGACCAGGTTCTGTAGCCTTGGATAGAAACTGGTCTACCGTAGAAAGAAATAGCAACCTACTGCAGGAAAAAAATTTGCTTCGTCAGTCATGTATCATGATCACCTAAGTGTGTATCATACCTTGCATATCACTGACTGTAGGGTCACCCAGATTTATTTTTATTGCCACTGTTGAAACACAAGTTTAAAAATCTGTCCACACATGTTGGGATCTGTCTGTCCAGGTTTTTGTTGCTATCTGAGTGTTGAGATTCCAAACATTTTACAACAGCAACACATCTTTTAAATGCGTCATATAAAAGGTTATTTTCTGAGGGAAAAGTAAAAGCAGAATGTCAGTTGAAGTAACATATATTATTTTCAGAGATGTACAATGACAATAATATATTAAATTTTTGTTGTGGTGAAGTTTGTTTCATCAAGTAATTAAGTGTTCGTAGCGCTGTATGAAATGTGTGAAGCAACTTCATGTATGATTGTCAGCCTAAAATGTTTGTGAGTTTGTAGACAAAGACTTAGTAGGCAGTTGCTGGTTAATCCCTTCTGCTATGTGCATGGACAAGGTCTTAGTTGGCAGCTATTGTATCTTCCATTGTGTGCATGTGTTTAAGTGTGCATGAGTGTGTACCCACATGTAGGTCAAACTGGCCTCCCAAATTGGTTTGAACCTCAAGAAGCAGTATGCTTCTATTTTTATATCTTTAAAAGGATTCAAAATCTAATTTCACATCAAAGTGTGAACTTCTTGAATACAAGGTTTTCATCGGTTAGAAAATGATTTTACATTGGCTCATGAAAACCGTTTTCTCAAATTTGTGAGAGTGGTGAAGAGAGTTATCATTGTTATATTCTAAATGGCCCAAAATAACATGGTAGATCTACAAATATGCTCACAAGTATTTTGGTGGTATTTGCCTTAGTAATGATTGTTTATCCAACAAACCTGATAGGATTTTATTGGTTGGAAAATACATATAGAATTTAACTGTTTGATCTTCATAACCATTCAGCAAGCATCGATTGATGCTTGGAGTACATCTTTTTCCTGAAATGATACATCTCTTGTTAACATATCATTTTACTGAACCACTATACAGATGCTATTTGTAAAAAAAATAAAAAATAATTATGGGTTATTGGTAGGAAGATTTAGATTTTAGTGCCATGTCACCAACAGCCATCTCTAACAATGTAATCTAACATCATAAAATAGGGGGCATCATATCTTGAGATATATATATATATAATAAACATAAAAGTGAACATTGAAGTCAACAGGCTGTTTCATTCTAGATGCAATCGTCAGGCCACAAGTGTTGGTTTTATATTTACATATGCTCTATCTCTGATATTGAGCACTTTATTCCATGAATATAGCATGCCATAAAACTATATTTCTTTATATATATATATATATGTATATATATTAAATGTCTGATACCACAGAACTTACAGATGAGCTTAAAAAGATAAAACCACATATTATTTCATTTAATAGGTAACCTTTTTTTGTAGCCAACACCTCATCAGAAGAATTACTGATGAGTAGTATAATGTTAACAAGAATTGCAAGATAACAGCCAGACATTTTGAGGAAATGAGACAATATAATTAAAATACAATTTAATATTAAAAAAGGAGAAGAAAAATATTATTTTGTTGGCATAATAATTAACACTGATAGTCACGCTGCAGAATTGTTTCTTATGTCCACACTGCCTATATCTATAAATACTCTATCTACAACAGTGAGTATTCTTCCAATATAATATATAGAAAATTTTAAACAATATA